>CP115869.1:28551374-29053730 GCA_027920645.1 Caenorhabditis nigoni | reverse complement strand
TTTTAAATTCCCCAGGTTATCCTAAATTCCCCAGGTTTTTTTTTTAATTCCCCAGGTTATCCTAAATTCCCCAGGTTTTTTTTCAATTCCCCAGGTTTTCATAAATTCCCCAGGTTTGCCTAAACTCCCCAGGTTTTCCTAAATTCCCCAGGTTTTTTTTAAATTCCCCAGGTTTTCATAAATTCCCCAGGTTTTCCTAAATTCCCCAGTTTTTTCTAAATTCCCCAGGTTTTTTTAAAATTCCCCAGGTTTTCTTAAATTCCCCAGGTTTTCCTAAATTCCCCAGGTTTTCCTAAATTCTCCAGGTTTTTCTAAATTCCCCAGGTTTTCTTAAATTCCCCAGGTTTTTCTAAATTCCCCAGGTTTTCCTAAATTCCCCAGTTTTTTCTAAATTCCCCAGGTTTTTTTAAAATTCCCCAGGTTTTCTTAAATTCCCCAGGTTTTCCTAAATTCCCCAGGTTTTCCTAAATTCTCCAGGTTTTTCTAAATTCCCCAGGTTTTCTTAAATTCCCCAGGTTTTTCTAAATTCCCCAGGTTTTCCTAAATTCTCCAGGTTTTTCTAAATTCCCCAGGTTTTCCTAAATTCTCCAGGTTTTCTTAAATTCCCCAGGTTTTCCTAGATTCCCCAGGTTTTTCTAAATTCTCCAGGTTTTCCTAAATTCCCCAGGTTTTCCTTAATTCCCCAGGTTTTCCTAAATTCCCCAGGTTTTTCTAAATTCCCCAGGTTTTTTTAAAATTCCCCAGGTTTTCCTAAATTCCCCAGTTTTTTCTAAATTCCCCAGGTTTTTTTAAAATTCCCCAGGTTTTCTTAAATTCCCCAGGTTTTCCTAAATTCCCCAGGTTTTCCTAAATTCTCCAGGTTTTTCTAAATTCCCCAGGTTTTCTTAAATTCCCCAGGTTTTTCTAAATTCCCCAGGTTTTCCTAAATTCTCCAGGTTTTTCTAAATTCCCCAGGTTTTCCTAAATTCTCCAGGTTTTCCTAAATTCCCCAGGTTTTCCTAGATTCCCCAGGTTTTTCTAAATTCTCCAGGTTTTCCTAAATTCCCCAGGTTTTCCTTAATTCCCCAGGTTTTCCTAAATTCCCCAGGTTTTTCTAAATTCCCCAGGTTTTTCTAAATTCCCCAGGTTTTTTTAAAATTCCCCAGGTTTTCCTAAATTCCCCAGGTTTTCCTAAATTCCCCAGGTTTTCCTAAATTCCCCAGGTTTTCCTAAATTCCCCAGGTTTTCCTAAATTCCCCAGGTTTTCCTAAATTCCCCAGGTTTTTTTAAAATTCCCCAGGTTTTTCTAAATTCCCCAGGTTTTTTTTAAATTCCCCAGGTTATCCTAAATTCCCCAGGTTTTCCTAAATTCCCCAGGTTTTTTTCTAAATTCCCCAGGTTTTCATAAATTCCCCAGGTTTTCCTAAATTCCCCAGGTTTTTCTAAATTCCCCAGGTTTTTTTAAAATTCCCCAGGTTTTTCTAAATTCCCCAGGTTTTCCTAAATTCCCCAGGTTTTTTTTTAATTCCCCAGGTTATCCTAAATTCCCCAGGTTTTCCTAAATTCCCCAGGTTTTTTTTAAATTCCCCAGGTTTTCATAAATTCCCCAGGTTTTCCTAAATTCCCCAGTTTTTCTAAATTCCCCAGGTTTTTTTAAAATTCCCCAGGTTTTCTTAAATTCCCCAGGTTTTCCTAAATTCCCCAGGTTTTCCTAAATTCTCCAGGTTTTTCTAAATTCCCCAGGTTTTCTTAAATTCCCCAGGTTTTTCTAAATTCCCCAGGTTTTCCTAAATTCTCCAGGTTTTTCTAAATTCCCCAGGTTTTCCTAAATTCTCCAGGTTTTCCTAAATTCCCCAGGTTTTCCTAGATTCCCCAGGTTTTTCTAAATTCTCCAGGTTTTCCTAAATTCCCCAGGTTTTCCTTAATTCCCCAGGTTTTCCTAAATTCCCCAGGTTTTTCTAAATTCCCCAGGTTTTTCTAAATTCCCCAGGTTTTTTAAAATTCCCCAGGTTTTCCTAAATTCCCCAGGTTTTCCTAAATTCCCCAGGTTTTCCTAATTTCCCCAGGTTTTCCTAAATTCCCCAGGTTTTCCTAGATTCCCCAGGTTTTTCTAAATTCCCCAGGTTTTTTTAAAATTCCCCAGGTTTTCCTAAATTCCCCAGGTTTTCCTAAATTCTCCAGGTTTTTCTAAATTCCCCAGGTTTTCTTAAATTCCCCAGGTTTTTCTAAATTCCCCAGGTTTTCCTAAATTCCCCAGGTTTTTCTAAATTCCCCAGGTTTTCCTAAATTCTCCAGGTTTTCTTAAATTCCCCAGGTTTTCCTAGATTCCCCAGGTTTTTCTAAATTCCCCAGGTTTTCCTAAATTCCCCAGGTTTTCCTAAATTCCCCAGGTTTTCCTAAATTCCCCAGGTTTTTCTAAATTCCCCAGGTTTTTTTAAAATTCCCCAGGTTTTCCTAAATTCCCCAGGTTTTTCTAAATTCCCCAGGTTTTTTTAAAATTCCCCAGGTTTTCTTAAATTCCCCAGGTTTTCCTAAATTCCCCAGGTTTTCCTAAATTCCCCAGGTTTTTTTAAATTCCCCAGGTTTTCCTAAATTCCCCAGGTTTTTCTAAATTCCCCAGGTTTTCCTAGATTCTCCAGGTTTTTCTAAATTCCCCAGGTTTTCCTAAATTCTCCAGGTTTTCCTAAATTCCCCAGGTTTTCCTAGATTCCCCAGGTTTTTCTAAATTCTCCAGGTTTTCCTAAATTCCCCAGGTTTTCCTAAATTCCCCAGGTTTTCCTAAATTCCCCAGGTTTTTCTAAATTCCCCAGGTTTTTCTAAATTCCCCAGGTTTTTTTAAAATTCCCCAGGTTTTCCTAAATTCCCCAGGTTTTCCTAAATTCCCCAGGTTTTCCTAAATTCCCCAGGTTTTCCTAAATTCCCCAGGTTTTCCTAAATTCCCCAGGTTTTCCTAAATTCCCCAGGTTTTTTTAAAATTCCCCAGGTTTTCATAAATTCCCCAGGTTTGCCTAAATTCCCCAGGTTTTTCTAAATTGCCCAGGTTTTTTTAAATTCCCCAGGTTTTTCTTAAATTCCCCAGGTTTTCCTAAATTCCCCAGATTTTTCTAAATTCCCCAGGTTTTCCTAAATTCCCCAGGTTTTCCTAAATTCCCCAGGTTTTTCTAAATTCCCCAGGTTTTTTTAAAATTCCCCAGGTTTTCATAAATTCCCCAGGTTTTCCTAAATTCCCCAGGTTTTCCTAATTTCCCCAGGTTTTCCTAAATTCCCCAGGTTTTCCTAAATTCCCCAGGTTTTCCTAAATTCCCCAGGTTTTCCTAAATTCCCCAGGTTTTCCTAAATTCCCCAGGTTTTCCTAAATTCCCCAGGTTTTCCTAAATTCCCCAGGTTTTTCTAAATTCCCCAGGTTTTCCTAAATTCCCCAGGTTTTCCTAAATTCCCCAGGTTTTTCTAAATTCCCCAGGTTTTCCTAAAATTCCCCAGGTTTTTCTAAATTCCCCAGGTTTTCCTAAATTCCCCAGGTTTTCCTAAATTCCCCAGGTTTTCCTAAATTCCCCAGGTTTTCCTAAATTCCCCAGGTTTTCCTAAATTCCCCAGGTTTTTCTAAAATTCCCCAGGTTTTCCTAAATTCCCCAGGTTTTCCTAAATTCCCCAGGTTTTCCTAGATTCCCCAGGTTTTTCTAAATTCCCCAGGTTTTCCTAAATTCCCCAGGTTTTTCTAAATTCCCCAGGTTTTCCTAAATTCCCCAGGTTTTCCTAGATTCCCCAGGTTTTCCTAAATTCCCCAGGTTTTTCTAAAATTCCCCAGGTTTTCCTAAATTCCCCAGGTTTTCCTTAATTCCCCAGGTTTTCCTAAATTCTCCAGGTTTTTCTAAATTCCCCAGGTTTTCCTAAATTCCCCAGGTTTTCCTAAATTCTCCAGGTTTTCCTAGAGTCCCCAGGTTTTTCTAAATTCCCCAGGTTTTCCTAAATTCCCCAGGTTTTCCTAAATTCCCCAGGTTTTTCTAAATTCCCCAGGTTTTTCTAAATTCCCCAGGTTTCCCTAAATTCCCCAGGTTATCCTAAATTCCCCAGGTTTTCCTAAATTCCCCAGGTTTTTCTAAATTCCCCAGGTTTTTCTAAATTCCCCAGGTTTTTTTAAATTCCCCAGGTTTTTCTAAATTCCCCAGGTTTTCCTAAATTCCCCAGGTTTTTCTAAATTCCCCAGGTTTTTTTTTAAATTCCCCAGGTTTTTCTAAATTCCCCAGGTTTTTCTAAATTCCCCAGGTTTTTTTAAATTCCCCAGGTTTTTCTAAATTCCCCAGGTTTTCCTAAATTCCCCAGGTTTTCCTAAATTCCCCAGGTTTTCCTAAATTCCCCAGGTTTTTTTAAAATTCCCCAGGTTTTTCTAAATTCCCCAGGTTTTCATAAATTCCCCAGGTTTTCCTAGATTCCCCAGGTTTTTCTAAATTCCCCAGGTTTTCCTAAATTCCCCAGGTTATCCTAAATTCCCCAGGTTTTCCTAAATTCCCCAGGTTTTTCTAAATTCCCCAGGTTTTCCTAAATTCCCCAGGTTTTTCTAAATTCCCCAGGTTTTTCTAAATTCCCCAGGTTTTTTTAAAATTCCCCAGGTTTTCCTAAATTCCCCAGGTTTTCCTAAATTCCCCAGGTTTTCCTAAATTCCCCAGGTTTTCTTAAATTCCCCAGGTTTTCCTAAATTCCCCAGGTTTTTCTAAATTCCCCAGGTTTTTCTAAATTCCCCAGGTTTTTTTAAAATTCCCCAGGTTTTCCTAAATTCCCCAGGTTTTCCTAAATTCCCCAGGTTTTCCTAAATTCCCCAGGTTTTTCTAAATTCCCCAGGTTTTTTTAAATTCCCCAGGTTTTTCTAAATTCCCCAGGTTTTCCTAAATTCCCCAGGTTTTCCTAGATTCCCCAGGTTTTTCTAAATTCCCCAGGTTTTTTTAAAATTCCCCAGGTTTTCCTAAATTCCCCAGGTTTTTCTAAATTCCCCAGGTTTTCCTAAATTCCCCAGGTTTTTCTAAATTCCCCAGGTTTTCCTAAATTCCCCAGGTTTTCCTAAATTCCCCAGGTTTTCCTAAATTCCCCAGGTTTTTTTAAAATTCCCCAGGTTTTCCTAAATTCCCCAGGTTTTTCTAAATTCCCCAGGTTTTTCTAAATTCCCCAGGTTTTTTTAAAATTCCCCAGGTTTTCCTAAATTCCCCAGGTTTTCCTAAATTCCCCAGGTTTTCCTAAATTCCCCAGGTTTTCCTAAATTCCCCAGGTTTTTCTAAATTCCCCAGGTTTTTCTAAATTCCCCAGGTTTTCCTAAATTCCCCAGGTTTTCCTAAATTCCCCAGGTTTTCCTAAATTCCCCAGGTTTTTCTAAATTCCCCAGGTTTTCCTAAATTCCCCAGGTTTTCCTAGATTCCCCAGGTTTTTCTAAATTCCCCAGGTTTTCCTAAATTCCCCAGGTTTTCCTAAATTCCCCAGGTTTTTCTAAATTCCCCAGGTTTTCCTAAATTCCCCAGGTTTTCCTTAATTCCCCAGGTTTTCCTTAATTCCCCAGGTTTTTCTAAATTCCCCAGGTTTTTCTTAATTCCCCAGGTTTTTCTAAATTCCCCAGGTTTTTTTAAATTCCCCAGGTTTTCCTAAATTCTCCAGGTTTTCCTAAATTCCTCAGGTTTTCCTAAATTCCCCAGGTTTTCCTAGATTCCCCAGGTTTTCCTAAATTCCCCAGGTTTTCCTAAATTCTCCAGGTTTTCCTAAATTCCCCAGGTTTTTTTTAAATTCCCCAGGTTTTCCTAAATTCCCCAGGTTTTTCTAAATTCCCCAGGTTTTTTTAAATTCCCCAGGTTTTCCTAGATTCCCCAGGTTTTTCTAAATTCCCCAGGTTTTCCTAAATTCCCCAGGTTTTCCTAAATTCCCCAGGTTTTCCTAAATTCCCCAGGTTTTTCTAAATTCCCCAGGTTTTCCTAAATTCCCCAGGTTTTCCTAAATTCCCCAGGTTTTCCTAAATTCCCCAGGTTTTTCTAAATTCCCCAGGTTTTTTTAAAATTCCCCAGGTTTTCCTAAATTCCCCAGGTTTTCCTAAATTCCCCAGGTTTTCCTAAATTCCCCAGGTTTTTCTAAATTCCCCAGGTTTTCTTAAATTCCCCAGGTTTTTCTAAATTCCCCAGGTTTTCCTAAATTCCCCAGGTTTTTCTAAATTCCCCAGGTTTTCCTAAATTCCCCAGGTTTTCCTAAATTCCCCAGGTTTTCCTAGATTCCCCAGGTTTTTCTAAATTCCCCAGGTTTTCCTAAATTCCCCAGGTTTTCCTAAATTCCCCAGGTTTTCCTAAATTCCCCAGGTTTTCCTAAATTCCCCAGGTTTTCCTAAATTCCCCAGGTTTTCCTAAATTCCCCAGGTTTTCCTAAATTCCCCAGGTTTTTCTAAATTCCCCAGGTTTTTTAAAAATTCCCCAGGTTTTCCTAAATTCCCCAGGTTTTCCTAAATTCCCCAGGTTTTCCTAAATTCCCCAGGTTTTTCTAAATTCCCCAGGTTTTCCTAGATTCCCCAGGTTTTTCTAAATTCCCCAGGTTTTTCTAAATTCCCCAGGTTTTCCTAAATTCCCCAGGTTTTCCTAAATTCCCCAGGTTTTCCTAAATTCCCCAGGTTTTTCTAAATTCCCCAGGTTTTCCTAAATTCCCCAGGTTTTCCTAAATTCTCCAGGTTGTCCTAAATTCCCCAGGTTTTTTTAAAATTCCTCAGGGTTTCCTTAATTCCCCAGGTTTTCCTAAATTCCCCAGGTTTTTTTAAAATTCCCCAGGTTTTCCTAAATTCCCCAGGTTTTTCTAAATTCCCCAGGTTTTCCTAAATTCCCCAGGTTTTCCTAAATTCCCCAGGTTTTCCTAAATTCCCCAGGTTTTTTTTAAATTCCCCAGGTTTTCCTAAATTCCCCAGGTTTTTCTAAATTCCCCAGGTTTTCCTAAATTCCCCAGGTTTTTCTAAATTCCCCAGGTTTTTCTAAATTCCCCAGGTTTTTTTAAAATTCCCCAGGTTTTCCTAAATTCCCCAGGTTTTTCTAAATTCCCCAGGTTTTCCTAAATTCTCCAGGTTTTCCTAAATTCTCCAGGTTTTTCTAAATTCCCCAGGTTTTCCTAAATTCCCCAGGTTTTCCTTAATTCCCCAGGTTTTTCTAAATTCCCCAGGTTTTTCTAAATTCCCCAGGTTTTCCTTAATTCCCCAGGTTTTCCTTAATTTCCCAGGTTTTTTTTTTAAATTCCCCAGGTTTTCCTGAATTCCCCAGGTTTTTTTTTAAATTCCCCAGGTTTTCCTAAATTCCCCAGGTTTTTCTAAATTCCCCAGGTTTTTCTAAATTCCCCAGGTTTTTTTAAAATTCCCCAGGTTTTCCTAGATTCCCCAGGTTTTTCTAAATTCCCCAGGTTTTCCTAAATTCTCCAGGTTTTCCTAAATTCTCCAGGTTTTTCTAAATTCCCCAGGTTTTCCTAAATTCCCCAGGTTTTTCTAAATTCCCCAGGTTTTTCTAAATTCCCCAGGTTTTTTTTTTAATTCCTCAGGTTATCCTAAATTCCCCAGGTTTTCCTAAATTCCCCAGGTTTTTTTAAAATTTCCCAGGTTTTTCTAAATTCCCCAGGTTATCCTAAATTCCCCAGGTTTTCCTAAATTCCCCAGGTTTTTTTAAAATTCCCCAGGTTTTTCTAAATTCCCCAGGTTTTCCTAAATTCCCCAGGTTTTTCTAAATTCCCCAGGTTTTTTTAAAGTTCCCCAGGTTTTTCTAAATTCCCCAGGTTTTTTTTTAATTCCCCAGGTTATCCTAAATTCCCCAGGTTTTCTTAAATTCCCCAGGTTTTCCTAAATTCCCCAGGTTTTCCTAAATTCTCCAGGTTTTTCTAAATTCCCCAGGTTTTCTTAAATTCCCCAGGTTTTTCTAAATTCCCCAGGTTTTCCTAAATTCTCCAGGTTTTTCTAAATTCCCCAGGTTTTCCTAAATTCCCCAGGTTTTCCTAAATTCCCCAGGTTTTCCTAGATTCCCCAGGTTTTTCTAAATTCTCCAGGTTTTCCTAAATTCCCCAGGTTTTCCTAAATTCCCCAGGTTTTCCTAAATTCCCCAGGTTTTTCTAAATTCCCCAGGTTTTTCTAAATTCCCCAGGTTTTTTTAAAATTCCCCAGGTTTTCCTAAATTCCCCAGGTTTTCCTAAATTCCCCAGGTTTTCCTAAATTCCCCAGGTTTTCCTAAATTCCCCAGGTTTTCCTAAATTCCCCAGGTTTTCCTAAATTCCCCAGGTTTTTTTTAAATTCCCCAGGTTTTTCTAAATTCCCCAGGTTTTTTTTTAATTCCCCAGGTTATCCTAAATTCCCCAGGTTTTCCTAAATTCCCCAGGTTTTTTTCAATTCCCCAGGTTTTCATAAATTCCCCAGGTTTGCCTAAATTCCCCAGGTTTTTCTAAATTCCCCAGGTTTTTTTAAAATTCCCCAGGTTTTTTTTTAATTCCCCAGGTTTTCCTAAATTCCCCAGGTTTTTTTTTAATTCCCCAGGTTATCCTAAATTCCCCAGGTTTTCCTAAATTCCCCAGGTTTTTTTTAAATTCCCCAGGTTTTCATAAATTCCCCAGGTTTTCCTAAATTCCCCAGGTTTTTCTAAATTCCCCAGGTTTTTTTAAAATTCCCCAGGTTTTCTTAAATTCCCCAGGTTTTCCTAAATTCCCCAGGTTTTCCTAAATTCTCCAGGTTTTTCTAAATTCCCCAGGTTTTCTTAAATTCCCCAGGTTTTTCTAAATTCCCCAGGTTTTCCTAAATTCTCCAGGTTTTTCTAAATTCCCCAGGTTTTCCTAAATTCTCCAGGTTTTCCTAAATTCCCCAGGTTTTCCTAGATTCCCCAGGTTTTTCTAAATTCTCCAGGTTTTCCTAAATTCCCCAGGTTTTCCTTAATTCCCCAGGTTTTCCTAAATTCCCCAGGTTTTTCTAAATTCCCCAGGTTTTTCTAAATTCCCCAGGTTTTTTTAAAATTCCCCAGGTTTTCCTAAATTCCCCAGGTTTTCCTAAATTCCCCAGGTTTTCCTAATTTCCCCAGGTTTTCCTAAATTCCCCAGGTTTTCCTAGATTCCCCAGGTTTTTCTAAATTCCCCAGGTTTTTTTAAAATTCCCCAGGTTTTCCTAAATTCCCCAGGTTTTCCTAAATTCCCCAGGTTTTCCTAAATTCCCCAGGTTTTTCTGAATTCCCCAGGTTTTTCTAAATTCCCCAGGTTTTTTTAAATTCCCAGGTTTTCCTAAATTCTCCAGGTTTTCCTTAATTCCCCAGGTTTTCCTTAATTTCCCAGGTTTTTTTAAAATTCCCCAGGTTTTCCTGAATTCCCCAGGTTTTTCTAAATTCCCCAGGTTTTTCTAAATTCCCCAGGTTTTTTTAAATTCCCAGGTTTTCCTAAATTCTCCAGGTTTTCCTAAATTCCCCAGGTTTTTATAAATTCCCCAGGTTTTCCTAAATTCTCCAGGTTTTCCTTAATTCCCCAGGTTTTCCTTAATTCCCCAGGTTTTCCTAAATTCCCCAGGTTTTCCTAAATTCCCCAGGTTTTTTTAAAATTCCCCAGGTTTTCCTAAATTCCCCAGGTTTTTTTTAAATTCCCCAGGTTTTCCTAAATTCCCCAGGTTTTTCTAAATTCCCCAGGTTTTTCTAAATTCCCCAGGTTTTTTTAAAATTCCCCAGGTTTTTCTAAATTCCCAGGTTTTCCTAAATTCTCCAGGTTTTCCTTAATTCCCCAGGTTTTCCTTAATTTCCCAGGTTTTTTTAAAATTCCCCAGGTTTTCCTGAATTCCCCAGGTTTTTTTTTTAAATTCCCCAGGTTTTCCTAAATTCCCCAGGTTTTCCTAAATTCCCCAGGTTTTTCTGAATTCCCCAGGTTTTTCTAAATTCCCCAGGTTTTTTTAAATTCCCAGGTTTTCCTAAATTCTCCAGGTTTTCCTTAATTCCCCAGGTTTTCCTTAATTCCCCAGGTTTTCCTTAATTCCCCAGGTTTTCCTTAATTTCCCAGGTTTTTTTTAAAATTCCCCAGGTTTTCCTGAATTCCCCAGGTTTTTTTTTAAATTCCCCAGGTTTTCCTAAATTCCCCAGGTTTTTCTAAATTCCCCAGGTTTTTCTAAATTCCCCAGGTTTTTTTAAAATTCCCCAGGTTTTTCTAAATTCCCCAGGTTTTTTTTAATTCCCCAGGTTATCCTAAATTCCCCAGGTTTTTTTTAATTCCCCAGGTTTTCATAAATTCCCCAGGTTTTCCTAAATTCCCCAGGTTTTTTTTTTAATTCCCCAGGTTTTCCTAGATTCCCCAGGTTTTTCTAAATTCCCCAGGTTTTTTTAAATTCCCAGGTTTTCCTAAATTCTCCAGGTTTTCCTTAATTCCCCAGGTTTTCCTTAATTTCCCAGGTTTTTTTAAAATTCCCCAGGTTTTCCTGAATTCCCCAGGTTTTTTTTTAAATTCCCCAGGTTTTCCTAAATTCCCCAGGTTTTTCTAAATTCCCCAGGTTTTTCTGAATTCCCCAGGTTTTTCTAAATTCCCCAGGTTTTTTTAAATTCCCAGGTTTTCCTAAATTCTCCAGGTTTTCCTTAATTCCCCAGGTTTTCCTAGATTCCCCAGGTTTTCCTAAATTCCCCAGGTTTTCCTAAATTCCCCAGGTTTTTTTAAAATTCCCCAGTTTTTTCTAAATTCCCCAGGTTTTTTTAAAATTCCCCAGGTTTTCTTAAATTCCCCAGGTTTTCCTAAATTCCCCAGGTTTTCCTAAATTCCCCAGGTTTTTATAAATTCCCCAGGTTTTTATAAATTCCCCAGGTTTTCCTAAATTCTCCAGGTTTTCCTTAATTCCCCAGGTTTTCCTTAATTCCCCAGGTTTTTTTTAAATTCCCCAGGTTTTCCTGAATTCCCCAGGTTTTTTTTTTAAATTCCCCAGGTTTTCCTAAATTCCCCAGGTTTTCCTAAATTCCCCAGGTTTTTCTAAATTCCCCAGGTTTTTCTAAATTCCCCAGGTTTTTTTAAATTCCCCAGGTTTTCCTAGATTCCCCAGGTTTTCCTAAATTCCCCAGGTTTTCCTAAATTCCCCAGGTTTTCCTAAATTCCCCAGGTTTTCCTAAATTCCCCAGGTTTTTTTAAAATTCCCCAGGTTTTCCTAAATTCCCCAGGTTTTTCTAAATTCCCCAGGTTTTCCTAAATTCCCCAGGTTTTCCTAAATTCCCCAGGTTTTTCTAAATTCCCCAGGTTTTTTTAAAATTCCCCAGGTTTTTCTAAATTCCCCAGGTTTTTTTTAATTCCCCAGGTTATCCTAAATTCCCCAGGTTTTTTTTAATTCCCCAGGTTTTCATAAATTCCCCAGGTTTTCCTAAATTCCCCAGGTTTTTTTTAAATTCCCCAGGTTTTCCTAAATTCCCCAGGTTTTTCTAAATTCCCCAGGTTTTCCTTAATTCCCCAGGTTTTCCTTAATTCCCCAGGTTTTCCTTAATTCCCCAGGTTTTTTTAAAATTCCCCAGGTTTTCCTGAATTCCCCAGGTTTTTTTTTAAATTCCCCAGGTTTTCCTAAATTCCCCAGGTTTTTCTAAATTCCCCAGGTTTTTCTAAATTCCCCAGGTTTTTCTAAATTCCCCAGGTTTTTTTTAATTCCCCAGGTTATCCTAAATTCCCCAGGTTTTTTTTAATTCCCCAGGTTTTCATAAATTCCCCAGGTTTTCCTAAATTCCCCAGGTTTTTTTTTAATTCCCCAGGTTATCCTAAATTCCCCAGGTTTTCCTAAATTCCCCAGGTTTTTTTTTATTCCCCAGGTTTTCCTAAATTCCCCAGGTTTTTTTTTTTAATTCCCCAGGTTTTCATAAATTTCCCAGGTTTTTCTAAATTCCCCAGGTTTTCATAAATTCCCCAGGTTTTTCTAAATTTCCCAGGTTTTTCTAAATTCCCCAGGTTTTCCTAAATTCCCCAGGTTTTTTTTTAATTCCCCAGGTTATCCTAAATTCCCCAGGTTTTCCTAAATTCCCCAGGTTTTCCTAAATTCCCCAGGTTTTTTTTTTAATTCCCCAGGTTTTCATAAATTCCCCAGGTTTTCCTAAATTTCCCAGGTTTTTCTAAATTCCCCAGGTTTTCATAAATTCCCCAGGTTTTTCTAAATTTCCCAGGTTTTTCTAAATTCCCCAGGTTTTCCTAAATTCCCCAGGTTTTTCTAAATTCCCCAGGTTTTTCTAAATTCCCCAGGTTTTTTTAAAATTCCCCAGGTTTTCCTAAATTCCCCAGGTTTTCCTAAATTCCCCAGGTTTTCCTAAATTCCCCAGGTTTTTCTAAATTCCCCAGGTTTTTTTAAAATTCCCCAGGTTTTCCTAAATTCCCCAGGTTTTCCTAAATTCCCCAGGTTTTTCTGAATTCCCCAGGTTTTTCTAAATTCCCCAGGTTTTTTTAAATTCCCAGGTTTTCCTAAATTCTCCAGGTTTTCCTTAATTCCCCAGGTTTTCCTTAATTTCCCAGGTTTTTTTTAAATTCCCCAGGTTTTCCTAAATTCCCCAGGTTTTTTTAAATTCCCCAGGTTTTCCTAAATTCCCCAGGTTTTTCTGAATTCCCCAGGTTTTTCTAAATTCCCCAGGTTTTTTTAAAATTCCCCAGGTTTTCCTAGATTCCCCAGGTTTTTCTAAATTCCCCAGGTTTTCCTAATTTCCCCAGGTTTTCCTTAATTCCCCAGGTTTTCCTTAATTCCCCAGGTTTTTCTAAATTCCCCAGGTTTTTCTAAATTCCCCAGGTTTTTTTTTAATTCCTCAGGTTATCCTAAATTCCCCAGGTTTTTCTGAATTCCCCAGGTTTTTCTAAATTCCCAGGTTTTCCTAAATTCTCCAGGTTTTCCTAAATTCTCCAGGTCTTTCTAAATTCCCCAGGTTTTCCTAAATTCCCCAGGTTTTTTTAAATTCCCCAGGTTTTCCTAAATTCCCCAGGTTTTTTAAAATTCCCCAGGTTTTCCTAGATTCCCCAGGTTTTCCTAAATTCCCCAGGTTTTCATAAATTCCCCAGGTTTGCCTAAATTCCCCAGGTTTTCCTAAATTCTTCAGGTTTTCCTAAATTCTCCAGGTTTTTCTAAATTCCCCAGGTTTTCCTAAATTCCCCAGGTTTTCCTTAATTCCCCAGGTTTTTCTAAATTCCCCAGGTTTTTCTAAATTCCCCAGGTTTTTTTTTTTAATTCCTCAGGTTATCCTAAATTCCCCAGGTTTTCCTAAATTCCCCAGGTTTTTCTAAATTCCCCAGGTTTTTTTAAAGTTCCCCAGGTTTTTCTAAATTCCCCAGGTTTTTTTTTAATTCCCCAGGTTATCCTAAATTCCCCAGGTTTTCCTAAATTCCCCAGGTTTTCCTAAATTCTCCAGGTTTTTCTAAATTCCCCAGGTTTTTCTAAATTCCCCAGGTTTTCATAAATTCCTCAGGTTTTCATAAATTCTCCCGGTTTTCCTAAATTCCCCAGGTTTTCCTAAATTCCCCAGGTTTTCATAAATTCCCCAGGTTTTCCTAAATTCCCCAGGTTTTTCTAAATTCCCCAGGTTTTTTTAAAATTCCCCAGGTTTTCCTAAATTCCCCAGGTTTTCCTAAATTCCCCAGGTTTTCCTAAATTCCCCAGGTTTTCCTAAATTCTCCAGGTTTTTCTAAATTCCCCAGGTTTTCCTAAATTCCCCAGGTTTTCCTTAATTCCCCAGGTTTTTCTAAATTCCCCAGGTTTTTCTAAATTCCCCAGGTTTTTTTTTAAAATTCCCCAGGTTTTCATAAATTCCCCAGGTTTTCCTAAATTCCCCAGGTTTTTCTAAATTCCCCAGGTTTTTTTAAAGTTCCCCAGGTTTTTCTAAATTCCCCAGGTTTTTTTTTAATTCCCCAGGTTATCCTAAATTCCCCAGGTTTTCCTAAATTCCCCAGGTTTTCCTAAATTCTCCAGGTTTTTCTAAATTCCCCAGGTTTTTCTAAATTCCCCAGGTTTTCATAAATTCCTCAGGTTTTCATAAATTCTCCCGGTTTTCCTAAATTCCCCAGGTTTTCCTAAATTCCCCAGGTTTTCATAAATTCCCCAGGTTTTCCTAAATTCCCCAGGTTTTTCTAAATTCCCCAGGTTTTTTTAAAATTCCCCAGGTTTTCCTAAATTCCCCAGGTTTTCCTAAATTCCCCAGGTTTTCCTTAATTCCCCAGGTTTTCCTTAATTCCCCAGGTTTTCCTAAATTCCCCAGGTTTTCCTTAATTCCCCAGGTTTTCCTAAATTCCCCAGGTTTTCCTAGATTCCCCAGGTTTTTCTAAATTCCCCAGGTTTTTTTAAAATTCCCCAGGTTTTCCTAAATTCCCCAGGTTTTCCTAAATTCTCCCGGTTTTCCTAAATTCCCCAGGTTTTTCTAAATTCCCCAGGTTTTCCTAAATTCCCCAGGTTTTTCTAAATTCCCCAGGTTTTTTTAAAATTCCCCAGGTTTTCCTAAATTCCCCAGGTTCTCCTAAATTCCCCAGGTTTTCCTAGATTCCCCAGGTTTTTCTAAATTCCCCAGGTTTTCCTAAATTCCCCAGGTTTTCCTAAATTCCCCAGGTTTTCCTAAATTCCCCAGGTTTTTTTTAAAATTCCCCAGGTTTTCATAAATTCCCCAGGTTTTCCTAAATTCCCCAGGTTTTTCTAAATTCCCCAGGTTTTTTTAAAGTTCCCCAGGTTTTTCTAAATTCCCCAGGTTTTTTTTTAATTCCCCAGGTTATCCTAAATTCCCCAGGTTTTCCTAAATTCCCCAGGTTTTCCTAAATTCTCCAGGTTTTTCTAAATTCCCCAGGTTTTTCTAAATTCCCCAGGTTTTCATAAATTCCTCAGGTTTTCATAAATTCTCCCGGTTTTCCTAAATTCCCCAGGTTTTCCTAAATTCCCCAGGTTTTCATAAATTCCCCAGGTTTTCCTAAATTCCCCAGGTTTTTCTAAATTCCCCAGGTTTTTTTAAAATTCCCCAGGTTTTCCTAAATTCCCCAGGTTTTCCTAAATTCCCCAGGTTTTCCTTAATTCCCCAGGTTTTCCTTAATTCCCCAGGTTTTCCTAAATTCCCCAGGTTTTCCTTAATTCCCCAGGTTTTCCTAAATTCCCCAGGTTTTCCTAGATTCCCCAGGTTTTTCTAAATTCCCCAGGTTTTTTTAAAATTCCCCAGGTTTTCCTAAATTCCCCAGGTTTTCCTAAATTCTCCCGGTTTTCCTAAATTCCCCAGGTTTTTCTAAATTCCCCAGGTTTTCCTAAATTCCCCAGGTTTTTCTAAATTCCCCAGGTTTTTTTAAAATTCCCCAGGTTTTCCTAAATTCCCCAGGTTCTCCTAAATTCCCCAGGTTTTCCTAGATTCCCCAGGTTTTTCTAAATTCCCCAGGTTTTCCTAAATTCCCCAGGTTTTCCTAAATTCCTCAGGTTTTCCTAAATTCTCCAGGTTTTCCTAAATTCCCCAGGTTTTCCTAAATTCTCCAGGTTTTTCTAAATTCCCCAGGTTTTCCTAAATTCCCCAGGTTTTCATAAATTCCCCAGGTTTTCATAAATTCCTCAGGTTTTCATAAATTCTCCCGGTTTTCCTAAATTCCTCAGGTTTTCCTAAATTCTCCAGGTTTTCCTAAATTCCCCAGGTTTTCCTAAATTCTCCAGGTTTTTCTAAATTCCCCAGGTTTTTCTAAATTCCCCAGGTTTTCATAAATTCCTCAGGTTTTCATAAATTCTCCCGGTTTTCCTAAATTCCCCAGGTTTTCCTAAATTCCCCAGGTTTTCATAAATTCCCCAGGTTTTCCTAAATTCCCCAGGTTTTTCTAAATTCCCCAGGTTTTTTAAAATTCCCCAGGTTTTCCTAAATTCCCCAGGTTTTCCTAAATTCCCCAGGTTTTCCTTAATTCCCCAGGTTTTCCTTAATTCCCCAGGTTTTCCTAAATTCCCCAGGTTTTCCTTAATTCCCCAGGTTTTCCTAAATTCCCCAGGTTTTCCTAGATTCCCCAGGTTTTTCTAAATTCCCCAGGTTTTTTTAAAATTCCCCAGGTTTTCCTAAATTCCCCAGGTTTTCCTAAATTCCCCAGGTTTTCCTAAATTCCCCAGGTTTTCCTAAATTCCCCAGGTTTTTCTAAATTCCCCAGGTTTTTCTAAATTCCCCAGGTTTTTTTAAAATTCCCCAGGTTTTTTTTTAAATTCCCCAGGTTTTCCTTAATTCCCCAGGTTTTCCTAAATTCCCCAGGTTTTCCATAATTCCCCAGGTTTTTCTAAATTCCCCAGGTTTTTCTAAATTCCCCAGATTTTTTTTTAATTCCCCAGGTTATCCTAAATTCCCCAGGTTTTCCTAAATTCCCCAGGTTTTTCTAAATTCCCCAGGTTTTTTTTTAATTTCCCAGGTTTTCATAAATTCCCCAGGTTTTCCTAAATTCCCCAGGTTTTCCTAAATTCCCCAGTTTTTTCTAAATTCCCCAGGTTTTTTTAAAATTCCCCAGGTTTTCCTAAATTCCTCAGGTTTTCCTAAATTCCCCAGGTTTTCCTAGATTCCCCAGGTTTTTCTAAATTCCCCAGGTTTTTTTTTAAATTCCCCAGGTTTTCCTAGATTCCCCAGGTTTTTCTAAATTCCCCAGGTTTTCCTAAATTCTCCAGGTTTTCCTAAATTCTCCAGGTTTTTCTAAATTCCCCAGGTTTTCCTAAATTCCCCAGGTTTTCCTTAATTCCCCAGGTTTCTCTAAATTCCCCAGGTTTTTCTAAATTCCCCAGGTTTTTTTTTAATTCCTCAGGTTATCCTAAATTCCCCAGGTTTTCCTAAATTCCCCAGGTTTTTTTAAAATTGCCCAGGTTTTCATAAATTCCCCAGGTTTTCCTAAATTCCCCAGGTTTTCCTAAATTCTCCAGGTTTTTCTAAATTCCCCAGGTTTTTCTAAATTCCCCAGGTTTTCATAAATTCCTCAGGTTTTCATAAATTCTCCCGGTTTTCCTAAATTCCCCAGGTTTTCCTAAATTCCCCAGGTTTTCATAAATTCCCCAGGTTTTCCTAAATTCCCCAGGTTTTTCTAAATTCCCCAGGTTTTTTTAAAATTCCCCAGGTTTTCCTAAATTCCCCAGGTTTTCCTAAATTCCCCAGGTTTTCCTTAATTCCCCAGGTTTTCCTTAATTCCCCAGGTTTTCCTAAATTCCCCAGGTTTTCCTTAATTCCCCAGGTTTTCCTAAATTCCCCAGGTTTTCCTAGATTCCCCAGGTTTTTCTAAATTCCCCAGGTTTTTTTAAAATTCCCCAGGTTTTCCTAAATTCCCCAGGTTTTCCTAAATTCCCCAGGTTTTCCCAAATTCCCCAGGTTTTCCTAAATTCCCCAGGTTTTTCTAAATTCCCCAGGTTTTTCTAAATTCCCCAGGTTTTTTTTAAAATTCCCCAGGTTTTTTTTTTAATTCCCCAGGTTTTCCTTAATTCCCCAGGTTTTCCTAAATTCCCCAGGTTTTCCTTAATTCCCCAGGTTTTTCTAAATTCCCCAGGTTTTTCTAAATTCCCCAGATTTTTTTTTAATTCCCCAGGTTATCCTAAATTCCCCAGGTTTTCCTAAATTCCCCAGGTTTTTCTAAATTCCCCAGGTTTTTTTTAATTTCCCAGTTTTCATAAATTCCCCAGGTTTTCCTAAATTCCCCAGGTTTTCCTAAATTCCCCAGTTTTTTCTAAATTCCCCAGGTTTTTTAAAATTCCCCAGGTTTTCCTAAATTCCTCAGGTTTTCCTAAATTCCCCAGGTTTTCCTAAATTCCCCAGGTTTTTCTAAATTCCCCAGGTTTTTTTAAATTCCCCAGGTTTTCCTAGATTCCCCAGGTTTTTCTAAATTCCCCAGGTTTTCCTAAATTCTCCAGGTTTTCCTAAATTCTCCAGGTTTTTCTAAATTCCCCAGGTTTTCCTAAATTCCCCAGGTTTTCCTTAATTCCCCAGGTTTTTCTAAATTCCCCAGGTTTTTCTAAATTCCCCAGGTTTTTTTTTAATTCCTCAGGTTATCCTAAATTCCCCAGGTTTTCCTAAATTCCCCAGGTTTTTTTAAAATTCCCCAGGTTTTCATAAATTCCCCAGGTTTTCCTAAATTCCCCAGGTTTTTCTAAATTCCCCAGGTTTTTTTAGAATTCCCCAGGTTTTCCTAAATTCCCCAGGTTTTCCTAAATTCCCCAGGTTTTCCTAGATTCCCCAGGTTTTTCTAAATTCCCCAGGTTTTCCTAAATTCCCCAGGTTTTCCTAAATTCCCCAGGTTTTCCTAAATTCTCCCGGTTTTCCTAAATTCCCCAGGTTTTTCTAAATTCCCCAGGTTTTCCTAAATTCCCCAGGTTTTTCTAAATTCCCCAGGTTTTTTTAAAATTCCCCAGGTTTTCCTAAATTCCCCAGGTTTTCCTAAATTCCCCAGGTTTTCCTAGATTCCCCAGGTTTTTCTAAATTCCCCAGGTTTTCCTAAATTCCCCAGGTTTTTCTAAATTCCCCAGGTTTTCCTAAATTCCCCAGGTTTTCCTAAATTCTCCCGGTTTTCCTAAATTCCTCAGGTTTTCCTAAATTCTCCAGGTTTTCCTAAATTCCCCATGTTTTTTTTAATTCCCCAGGTTTTCCTAAATTCCCCAGGTTTTCCTAAATTCCCCAGGTTTTTCTAAATTCCCCAGGTTTTTCTAAATTCCCCAGGTTTTTTTTAAAATTCCCCAGGTTTTTTTTTAAATTCCCCAGGTTTTTTTTTTAATTCCCCAGGTTTTTTTTTAAATTTCCCAGGTTTTCATAAATTCCCCAGGTTTTCCTAAATTCCCCAGGTTTTTCTAAGTTCCCCAGGTTTTTCTAAATTCCCCTGGTTTTCCTTAATTCCCCAGGTTTTCCTTAATTCCCCAGGTTTTTTTTAATTCCCCAGGTTTTCCTGAATTTCCCAGGTTTTCCTAAATTCCCCAGGTTTTCCTGAATTCCTCAGGTTTTCCTAAATTCCCCAGGTTTTCCTAAATTCCCCAGGTTTTCCTAGATTCCCCAGGTTTTTCTAAATTCTCCAGGTTTTCCTTAATTCCCCAGGTTTTTCTAAATTCCCCAGGTTTTTCTAAATTCCCCAGGTTTTTTTTTAATTCCCCAGGTTTTCCTAAATTCCCCAGGTTTTCCTAAATTCCCCAGGTTTTTCTAAATTCCCCAGGTTTTTCTAAATTCCCCAGGTTTTTTTAAAATTCCCCAGGTTTTTCTAAATTCCCCAGGTTTTTTTTAAAATTCCCCAGGTTTTTTTTTTAAATTCCCCAGGTTTTCCTCAATTTCCCAGGTTTTCCTAAATTCCCCAGGTTTTCCTTAATTCCCCAGGTTTTTCTAAATTCCCCAGGTTTTTCTAAATTCCCCAGATTTTTTTTTAATTCCCCAGGTTATCCTAAATTCCCCAGGTTTTCCTAAATTCCCCAGGTTTTTCTAAATTCCCCAGGTTTTTTTTTAATTTCCCAGGTTTTCATAAATTCCCCAGGTTTTCCTAAATTCCCCAGGTTTTCCTAAATTCCCCAGGTTTTTCTAAATTCCCCAGGTTTTTTTTTTAATTCCTCAGGTTATCCTAAATTCCCCAGGTTTTCCTAAATTCCCCAGGTTTTTTTAAAATTCCCCAGGTTTTCATAAATTCCCCAGGTTTTCCTAAATTCCCCAGGTTTTTCTAAATTCCCCAGGTTTTTTTAGAATTCCCCAGGTTTTCCTAAATTCCCCAGGTTTTCCTAAATTCCCCAGGTTTTCCTAGATTCCCCAGGTTTTTCTAAATTCCCCAGGTTTTCCTAAATTCCCCAGGTTTTCCTAAATTCCCCAGGTTTTCCTAAATTCTCCCGGTTTTCCTAAATTCCCCAGGTTTTTCTAAATTCCCCAGGTTTTCCTAAATTCCCCAGGTTTTTCTAAATTCCCCAGGTTTTTTTAAAATTCCCCAGGTTTTCCTAAATTCCCCAGGTTTTCCTAAATTCCCCAGGTTTTCCTAGATTCCCCAGGTTTTTCTAAATTCCCCAGGTTTTCCTAAATTCCCCAGGTTTTTCTAAATTCCCCAGGTTTTCCTAAATTCCCCAGGTTTTCCTAAATTCCTCAGGTTTTCCTAAATTCCCCAGGTTTTTCTAAATTCCCCAGGTTTTCCTAAATTCCCCAGGTTTTTCTAAATTCCCCAGGTTTTTCTAAATTCCCCAGGTTTTTTTAAAATTCCCCAGGTTTTCCTAAATTCCCCAGGTTTTCCTAAATTCCCCAGGTTTTCCTAGATTCCCCAGGTTTTTCTAAATTCCCCAGGTTTTCCTAAATTCCCCAGGTTTTTCTAAATTCCCCAGGTTTTCCTAAATTCCCCAGGTTTTCCTAAATTCTCCCGGTTTTCCTAAATTCCTCAGGTTTTCCTAAATTCTCCAGGTTTTCCTAAATTCCCCATGTTTTTTTTTAATTCCCCAGGTTTTCCTAAATTCCCCAGGTTTTCCTAAATTCCCTAGGTTTTTCTAAATTCCCCAGGTTTTTCTAAATTCCCCAGGTTTTTTTTAAAATTCCCCAGGTTTTTTTTTAAATTCCCCAGGTTTTTTTTTTAATTCCCCAGGTTTTTTTTTAAATTTCCCAGGTTTTCATAAATTCCCCAGGTTTTCCTAAATTCCCCAGGTTTTTCTAAGTTCCCCAGGTTTTTCTAAATTCCCCTGGTTTTCCTTAATTCCCCAGGTTTTCCTTAATTCCCCAGGTTTTTTTTAATTCCCCAGGTTTTCCTGAATTCCCCAGGTTTTCCTAAATTCCCCAGGTTTTCCTGAATTCCTCAGGTTTTCCTAAATTCCCCAGGTTTTCCTAAATTCCCCAGGTTTTCCTAGATTCCCCAGGTTTTTCTAAATTCTCCAGGTTTTCCTTAATTCCCCAGGTTTTTCTAAATTCCCCAGGTTTTTCTAAATTCCCCAGGTTTTTTTTTAATTCCCCAGGTTTTCCTAAATTCCCCAGGTTTTCCTAAATTCCCCAGGTTTTTCTAAATTCCCCAGGTTTTTCTAAATTCCCCAGGTTTTTTTAAAATTCCCCAGGTTTTTCTAAATTCCCCAGGTTTTTTTTTAAAATTCCCCAGGTTTTTTTTCAAATTCCCCAGGTTTTCCTCAATTTCCCAGGTTTTCCTAAATTCCCCAGGTTTTCCTTAATTCCCCAGGTTTTTCTAAATTCCCCAGGTTTTTCTAAATTCCCCAGATTTTTTTTTAATTCCCCAGGTTATCCTAAATTCCCCAGGTTTTCCTAAATTCCCCAGGTTTTTCTAAATTCCCCAGGTTTTTTTTTAATTTCCCAGGTTTTCATAAATTCCCCAGGTTTTCCTAAATTCCCCAGGTTTTCCTAAATTCCCCAGGTTTTTCTAAATTCCCCAGGTTTTTTTTTTAATTCCTCAGGTTATCCTAAATTCCCCAGGTTTTCCTAAATTCCCCAGGTTTTTTTAAAATTCCCCAGGTTTTCATAAATTCCCCAGGTTTTCCTAAATTCCCCAGGTTTTTCTAAATTCCCCAGGTTTTTTTAGAATTCCCCAGGTTTTCCTAAATTCCCCAGGTTTTCCTAAATTCCCCAGGTTTTCCTAGATTCCCCAGGTTTTTCTAAATTCCCCAGGTTTTCCTAAATTCCCCAGGTTTTCCTAAATTCCCCAGGTTTTCCTAAATTCTCCCGGTTTTCCTAAATTCCCCAGGTTTTTCTAAATTCCCCAGGTTTTCCTAAATTCCCCAGGTTTTTCTAAATTCCCCAGGTTTTTTTAAAATTCCCCAGGTTTTCCTAAATTCCCCAGGTTTTCCTAAATTCCCCAGGTTTTCCTAGATTCCCCAGGTTTTTCTAAATTCCCCAGGTTTTCCTAAATTCCCCAGGTTTTTCTAAATTCCCCAGGTTTTCCTAAATTCCCCAGGTTTTCCTAAATTCCTCAGGTTTTCCTAAATTCCCCAGGTTTTCCTAGATTCCCCAGGTTTTTCTAAATTCCCCAGGTTTTCCTAAATTCCCCAGGTTTTCCTAAATTCTCCCGGTTTTCCTAAATTCCTCAGGTTTTCCTAAATTCTCCAGGTTTTCCTAAATTCCCCAGGTTTTCCTAAATTCTCCAGGTTTTTCTAAATTCCCCAGGTTTTCCTAAATTCCCCAGGTTTTCCTAAATTCTCCAGGTTTTCCTAAATTCCCCAGGTTTTCCTAAATTCTCCAGGTTTTTCTAAATTCCCCAGGTTTTCCTAAATTCCCCAGGTTTTCCTAAATTCCCCAGGTTTTCCTAGATTCCCCAGGTTTTTCTAAATTCCCCAGGTTTTTTTAACATTCCCCAGGTTTTCCTAAATTCTCCCGGTTTTCCTAAATTCCTCAGGTTTTCCTAAATTCTCCAGGTTTTCCTAAATTCCCCAGGTTTTTCTAAATTCCCCAGGTTTTTTTTTAATTCCTCAGGTTATCCTAAATTCCCCAGGTTTTTCTAAATTCCCCAGGTTTTTTTTTTAATTCCCCAGGTTTTCCTAAATTCCCCAGGTTTTCCTAAATTCCCCAGGTTTTTTTAAAATTCCCCAGGTTTTTCTAAATTCCCCAGGTTTTCCTAAATTCTCCAGGTTTTCCTAAATTCTCCAGGTTGTCCTAAATTCCCCAGGTTTTTTTTTTAAATTCCTCAGGGTTTCCTTATTTCCCCAGGTTTTCCTAAATTCCCCAGGTTTTTTTAAAATTCCCCAGGTTTTCCTAAATTCCCCAGGTTTTTCTAAATTCCCCAGGTTTTCCTAAATTCCCCAGGTTTTCCTTAATTCCCCAGGTTTTCCTTAATTCCCCAGGTTTTCCTAAATTCCCCAGGTTTTCCTTAATTCCCCAGGTTTTTCTAAATTCCCCAGGTTTTCCTCAATTCCCCAGGTTTTCCTTAATTCCCCAGGTTTTTCTAAATTCCCCAGGTTTTTTTAAAATTCCCCAGGTTTTCCTAAATTCCCCACTGCCCTTCTCCCGACTCAACTATCAATTAAAGTACTGGGAGACCCATTACCCAACTGCTAGCCTTATCTGAAGTTGGGCCGCCCTTCTCCCGACTCAACTATCAATTAAAGTACTGGGAGACCCATTACCCAACTGCTAGCCTTATCTGAAGTCAAGCTGCCCTTCTCCCGACTCAACTATCAATTAAAGTACTGGGAGACCCATTACCCAACTGCTAGCCTTATCTGAAGTTGGGCCGCCCTTCTCCCGACTCAACTATCAATTAAAGTACTGAGAACCCATTACCCAACTGCTAGCCTTATCTGAAGTTGGGCCGCCCTTCTCCCGACTCAACTATCAATTAAAGTACTGGGAGACCCATTACCCAACTGCTAGCCTTATCTGAAGTTGGGCCGCCCTTCTCCCGACTCAACTATCAATCAAAGTACTGGGAGACCCATTACCCAACTGCTAGCCTTATCTGAAGTTGGGCCGCCCTTCTCCCGACTCAACTATCAATTAAAGTACTGGAAACCCATTACCCAACTGCTAGCCTTATCTGAAGTCAAGCTGCCATTCTCCCGACTCAACTATCAATTAAAGTACTGGGAACCCATTACCCAACTGCTAGCCTTATCTGAAGTCAAGCTGCCCTTCTCCCGACTCAACTATCAATTAAAGTACTGGGAGACCCATTACCCAACTGCTAGCCTTATCTGAAGTCAAGCTGCCCTTCTCCCGACTCAACTATCAATTAAAGTACTGGGAGACCCATTACCCAACTGCTAGCCTTATCTGAAGTCAAGCTGCCCTTCTCCCGACTCAACTATCAATTAAAGTACTGGGAACCCATTACCCAACTGCTAGCCTTATCTGAAGTTGGGCTGCCTTTCTCCCGACTCAACTATCAATTAAAGTACTGGGAACCCATTACCCAACTGCTAGCCTTATCTGAAGTCAAGCTGCCCTTCTCCCGACTCAACTATCAATTAAAGTACTGGGAACCCATTACCCAACTGCTAGCCTTATCTGAAGTCAAGCTGCCCTTCTCCCGACTCAACTATCAATTAAAGTACTGGGAGACCCATTACCCAACTGCTAGCCTTATCTGAAGTCAAGCTGCCCTTCTCCCGACTCAACTATCAATTAAAGTGCTGGGAGACCCATTACCCAACTGCTAGCCTTATCTGAAGTTGGGCTGCCTTTCTCCCGACTCAACTATCAATTAAAGTACTGGGAACCCATTACCCAACTGCTAGCCTTATCTGAAGTCAAGCTGCCCTTCTCCCGTCTCAACTATCAATTAAAGTACTGGGAGACCCATTACCCAACTGCTAGCCTTATCTGAAGTCAAGCTGCCCTTCTCCCGACTCAACTATCAATTAAAGTACTGGGAGACCCATTACCCAACTGCTAGCCTTATCTGAAGTCAAGCTGCCCTTCTCCCGACTCAACTATCAATTAAAGTACTGGGAGACCCATTACCCAACTGCTAGCCTTATCTGAAGTCAAGCTGCCCTTCTTCCGACTCAACTATCAATTAAAGTACTGGGAGACCCATTACCCAACTGCTAGCCTTATCTGAAGTCAAGCTGCCCTTCTCCCGACTCAACTATCAATTGAAGTACTGGGAGACCCATTACCCAACTGCTAGCCTTATCTGAAGTTGGGCCGCCCTTCTCCCGACTCAACTATCAATTAAAGTACTGGGAGACCCATTACCCAACTGCTAGCCTTATCTGAAGTCAAGCTGCCCTTCTCCCGACTCAACTATCAATTAAAGTACTGGGAGACCCATTACCCAACTGCTAGCCTTATCTGAAGTTGGGCCGCCCTTCTCCCGACTCAACTATCAATTAAAGTACTGGGAACCCATTACCCAACTGCTATCCTTATCTGAAGTTGGGCCGCCCTTCTCCCGACTCAACTATCAATTAAAGTACTGGGAACCCATTACCCAACTGCTAGCCTTATCTGAAGTTGGGCCGCCCTCCTCCCGACTCAACTATCAATTAAAGTACTGGGAACCCATTACCCAACTGCTAGCCTTATCTGAAGTCAAGCTGCCCTTCTCCCGACTCAACTATCAATTAAAGTACTGGGAGACCCATTACCCAACTGCTAGCCTTATCTGAAGTTGGGCCGCCCTTCTCCCGACTCAACTATCAATTAAAGTACTGGGAGACCCATTACCCAACTGCTAGCCTTATCTGAAGTCAAGCTGCCCTTCTCCCGACTCAACTATCAATCAAAGTACTGGGAACCCATTACCCAACTGCTAGCCTTATCTGAAGTTGGGCTGCCTTTCTCCCGACTCAACTATCAATTAAAGTACTGGGAACCCATTACCCAACTGCTAGCCTTATCTGAAGTTGGGCTGCCTTTCTCCCGACTCAACTATCAATTAAAGTACTGGGAGACCCATTACCCAACTGCTAGCCTTATCTGAAGTCAAGCTGCCCTTCTCCCGACTCAACTATCAATTAAAGTACTGGGAACCCATTACCCAACTGCTAGCCTTATCTGAAGTTGGGCTGCCTTTCTCCCGACTCAACTATCAATTAAAGTACTGGGAACCCATTACCCAACTGCTAGCCTTATCTGAAGTCAAGCTGCCCTTCTCCCGACTCAACTATCAATTAAAGTACTGGGAGACCCATTACCCAACTGCTAGCCTTATCTGAAGTCAAGCTGCCCTTCTCCCGACTCAACTATCAATTAAAGTACTGGGAGACCCATTACCCAACTGCTAGCCTTATCTGAAGTCAAGCTGCCCTTCTCCCGTCTCAACTATCAATTAAAGTACTGGGAGACCCATTACCCAACTGCTAGCCTTATCTGAAGTCAAGCTGCCCTTCTCCCGACTCAACTATCAATTAAAGTACTGGGAGACCCATTACCCAACTGCTAGCCTTATCTGAAGTCAAGCTGCCCTTCTCCCGACTCAACTATCAATTAAAGTACTGGGAGACCCATTACCCAACTGCTAGCCTTATCTGAAGTCAAGCTGCCCTTCTTCCGACTCAACTATCAATTAAAGTACTGGGAGACCCATTACCCAACTGCTAGCCTTATCTGAAGTCAAGCTGCCCTTCTCCCGACTCAACTATCAATTGAAGTACTGGGAGACCCATTACCCAACTGCTAGCCTTATCTGAAGTTGGGCCGCCCTTCTCCCGACTCAACTATCAATTAAAGTACTGGGAGACCCATTACCCAACTGCTAGCCTTATCTGAAGTCAAGCTGCCCTTCTCCCGACTCAACTATCAATTAAAGTACTGGGAGACCCATTACCTAACTGCTAGCCTTATCTGAAGTTGGGCCGCCCTTCTCCCGACTCAACTATCAATTAAAGTACTGGGAACCCATTACCCAACTGCTATCCTTATCTGAAGTTGGGCCGCCCTTCTCCCGACTCAACTATCAATTAAAGTACTGGGAACCCATTACCCAACTGCTAGCCTTATCTGAAGTTGGGCCGCCCTCCTCCCGACTCAACTATCAATTAAAGTACTGGGAACCCATTACCCAACTGCTAGCCTTATCTGAAGTCAAGCTGCCCTTCTCCCGACTCAACTATCAATTAAAGTACTGGGAGACCCATTACCCAACTGCTAGCCTTATCTGAAGTTGGGCCGCCCTTCTCCCGACTCAACTATCAATTAAAGTACTGGGAGACCCATTACCCAACTGCTAGCCTTATCTGAAGTCAAGCTGCCCTTCTCCCGACTCAACTATCAATCAAAGTACTGGGAACCCATTACCCAACTGCTAGCCTTATCTGAAGTTGGGCTGCCTTTCTCCCGACTCAACTATCAATTAAAGTACTGGGAACCCATTACCCAACTGCTAGCCTTATCTGAAGTTGGGCTGCCTTTCTCCCGACTCAACTATCAATTAAAGTACTGGGAGACCCATTACCCAACTGCTAGCCTTATCTGAAGTCAAGCTGCCCTTCTCCCGACTCAACTATCAATTAAAGTACTGGGAACCCATTACCCAACTGCTAGCCTTATCTGAAGTTGGGCTGCCTTTCTCCCGACTCAACTATCAATTAAAGTACTGGGAACCCATTACCCAACTGCTAGCCTTATCTGAAGTCAAGCTGCCCTTCTCCCGACTCAACTATCAATTAAAGTACTGGGAGACCCATTACCCAACTGCTAGCCTTATCTGAAGTCAAGCTGCCCTTCTCCCGACTCAACTATCAATTAAAGTACTGGGAGACCCATTACCCAACTGCTAGCCTTATCTGAAGTCAAGCTGCCCTTCTCCCGACTCAACTATCAATTAAAGTACTGGGAGACCCATTACCCAACTGCTAGCCTTATCTGAAGTCAAGCTGCCCTTCTCCCGACTCAACTATCAATTAAAGTACTGGGAGACCCATTACCCAACTGCTAGCCTTATCTGAAGTCAAGCTGCCCTTCTTCCGACTCAACTATCAATTAAAGTACTGGGAACCCATTACCCAACTGCTAGCCTTATCTGAAGTTGGGCTGCCTTTCTCCCGACTCAACTATCAATTAAAGTACTGGGAACCCATTACCCAACTGCTAGCCTTATCTGAAGTCAAGCTGCCCTTCTCCCGACTCAACTATCAATTAAAGTACTGGGAGACCCATTACCCAACTGCTAGCCTTATCTGAAGTCAAGCTGCCCTTCTCCCGACTCAACTATCAATTAAAGTACTGGGAGACCCATTACCCAACTGCTAGCCTTATCTGAAGTCAAGCTGCCCTTCTCCCGACTCAACTATCAATTAAAGTACTGGGAGACCCATTACCCAACTGCTAGCCTTATCTGAAGTCAAGCTGCCCTTCTTCCGACTCAACTATCAATTAAAGTACTGGGAGACCCATTACCCAACTGCTAGCCTTATCTGAAGTCAAGCTGCCCTTCTCCCGACTCAACTATCAATTAAAGTACTGGGAGACCCATTACCCAACTGCTAGCATTATCTGAAGTTGGGCCGCCCTTCTCCCGACTCAACTATCAATTAAAGTACTGGGAGACCCATTACCCAACTGCTAGCCTTATCTGAAGTCAAGCTGCCCTTCTCCCGACTCAACTATCAATTAAAGTACTGGGAGACCCATTACCCAACTGCTAGCCTTATCTGAAGTTGGGCCGCCCTTCTCCCGACTCAACTATCAATTAAAGTACTGGGAACCCATTACCCAACTGCTAGCCTTATCTGAAGTTGGGCCGCCCTTCTCCCGACTCAACTATCAATTAAAGTACTGGGAACCCATTACCCAACTGCTAGCCTTATCTGAAGTTGGGCCGCCCTTCTCCCGACTCAACTATCAATTAAAGTACTGGGAACCCATTACCCAACTGCTAGCCTTATCTGAAGTCAAGCTGCCCTTCTCCCGACTCAACTATCAATTAAAGTACTGGGAGACCCATTACCCAACTGCTAGCCTTATCTGAAGTCAAGCTGCCCTTCTCCCGACTCAACTATCAATTAAAGTACTGGGAGACCCATTACCCAACTGCTAGCCTTATCTGAAGTTGGGCCGCCCTTCTCCCGACTCAACTATCAATTAAAGTACTGGGAGACCCATTACCCAACTGCTAGCCTTATCTGAAGTCAAGCTGCCCTTCTCCCGACTCAACTATCAATTAAAGTACTGGGAGACCCATTACCCAACTGCTAGCCTTATCTGAAGTTGGCCCGCCCTTCTCCCGACTCAACTATCAATTAAAGTACTGGGAACCCATTACCCAACTGCTAGCCTTATCTGAAGTTGGGCCGCCCTTCTCCCGACTCAACTATCAATTAAAGTACTGGGAACCCATTACCCAACTGCTAGCCTTATCTGAAGTTGGGCCGCCCTTCTCCCGACTCAACTATCAATTAAAGTACTGGGAACCCATTACCCAACTGCTAGCCTTATCTGAAGTCAAGCTGCCCTTCTCCCGACTCAACTATCAAGTAAAGTACTGGGAGACCCATTACCCAACTGCTAGCCTTATCTGAAGTTGGGCCGCCCTTCTCCCGACTCAACTATCAATTAAAGTACTGGGAGACCCATTACCCAACTGCTAGCCTTATCTGAAGTCAAGCTACCCTTCTCCCGACTCAACTATCAATTAAAGTACTGGGAGACCCATTACCCAACTGCTAGCCTTATCTGAAGTTGGGCTACCCTCATCTCGACTTGACTACAAATTGAACTCTATTAACTACCCTATTGGCCAGAAGGCTGAGTAAACCATGGAAATGAAATACTCCGTAGTCGATGACTACATACTACACACCTCTATAGAGTCCCACCCTCTCGGAGCTATTCAAGTTGAAGTTTGAGGCTAACACAAATATCTCTCATCTTGGTACACTAAAATTAAAGCGTCTATCTGGAAACTGTGAAGCAACAAAAAGAAACTTACATTTGGTGGAAGTTGGACCATTGCTGTTGGGTGAACGGATGCTGTTGGGCGAACGGGGAGCGGAGAGTGGAGAGAAGTTGAGAGACTAGATGGTTCTGAAAAAAAAACAGAAAAATTAAAGGTAACAAAAAGGAAAAAGAAACATACCTTTGGTTTTGAGCGGTGGAGCAAAGCAGCAGTAGATAGTGGAGAGTGGAGAGGACTCTGAAATAACATAATTGGTATTTAAGGAACTCGTCAGTAATGAATAATCGATATCAAAAGCGGAGGAAAGATTCGTCTAACCTAGTTTGGTCTGTCATAAAATTATTGGGTCTGGCAAATTTGAACAATTCGAAAACTGTTTATCCAAATTTAAGAGGAGAGAGACCAAGATTATTATTTAAATTGGTTCCAGAAAAGCGAGGAGCAGGGCAACGGAATTGCGCGCAATCAATAGAAAAGTGAGAAGACAAAATGGGGGTTATTCACCTGATCATAATAATGAAATGGCTAATTTTTGCTGGGTCTGGCTGGTAAAATGAATAAATGATGGGGTGAAGGAGAGGTAGAGAGAGAGAGAGAGGACAACGGGAAATAGACGGACAGCTGTAGTGAACTGACCGTGCATCTCTAGAGGGGCGTTTTTTTCCCAAAGGAAAAATATGTCTTCTACCGAAAACGTCATCTACCAAAAACGTTTGTCTCTAAGCACAACCTAAGTATGCTATTACTATGGTCTAATTTCGATGTGCGTTGTGGCCTAATGTTAGAGGTTTTCGAAGATTCGTGATTTTTTAAAAAGTTTGAGTATTGTTTTTGAATTCTCGATTCTCAATTCTATAGGTTCCCGGTTAACTAGAAGGCACAGGACACCATGAACATGGAACGCTTAGTAGTCCATGACTACATACTATACACTACTATAGGGTCCCACTTCCTTGAAGTTATTCAAGTTAAAGTCCGAGGCTAACACAAATTCTTCCGTTTTAAAAAAAAACAACTAGAAGTAACAAAAAAAAATAGAAACATACCTTTTGCTGAAGATGGTCCATTCCGGATGCTGTTTGATTAGTGGGAGTGGGAAGAAGTTGAGAGGAGCTGAGAGGATTCTGAAAAAATATATAAGTTAAATGGTATTTAACACACATTCTCTGAGATTTTCGAGCAACTCACTGTACAAATAAAAATCAAACTGTTCCAAATGAGTTGGTACTACACACAGTTAGTACACTAGAACTTCTAAGAATTTTGAAGATAGTTTTGATTGGCTCCGCCCACTTGAATCCGATCTGCAAAACTAGCTGATCGAAAAATAAATTTTTTTATTTTTCAAGATAGAAACGAAATCTTTTTAGGAGTAAACGTATTTTGTTATTTGAAGCATTTTTTATGTTGAGACCAAAAATGTAGAGTCTCATCTTCCTATAGAAAACTCCATTCTTTTGGGATTTTTGGATTTTTTCGCAGTTTTTTCAAGTTTTCGTCCTTATGGGACTGCGTGGCAACGGGTTTCTTTGCAGATTCAGAATCCTCATAAAATTTCGCTTCAGAAACTTTCAAAAAATCGTCAAATTTGTAGGACCGAAATGGCGAATTTCCAGAAAATGTCGATTTTTTCGACATTTGAAAAATTTCGAAATTTTTTAAAAGTTTTCAGATTTTTTGAAGTTCTGCTTTCTTTGTGAATTTGAACATAATCAATAAAAATACGTTATTTGAAAGCAATGCCGGTGCAATGATCACTTTATTTTGAGATCTATCAAAGAAAACCACTAAAAAATCTGAATTTGGGTTCCGATGACTATAACTTTTTTTAGAGAAGAGTTAGAGTCTTGAAATGTTCTGAAGAAAGATGAATGAACATATGAACAATTCAAAAAACACAAACTTCTAGATTGTCAATGAATTCCAAAGATTTTTTGGAACATTTTATATACTCAACCTCCAAAAAAATTGGAACATTTTTTCAAAGTTTTCTAGCGTGCGAAGTTTTGTTTTTCGGAAAATGCTTAATATATAAATTGTTTGTAGAGAACGGTTACGAAACACCTCACAAAAGACCTAACATTCAAAAATGAGAGAACACAATGTAAAGAGTTTGCTTACAGAAAAGATGTTAAGGTAAAATAATAAAGAAGAAAACTAAAATCTAATAAAAGGAAAAAAAAAACTACATCCTATTGAACTGAAAACTCGACTGCCTCTCTCCCTCCTCTAGAGAGACCAGAGGCAGAAGATTTCTCTCCTATCTCTTGTCTCTCTTCCTGGGGTGGGGTTTCTTCGTAGGTGTTATCTCCTGACAACCCATTACCCAACTGCTAGCCTTATCTGAAGTTGGGTCGCCCTTCTCCCGACTCAACTATCAATTAAAGTACTGGGAACCCATTACCCAACTGCTAGCCTTATCTGAAGTTGGGCCGCCCTTCTCCCGACTCAACTATCAATTAAAGTACTGGGAACCCATTACCCAACTGCTACCTGGGGAATTAAGGAAAACCTGGGGAATTTAGAAAAACCTGGGGAACTTAGGAAAACCTGGGGAATTTAGAAAAACCTGGGGAATTTAGGAAAACCTGGGGAATTTAGGAAAACCTGGGTAATTAAGGAAAACCTGGGGAATTTAGAAAAACCTGGGGAATTTAGAAAAACCTGGGGAATTTAGGAAAACCTGGGGAATTTAAGAACACCTGGGGAATTAAGGAAAACCTGGGGAATTTAGAAAAACCTGGGGAATTTTAAAAAAACCTGGGTAATTTAGGAAAACCTGGGTAATTCGGGAAAACCTGGGTAATTAAGGAAAACCTGGGGAATTTAGGAAAACCTGGGTAATTAAGGAAAACCTGGGGAATTTAGAAAAACCTGGGTAATTAAGGAACGGCACACAATTAGTCGTTTCAAAACAATTAGTTAGACTAGACCTTATCTGTTCCTCTTCTTGCTATTGATTTTCTCTGTTCAGTTGCCCGGTGCAGTCACCTCTGTTCAACGACACTCCGCTATCCCGTTTACGACACTCCGCTATCCCGCTTACGACACTCCGCTATCCCTCTTCCGAACGCGCGCACATTTTGAATTAGTTTTTGCGTGATTGCGAGCTTGGCTTAGGCTCTTAGTTTTCTACAGACTCCTAAAGGATTTTATGTTAAATTGCTTGAATTCCAAGCTCTACTCTTTGATTGTGTCTTATTTTGTTTCATATATCGTTGTCGTTTCCTATCCGTGCGCAATTTCCCCCCATTTTTCGCTTTCTTGTCTCATTATTAATGTGTGTAGTTTTTGTTTCTTTTTTTTTGCATTCTCGGGACACCTTTTCATCGTTTATAGAAGTTTCTTATCTTTGTCGCTCGGATGTTGGCAAAACACGATTTTTTCGTAAATCATCCTTTTTTTCAGGTTTTTCCACAAACACGCCAACGTTGAAAAATGATCAACCGTAAACAGTCGTGAGTGATGACAATGAAAGTTCAGTTTTTGAATTCTAACATTTTCAGATCATCGAGCAACGCTCAGCAATCGAAGGTCGACATAGTGATTGCAAAGTTTCCTCATCCGTTGAAACTAACAACCGACGTAAATGTGAGTTCATTTTTTTAACTTTAAGTGAATGTGTTGCCTCAACATTCCTCAAATACATTTGTTTATAAACTAATCGACCTTTTTGTTCAGATGACAACCAGCGAATTCTTCTACTTCAAACCCTCTGATCTCGTTGTCTCCGCCGAAGATTTTGCTAATCTTTCCCATATCAATCTCATTTGGCGCGCATTGAATGAGAATCCTAACAGAGTACTTCTCGTCAGTTTCGAAGTGTCGAGTTTTTGCAAATTGAAAAAAAAATACATTTGCAGATCCGAAATCCCAATTATCGTTGGATTGTCAAAGGTGGTCCTGTCGAGTATGAGGTAATTATTTGATTATCTATTTCAGTTTTCTCCTACAAAGTGAACCTCAATACCTTGTGAACCCAGAAGCTGATTAAATATTCAGAATATGATAAGATCATCCTATCTAAAAATTTCTAAGAATTGAAGATAAAGCTTGTCAGCTTCAGCCGAGTGAAACCAACTTAAGTACCAAAAATCGCGCAGTGGAAAAATAGTTCTGAAACGTCCTAGAATTTGAGAAACGCGTTCGTTCACGAAAATGACTCTTTTCATAGAAACGAAAATTTCAGGTACTGAAACTGATATGACTCAGCTGAAACTAGTAAGCAGATTCTAAAATTTTTAAAAGTGCCATTATTTAGAAGCTGTTTTCAATCCATCGGAATCAAGGTTCACAAGGTGTAAAAGTTCATTTGTAGAATAGAATAGTTTTGAATTCATAATATTAAAAAACATTCGATTTCAGCTACAGCACTTCCACATCCACAACGATGGATCAACCCTCATCAAATGCTTCTGGTGCCCAGTTAGGAAATCTGAAAAGGCGAGGCAGACTCTTCAAAAAAGAAAGTCGGACCATGCACCTTCCACTTCAGCTCCGAAGATGCCGAAAGTCATCGAGATGGTAACCATTGATGACGACGATGAGCCAGCTCCTACTGTCAAAACTTTGCCAAGAACTTCTTGGACCAACCACCATGGATCTCACGTTATGCATGAAAACCTGCAGCGGCACAAAGAAGACAATGAGCCTGCTCCTACTCTGAATGCTCCATCAAGCTCTTTTTGGAACCATCACCACCAAGCAAACATTAAGATCGAAAACCACCAAGAGGAGCTTATCGAGGAAAATCAGCAACTGCGCGCCACGATTGTTATTTTGCAAAACGCGATTGCAAATCTCCAACGACAGTTCGACGACTTCAAGGATGCATACACGCTGACGAGAGGTCGCGACTGCGAGGACATTTATGCCGAAATCAACAAACTCAGAAGTGACCTCAAGGGTGAAATCGCCGAGGTGTAAGTTGTTTTTTTTCCAATTTTCAAGTTTGAAATTGTGTTTTCAAAAAATAAAAAAAAAGTTTTAACAAACATTTGGGAGAAACAAATGTAGTCTATTTAGACACTTTTGAAAACTTTTGAATTTGCGGGCAAGTTTCCGCAGAGTTATATGTATCAGTTTCCGTATCAAAAATGAGGTTTTCCTCGTAAATCAATCAAAAACATATCAGCGTTTTTTTTCAAGATCGTCTAACATTTCGATTCCTTATTTTTTAAATTGCAATTTTTTCAGTCGCCGTGAGTTGCCACCCGTTCGCCCAAAATTGCCGGAACCAAAAACCGCTCCAGCTCAGAAGTCTGCAGGCAGAAAGAAAAAGAATTGAAAGCTCCCGCCCAAAAACCCCTGTCGTTATGTCCTCTACTCTTTATACTGTCCTACATCTTTTTTCAACCCGATTGTATCAACATCATTCTTATTTTTAGCTTAACGTGGTTTATTTCTTTCAGGATTTCCCCTCTATTTTCACGGTTATTTTTCTATTCTGTTTTTGAATTATGAACAAGTGTGTAAATATTTTTGTAATAGTTCGGTAAATAATTTTCAGATAATTGAGTCATCTGAATGAACAACACCGTTAGAATCTCTGGTGCTCTGAATCCTTTTGGATGATGATGGGTGTGTAGAGCCTTGATAGTCCGGTTCTAGAAATTGTCTTGGTTATCAGATCTTCGTATCAGATCTTTGTTATCAGATCGTTGTTATCATATCTTAGTTATCAGATCTTGGTTATCATATCTTTGAAAACTTCTCGTTCCATATTTGTTTGATACCTTGCTTGTCGGAGTCACGTGGCAGATTTCCTTAGTGATATTTCAGGAATCCAGGAATTCAGAAATTCTAATATTCTGAAATCCCAAAATCCTAAAATTCTGAAATTCTGAATTTTCGGAAATTCGGGAAATTGCAGATTTGAAAACTTTGAATTAATTACCGTTGTTTGAACAATTGATGATCAAACTTATCAAAACATTTTTTAAAGAAACAATTGAGGAAAACCTGTAAAAACTGGCAAAATAAAACAAACGATTGAATTTCAAGATTTTTATTATTAAGAAAGATACAGGGAAAAAGGGAAGAAATAGAACGGGGAAGAAAAAACATTTTGATCGTAGACCCAGTTCAGCTCATCGTTTCGGATTGTTTTGAAAATTGATTTTTCCTGAAAAAAATCCTAATTTACATACATGTCGCGGGCCGGACCGGTGGAGGAATTTTCACTGGCCCGGTCCGACCCTGGCCCGGCCCGGTCCGGCCCGGCCCGGCCCGGCTGGCCCGGGTTTTTGAGACAAAAATTTTTAAGAGTCATTTTTTGAGAGAAAACTGAATTTTTGGGAACATTTTATTTTTTATAAGTTCTTTGTTTTCAGGTTTGAGAAGGGTTATGGGATACGTTTCGTGCCTTAAAATGATTATTTTGACAAAAATTTATAAAAATTTATCAGAAAAATTTTGAAACTTTCGGAACCCGGGCCGGCGGGCCGGGCCGGGCCGGGCCAGGGCTGATCCGGGCCGGGCCAAGATTTAGCAAGTATGCTAATTTATATATTTTTCAGGATTTTCGTCTTCTTAACATTCTTATTCTACAAATACATAAAACTGGAACTCTGAAAAAGAAAAGCTGATGATCGGGGCTGAAAGTCGTTTTGCGATGACTACCGTTACCTCAAATATTTTCATTTCCAAAACTTGTTCATTCGCTTTCGGCTTTCTGTTTTCCCATTGAATAAAAACACGCAAAAATCAGTGAAATGAATTCGAAAAATGAAAGTTTTCAGATTCCACAGCTCTAATTTTGCTCTTTGACCAAAAACCGTGAAAAGAATAGAGTGTGCCCTAACTTCCATCTTTGAGCCAATTTATCTTGGTTCCTGTGACAGATATCAAAAAGTGGCGAACTGATAACATGTTTATCGTGACACTAATATTTTTCGAATACATATTTTGTGGTAATTACAAGTCATACTTACGAATTTCGTCGTCGTTGATTTCGTCGCTTCAAGAAGCGTTTCAAAGCAACGCATCTGTAGATGGGGGCAATCTGAAAATATGCACTTTGCAAGTTGCGCATTCACCTAAATTTCATCAGCTTACATCCACAATTTTAATCCTCAAGTGAACCTTGTAGACCCAAGCAGTTGTCCCTCTCCCAATTTTGTAATCGGTAGAGACTCCACTGTCAGGAAGTTTTGTCTCAGATCTCATATATTCGGCAAGCTGAGAAGACGCATTTTCAGAGGAGATTCATGCTGAAAAAGAGTACCGATTGTTGGATTCGGAGATTTTCAGGGTTGTCAGGGTTTCAACAGTTCTCAGAATTTTCGGAATGCTCAGAATTCTGAGGATACTTAAAATTCCTAGGGTTTTTAGAATTATTAGATTCCTAAGTATCCAAATGATTTTTAGGATTTCCAGAATTTTCAGGATTTTTAATATTCTTAGAATTTTCAGGATTCTAAGAGTTCTCAGAAAATCTTGAAAGTCTTTGAGTTTTCAGGATTCTTAGAACTCTTAAGAATTCTAGAATTCTCGGAATTCTTGGAATTTGAGGGATTCTCTTTTTTTTTGAGAAATTCAGAAATTCAAAAATCGCAGGGTTTTCAAAAATCGAAAATTTCAGGATTTCGAAATTTCCAATTTTCGAAAAATCAATTATAAAAAAAGAAGTATTGTGAAATTGTCTCACCTCGTTAATTTCGATAACAATCAGAAAAATAAAGATAAATAGGCTCCATCCATCTTTAGGTGCCATAGAGTGTAGCAAAAATATTAAATTCACAGAAAAATCAACAAAACATCAGGCGCGCACATTGCGCCATTTAGAAAATACAATGAAATGACTGAATTGTTGTTGGCTGACTGTTGTCTGACGGCGAAGAGACATAAAAAATGCAATGGAGACGCAGAAATCCAAGAAACGGAAAATTCTGAGTCATGAAAAAAAAAAGAAATGGGAAATTCTGAGTCATGGAAAACAAAAGAAATAGGAAATTCTGAGTCATGGAAAACAAAAGAAATAGGAAATTCTGACAAGGGAAGCCTTCCATATGTTACCCGGGGATTCTGACGAAACCTATGCCAAACAGTAGCACACAAGCTAACTAGAACAACCACAATATTATAGCGGCCCGTTTGAAGGTTTGTTGAAATGACGAGGCATTTTATGATTTTTCGCGAGTTTGGAGTCGGTACCCTTCGAGCGACCATAACTTTGCCCATTTTTATGCTAGACCTTCCAACTTTTTTTATTCAAAAGGTGAGATATTGACACGCATTAAAGTTATGTGCCCTCATGTTCTATCATCGAAAGGAAGTCCAGGAAAATAGAAAATGTGCAAATTTCGAGTTCCAACGAACTCAAAAAATGCCAATTTTTGAAAAAACGTCTCCGGGGGACCATGTCTATCAGATTTCTCAGGACGAGTAACGTACATATACATGTTCAAATATAGATCGAGCCCTTGAGTTACGAGACTTATTTCAATTTTTTCCCAAAAAAATGTTGAATTCATGTACCCCTATACATGCATTTTTGTTGAATTTTTTTTCCAAATTTCGAAAGTTTTCTTTTGTGTTCCTGAAAATTATTTTGTTGCTTCTTTTTATTTTCACTTGATTCTTATAATTTTTCAAAACTTTTTTTTTCAACAAAAATGCATGTATAGGGGTACATGAATTCAACATTTTTTGGGAAAAAATTGAAATAAGTCTCGTAACTCAAGGGCTCGACCTATATTTGAACATGTATATGTACGGTACTCGTCCTGAGAAATCTCATAGACATGGTCCCCCGGAGACGTTTTTTCAAAAATTGGCATTTTTTGAGTTCGTTGGAACTCGAAATTTGCACATTTTCTATTTTCCTGGACTTCCTTTCGATGATAGAACATGAGGGCACATAACTTTAATGCGTGTCAATATCTCACCTTTTGAATAAAAAAAGTTGGAAGGTCTAGCATAAAAATGGGCAAAGTTATGGTCGCTCGAAGGGTACCGACTCCAAACTCGCGAAAAATCATAAAATGCCTCGTCATTTCAACAAACCTTCAAACGGGCCGCTATAATATTGTGGTTGTTCTAGTTAGCTTGTGTGCTACTGTTTGGCATAGGTTTCGTCAGAATCGCCGGGTAACATATGGAAGGCTTCCCTTGTGAGTCATGAAAAAAGGAACATTCTGAGTTTTTCAAGTTGAGTTTTCTAGGCCACCACGTTAAAATGGCCTAGAAATAGCCTAACAAGACCCTAGATTGTTCTCTGATTCATTTTAACATAGTGGCCTAACTTTTGCAAATAAGTTACAATCATGAAGTGGCCTGATATTCATCTGGTGTGTTTTTCAGACCATTTTAATGTGGTGGCCTAGGAAACTTAACTTGTGAAAGTTAGGCGACCACGTTTAGATACCTTAGAAAATACATCCTGGTCAGGCTGACCATTTTTAGGCGAGTATAGAGCGGGCGGCCTAAAAAAGTCAGTTTGCAAATGTTTGGCCACAATCTTAATACGACCGAAATTTTGCATTACACATTTTTTGAGAAATTTCAAGGAACTTATCTGTCGAAACTAAAACCTACAAAAATCTATTAAAATAACGAATTTTATCGATATATTAGTGTTCCACTTGGAAATGAATCTCTCCATCTCGCTCGGTAGGTGGGCGGCATGTTTTCCCTCTGATAGAGGTTTCCTCTAATACACCCGGAGCGTCAACTTTGAGCTCAATTATCTCGATTCCTGTGAAAAACATCGAAAAGGTCAACAGACAAAATATCGATTCAATTATGATAGATAATTTATCAGTCGAACAATTCTAGTATATTTTACAAGAATCGAGATAATTGAGCTTGGAATTTATGGTTGGGGCGGGCTTCCATTGGCGAGAAGACGGTAGTCTGATCAAAAACCATCTTGAGGATATTTTTTCTGTGTGAAAATTGTTTTCCTGTAATTCAGTCTATTCTATTTAGCTTTTTTCAGAAAGAATAGCCATATTCGATATGGTGAAGAGTAATTGCAACGACGACGAGAACAAAGAAGACGTGTGACGAAATGCGTTTTGTGCACCTGTATAGAAATTAAATAAACAGGATTGGATACTTATGAATATTTATTCAAGGGGGTTTAGAAAAAAGCGAAGACCGATCAGGAATGACACACGACACCCATCGTTAGACCTCATCCGGCGGGAGACACTCTTGTTGAATCCGATTCCAATCACCGTTGGTCCATGCAGATGCTGAGAAAAGTCTGAAATAATGGAGGATGGGTGCTTGATCCAAGAAGATAGAATGAGAGATTTGAAAACCCTCGAAAAACTAACCTTCCCCTGTTTTCAGGAGGCGGGGTTTCTATCCGTTAGTCTTGACGCTCTGCAAAAATCTGTCCTTCAGTCTTTCCGATCTTTCCGATGGTCCGATTCCAGACGTGACACTGAAAACTATTAGTTTTAGCTGATCAACCAAGATTCGGAAAATTTCAAAGTGAAAGAAAAAAAACTCATCTTCTTTTTCAACCATTTCGATCTTTTTCCGCAGCCAATCTTCGATTTGTAGCATCCGGTTACACTTGAATTGATACTCTTTAAGCTGAAAATCTGGATTCTGGGGAAGGGGTTTTGAAATTGAAATTTTGTGATGATTTGATTAGACTGAATTTTTGCGGAGCCAAAAAAAAAATAAAATGCGTCGTTTTCTGACAAGATTTTTGAGGGAAATCATATGAGAGTGAGAGTAAAATGAGAATGCTATTTTTTCTAGTGCTCGGAAAATTTGATAACAAAAAGTGAAAGTGTCTACACCTACTCAAAACAGATTACTACTACTAATTGTACTGATTAGCCAGACAATAAAGTCTGTTGATCCCTTTCGCCACGTAGAGGCTCAGTACATAGAAAGGGAAAAAGGTTTTTTTTTTCCAATGGGGTCACCTTTCAAAACCCATCCGTTCATTTGCAGTCATAAGCGAATTCAAAGTTATCCTCCGACCACTCGCTTGCTGCATGAAAGGATCGTCGGACTACTTGCGCAAAGCCTTCCGAATCTCTTTACAAGAGTAAAAGAGAGTGCAGATGGAGTTCATAAAGCAATGGGAGCTTTTGAATCCAGGTTGGGCGCCTTGATTTTCCATTAAAAGAAGAAGACCGGCTTTTTTCTCTTCGTCGATTCGGGCAAGCTCGATGTTTGCGATTGGGCGCAGATGGTTCTTGACGATTCTCACAACGTCTCGAAACCGTGAAGTTCAGAAAAATATTGATAAATAGGCTTCATTCATTTTTAGATGCCATGGAATATATATATAGTTTCAGGAAAAATCAATAACAAAAAAGGTGGGGCGCGCACATTGCGCCATTGAGAGAGAAAACTGAAGTGGCGTTGTCCGAGGACGATTGGGAGGTTGCGATGCATCGGTGAGACACAATGAATCGAAGAGAGACACAGATGCATCGAAAAGACATTATGAATCGAAGAGAGACGCAGATGTTTCAGAAAAAGACGACATTGCTGCATGATTAGGGAACAAGAGACAGTACGTTCGAGTTCCAACGAACTCAAAAAATGCCAATTTTTGAAAAAACGTCTCCGGGGGACCATGTCTATCAGATTTCTCAGGACGAGTAACGTACATATACATGTTCAAATATAGATCGAGCCCTTGAGTTACGAGACTTATTTCAATTTTTTCCCAAAAAAATGTTGAATTCATGTACCCCTATACATGCATTTTTGTTGAATTTTTTTTCCAAATTTCGAAAGTTTTCTTTTGTGTTCCTGAAAATTATTTTGTTGCTTCTTTTTATTTTCACTTGATTCTTATAATTTTTCAAAACTTTTTTTTTTCAACAAAAATGCATGTATAGGGGTACATGAATTCAACATTTTTTTGGGAAAAAATTGAAATAAGTCTCGTAACTCAAGGGCTCGACCTATATTTGAACATGTATATGTACGTTACTCGTCCTGAGAAATCTCATAGACATGGTCCCCCGGAGACGTTTTTTCAAAAATTGGCATTTTTTGAGTTCGTTGGAACTCGAAATTTGCACATTTTCTATTTTCCTGGACTTCCTTTCGATGATAGAACATGAGGGCACATAACTTTAATGCGTGTCAATATCTCACCTTTTGAATAAAAAAAGTTGGAAGGTCTAGCATAAAAATGGGCAAAGTTATGGTCGCTCGAAGGGTACCGACTCCAAACTCGCGAAAAATCATAAAATGCCTCGTCATTTCAACAAACCTTCAAACGGGCCGCTATAATATTGTGGTTGTTCTAGTTAGCTTGTGTGCTACTGTTTGGCATAGGTTTCGTCAGAATCGCCGGGTAACATATGGAAGGCTTCCCTTGTGAGTCATGAAAAAAGGAACATTCTGAGTTTTTCAAGTTGAGTTTTCTAGGCCACCACGTTAAAATGGCCTAGAAATAGCCTAACAAGACCCTAGATTGTTCTCTGATTCATTTTAACATAGTGGCCTAACTTTTGCAAATAAGTTACAATCATGAAGTGGCCTGATATTCATCTGGTGTGTTTTTCAGACCATTTTAATGTGGTGGCCTAGGAAACTTAACTTGTGAAAGTTAGGCGACCACGTTTAGATACCTTAGAAAATACATCCTGGTCAGGCTGACCATTTTTAGGCGAGTATAGAGCGGGCGGCCTAAAAAAGTCAGTTTGCAAATGTTTGGCCACAATCTTAATACGACCGAAATTTTGCATTACACATTTTTTGAGAAATTTCAAGGAACTTATCTGTCGAAACTAAAACCTACAAAAATCTATTAAAATAACGAATTTTATCGATATATTAGTGTTCCACTTGGAAATGAATCTCTCCATCTCGCTCGGTAGGTGGGCGGCATGTTTTCCCTCTGATAGAGGTTTCCTCTAATACACCCGGAGCGTCAACTTTGAGCTCAATTATCTCGATTCCTGTGAAAAACATCGAAAAGGTCAACAGACAAAATATCGATTCAATTATGATAGATAATTTATCAGTCGAACAATTCTAGTATATTTTACAAGAATCGAGATAATTGAGCTTGGAATTTATGGTTGGGGCGGGCTTCCATTGGCGAGAAGACGGTAGTCTGATCAAAAACCATCTTGAGGATATTTTTTCTGTGTGAAAATTGTTTTCCTGTAATTCAGTCTATTCTATTTAGCTTTTTTCAGAAAGAATAGCCATATTCGATATGGTGAAGAGTAATTGCAACGACGACGAGAACAAAGAAGACGTGTGACGAAATGCGTTTTGTGCACCTGTATAGAAATTAAATAAACAGGATTGGATACTTATGAATATTTATTCAAGGGGGTTTAGAAAAAAGCGAAGACCGATCAGGAATGACACACGACACCCATCGTTAGACCTCATCCGGCGGGAGACACTCTTGTTGAATCCGATTCCAATCACCGTTGGTCCATGCAGATGCTGAGAAAAGTCTGAAATAATGGAGGATGGGTGCTTGATCCAAGAAGATAGAATGAGAGATTTGAAAACCCTCGAAAAACTAACCTTCCCCTGTTTTCAGGAGGCGGGGTTTCTATCCGTTAGTCTTGACGCTCTGCAAAAATCTGTCCTTCAGTCTTTCCGATCTTTCCGATGGTCCGATTCCAGACGTGACACTGAAAACTATTAGTTTTAGCTGATCAACCAAGATTCGGAAAATTTCAAAGTGAAAGAAAAAAAACTCATCTTCTTTTTCAACCATTTCGATCTTTTTCCGCAGCCAATCTTCGATTTGTAGCATCCGGTTACACTTGAATTGATACTCTTTAAGCTGAAAATCTGGATTCTGGGGAAGGGGTTTTGAAATTGAAATTTTGTGATGATTTGATTAGACTGAATTTTTGCGGAGCCAAAAAAAAAATAAAATGCGTCGTTTTCTGACAAGATTTTTGAGGGAAATCATATGAGAGTGAGAGTAAAATGAGAATGCTATTTTTTCTAGTGCTCGGAAAATTTGATAACAAAAAGTGAAAGTGTCTACACCTACTCAAAACAGATTACTACTACTAATTGTACTGATTAGCCAGACAATAAAGTCTGTTGATCCCTTTCGCCACGTAGAGGCTCAGTACATAGAAAGGGAAAAAGGTTTTTTTTTTCCAATGGGGTCACCTTTCAAAACCCATCCGTTCATTTGCAGTCATAAGCGAATTCAAAGTTATCCTCCGACCACTCGCTTGCTGCATGAAAGGATCGTCGGACTACTTGCGCAAAGCCTTCCGAATCTCTTTACAAGAGTAAAAGAGAGTGCAGATGGAGTTCATAAAGCAATGGGAGCTTTTGAATCCAGGTTGGGCGCCTTGATTTTCCATTAAAAGAAGAAGACCGGCTTTTTTCTCTTCGTCGATTCGGGCAAGCTCGATGTTTGCGATTGGGCGCAGATGGTTCTTGACGATTCTCACAACGTCTCGAAACCGTGAAGTTCAGAAAAATATTGATAAATAGGCTTCATTCATTTTTAGATGCCATGGAATATATATATAGTTTCAGGAAAAATCAATAACAAAAAAGGTGGGGCGCGCACATTGCGCCATTGAGAGAGAAAACTGAAGTGGCGTTGTCCGAGGACGATTGGGAGGTTGCGATGCATCGGTGAGACACAATGAATCGAAGAGAGACACAGATGCATCGAAAAGACATTATGAATCGAAGAGAGACGCAGATGTTTCAGAAAAAGACGACATTGCTGCATGATTAGGGAACAAGAGACAGTACGTTCGAGTTCCAACGAACTCAAAAAATGCCAATTTTTGAAAAAACGTCTCCGGGGGACCATGTCTATCAGATTTCTCAGGACGAGTAACGTACATATACATGTTCAAATATAGATCGAGCCCTTGAGTTACGAGACTTATTTCAATTTTTTCCCAAAAAATGTTGAATTCATGTACCCCTATACATGCATTTTTGTTGAATTTTTTTTCCAAATTTCGAAAGTTTTCTTTTGTGTTCCTGAAAATTATTTTGTTGCTTCTTTTTATTTTCACTTGATTCTTATAATTTTTCAAAACTTTTTTTTTTCAACAAAAATGCATGTATAGGGGTACATGAATTCAACATTTTTTTGGGAAAAAATTGAAATAAGTCTCGTAACTCAAGGGCTCGACCTATATTTGAACATGTATATGTACGTTACTCGTCCTGAGAAATCTCATAGACATGGTCCCCCGGAGACGTTTTTTCAAAAATTGGCATTTTTTGAGTTCGTTGGAACTCGAAATTTGCACATTTTCTATTTTCCTGGACTTCCTTTCGATGATAGAACATGAGGGCACATAACTTTAATGCGTGTCAATATCTCACCTTTTGAATAAAAAAAGTTGGAAGGTCTAGCATAAAAATGGGCAAAGTTATGGTCGCTCGAAGGGTACCGACTCCAAACTCGCGAAAAATCATAAAATGCCTCGTCATTTCAACAAACCTTCAAACGGGCCGCTATAATATTGTGGTTGTTCTAGTTAGCTTGTGTGCTACTGTTTGGCATAGGTTTCGTCAGAATCGCCGGGTAACATATGGAAGGCTTCCCTTGTGAGTCATGAAAAAAGGAACATTCTGAGTTTTTCAAGTTGAGTTTTCTAGGCCACCACGTTAAAATGGCCTAGAAATAGCCTAACAAGACCCTAGATTGTTCTCTGATTCATTTTAACATAGTGGCCTAACTTTTGCAAATAAGTTACAATCATGAAGTGGCCTGATATTCATCTGGTGTGTTTTTCAGACCATTTTAATGTGGTGGCCTAGGAAACTTAACTTGTGAAAGTTAGGCGACCACGTTTAGATACCTTAGAAAATACATCCTGGTCAGGCTGACCATTTTTAGGCGAGTATAGAGCGGGCGGCCTAAAAAAGTCAGTTTGCAAATGTTTGGCCACAATCTTAATACGACCGAAATTTTGCATTACACATTTTTTGAGAAATTTCAAGGAACTTATCTGTCGAAACTAAAACCTACAAAAATCTATTAAAATAACGAATTTTATCGATATATTAGTGTTCCACTTGGAAATGAATCTCTCCATCTCGCTCGGTAGGTGGGCGGCATGTTTTCCCTCTGATAGAGGTTTCCTCTAATACACCCGGAGCGTCAACTTTGAGCTCAATTATCTCGATTCCTGTGAAAAACATCGAAAAGGTCAACAGACAAAATATCGATTCAATTATGATAGATAATTTATCAGTCGAACAATTCTAGTATATTTTACAAGAATCGAGATAATTGAGCTTGGAATTTATGGTTGGGGCGGGCTTCCATTGGCGAGAAGACGGTAGTCTGATCAAAAACCATCTTGAGGATATTTTTTCTGTGTGAAAATTGTTTTCCTGTAATTCAGTCTATTCTATTTAGCTTTTTTCAGAAAGAATAGCCATATTCGATATGGTGAAGAGTAATTGCAACGACGACGAGAACAAAGAAGACGTGTGACGAAATGCGTTTTGTGCACCTGTATAGAAATTAAATAAACAGGATTGGATACTTATGAATATTTATTCAAGGGGGTTTAGAAAAAAGCGAAGACCGATCAGGAATGACACACGACACCCATCGTTAGACCTCATCCGGCGGGAGACACTCTTGTTGAATCCGATTCCAATCACCGTTGGTCCATGCAGATGCTGAGAAAAGTCTGAAATAATGGAGGATGGGTGCTTGATCCAAGAAGATAGAATGAGAGATTTGAAAACCCTCGAAATACTAACCTTCCCCTGTTTTCAGGAGGCGGGGTTTCTATCCGTTAGTCTTGACGCTCTGCAAAAATCTGTCCTTCAGTCTTTCCGATCTTTCCGATGGTCCGATTCCAGACGTGACACTGAAAACTATTAGTTTTAGCTGATCAACCAAGATTCGGAAAATTTCAAAGTGAAAGAAAAAAAAACTCATCTTCTTTTTCAACCATTTCGATCTTTTTCCGCAGCCAATCTTCGATTTGTAGCATCCGGTTACACTTGAATTGATACTCTTTAAGCTGAAAATCTGGATTCTGGGGAAGGGGTTTTGAAATTGAAATTTTGTGATGATTTGATTAGACTGAATTTTTGCGGAGCCAAAAAAAAAATAAAATGCGTCGTTTTCTGACAAGATTTTTGAGGGAAATCATATGAGAGTGAGAGTAAAATGAGAATGCTATTTTTTCTAGTGCTCGGAAAATTTGATAACAAAAAGTGAAAGTGTCTACACCTACTCAAAACAGATTACTACTACTAATTGTACTGATTAGCCAGACAATAAAGTCTGTTGATCCCTTTCGCCACGTAGAGGCTCAGTACATAGAAAGGGAAAAAGGTTTTTTTTTTCCAATGGGGTCACCTTTCAAAACCCATCCGTTCATTTGCAGTCATAAGCGAATTCAAAGTTATCCTCCGACCACTCGCTTGCTGCATGAAAGGATCGTCGGACTACTTGCGCAAAGCCTTCCGAATCTCTTTACAAGAGTAAAAGAGAGTGCAGATGGAGTTCATAAAGCAATGGGAGCTTTTGAATCCAGGTTGGGCGCCTTGATTTTCCATTAAAAGAAGAAGACCGGCTTTTTTCTCTTCGTCGATTCGGGCAAGCTCGATGTTTGCGATTGGGCGCAGATGGTTCTTGACGATTCTCACAACGTCTCGAAACCGTGAAGTTCAGAAAAATATTGATAAATAGGCTTCATTCATTTTTAGATGCCATGGAATATATATATAGTTTCAGGAAAAATCAATAACAAAAAAGGTGGGGCGCGCACATTGCGCCATTGAGAGAGAAAACTGAAGTGGCGTTGTCCGAGGACGATTGGGAGGTTGCGATGCATCGGTGAGACACAATGAATCGAAGAGAGACACAGATGCATCGAAAAGACATTATGAATCGAAGAGAGACGCAGATGTTTCAGAAAAAGACGACATTGCTGCATGATTAGGGAACAAGAGACAGTACGTTAGAGAGCGAGGGACGGTACAGAGACGTACGAAACAGATATGTCTCGTCTTTTTTTGCTCGAGCGTGCTGTAGCTCGGATGAAGGAGACGTTTCTTGGTTTGATCACAGTGGGAGGTGGTGGGCAGAGAGGGCGAGGACAGGAAGGCGAGAACTAGAAGGAGAAGAAAGAGCGATATTGTGTGTGCCATCCTCCACCGTCATTGCACAGTGGTCCCATGATTTGGTTGTCAGCGAACTATGCACTTGCGCACGTCATGAGAGTTCGAGTTCAGAAATTAAGAAATTCCAGAAATTAAGAAATTCCAGAAATTAAGAAATTCCAGAAATTAAGAAATTCAGAAATTTTGAAATTCAAAAGTTCAAAAATTCAAAAATTCAGAATCTCAGAATCTAAGAATTTCAGAATTTCAGAATTTCAGAATTTCAGAATTTCAGAATTTCAGAATTTCAGAATTTCAGAATTTCAGAATCTCGGAATTTCAGAAATTTGGAAATGCAGATATTCGAATTTAATTCATTGACGTTGTTCAAACAATTTGCTGATTTTTTGATTAATTTTAGAGAAACAATTGAGAAAAACTTGTTGAAAACTGGAAAAGAAAGAATCATTTCAAGATTTATTATAAAAAAGATTACAGTGGGAATGGGAGTGTATAAAACTGGGAAAGAGGAGAAAAATTTATATATGTATCGGTCATAGATCCAATGAAGTCTTTCCGGAATACTCTCCACTTCAATTACCTGAAAAATTGATTTTTCCAGCGAACCAAACTATAAAACCTCACCAAGACTTGTATCGTGTTGAAGGTGATTATCAAATTTGAGAAGGTTTCTGCATATGAGATTTTCTGAAAAAATTCGATTGTTTTTTTTTCTTTTTCGGCAGTTTTGTTTTTTAGCATAATTTATACAAAAATTCTAAAGACACAAAAATTGTCTGTGGCCGATGGTCGCTCAGCGATGACTACCGTAACCTTAAATATTTATATTCCCAGAATTCATTTTCTTGTGGTTTATCCGCTTTTTGTTTACTTCTCTATTTTTTCCCCGATAATAAATAAATTTTTGATAGTGAGAAAATTGACTAAAAAAGCACAAAAATCAATGAAATGAATTTGAAAAAAAAATTAATTCAGGTTCCACAACTCCAATTTTTGGTACCAAAACAATAGATCAACCCTTTGACCAAATACAGTGAAAACAATAGAATTGCTCTGTCCTAACGTTTAACTTTAAGCCAATTTATCTCGTTTCCTGTGACAAATGTCAAAAAGGTTTCAACTTATAAATTTTTCATCATAATAGCATTTATGTTTCATTTTTATTGGTCACTTTTCGATACCTTCTGCAGAAAACAAGATATATCGGCTTGAAGCTGCCGGTTCAAATTTACTCACATCTTTGTGGAATTCTTCTTTTCCCTCTCTTGCAAGCCAAACTTGGCTGATGAAGTTGAATTCCCTGTTTCCAATGATTCCAAGAACATTTCCAATTGCCCGAGGAATTGGCCAGTTGTGAGTTTCGAGGAGAGGTTTCTGATGACTTCCAATGCCTCCTTTCTTCTTTTCAATCTGAAAATTTATTTCGAATTATTAAAAAATAGAACCGGGTTTTGGATTTTCAGCATCCTTGAAATCTTCAGGATTTCAAAAATTCTTCGAATTTTTAGCATTCTCAGAAGTCTCAAAATTTTCAGAATTCTAAACCCTGATATATTTCTCATGATTTCTAGAATTCTTTGAATTCTCGGGCCTCTCAGAATTCCTGAAATTTCAAAAAATCTCACGGTTTGTAGGATTCTGAGAATTCGTTAGGTTCAAAGGATTCATGGGATTCTTTTTTTTTTGAAAAAATTCAGTTCAAAATTTGCCGGGTTTTCAAAAATTCGAAATCTCAGAGTTTCAAAATTCCAATTTTCGAAAAATCACTGTCTCGAAAAAGTATCGAGAAATCGTCTCACCTCGATCATTTCAATAAAAATCAGAAAAATACAAAATAGTTAGGCTCCATTTATTCTTAGGTGCCATGGAGTATAGAAAAACAGCGTATAGTTTCAGAATAATCAAGGAAAAAATTAGGCGCGCACATTGCGCCATGAGAAAAAATATATGAAATGACAGGATTGTTGTCAAAGGGCTGTTTAGTGGCGGTGAAGAGACATGAAAAATCCAAAAGAGACGCAGAAGTCTCAAGAATGAAAAATTATGACTCATGATTAGAGAGCGAGAGACAGAAAAGTTGCGCGCACGGATTCGAAAAAAATTTCGAAATATTTTCCGAGAAATGCTTTGACAAATTATTCGAAGGTTTCGAAAAATTTTGCGAGAAAATAATTCGGAACGGAAGTCTAAAAATCCAATTTACAAAAGTTAGCCACCACGTTTAAATGATCAAAAAACAAGAAAACATAGTCAACGATACTCCAAAATTCTACATGGAGCATTTTTGAAAAAGTTGAGATCGTCGAAAATAGCGAACTCGTGAGGAAATAAGTGTTGTGCGCTTGTATAGAAAATCAAGAAAAAGGCCTGGATAATTATGAATATTTATTGAAGATGAGTAGAAATGACGCATATGTATACCGTAAAACCTGAGATGGAAGAGAATTTTTTGTGATGGATCGTTTAACTCTGCACTAATTTATCTTGGTTCCTGCTGAAGTTATAAAAAAGCGACCAACTGAAAAGTTGTTCATCCTAATAACACAAACATTTTATTAGTTGACAAATTTTTGATATACTGTACAGCAAAAGAGATAACTGGGTCAGAGTGGGGATCTTCCTATTATATTTCACGGTAACAATGCAGCATATGATTAAGCAATAGAGGACAGAAATTCCGTAATCTTTTCAATTCGTTTGGCAGTAGACACTTTTTCAGATCCAAATTAGTTCATCTAAACGTCTAAAAAATTTAGAAGCGGAGAAACCTAAATGAATTCATCAACAGTTTTTAAAAAATTGAGTTTTAATTTTCCGAAATTCAGAAATTTCGATTCCCAAAAACCATACTTGCAACGGGCCGAGCCGGGCTTTTTTCAGGATTTTCAGGGCCCGGCCCGGCCCGGATTTTCGGAAAAAAATTTTTTGTCTTAAAAAATTTTTTTTGGGGGTCAACAGAAAAAAATGGATGGTTTCTTGACAAGAAAAAAATTTTTCAATATAAGAGTGTCCATAAAAAATAGTTCTCTCACAAAAAAATTTGAAAAAAAATTTCAAATTTGGAGAACCCGGGCCCGCCGGGCCGGGCCCTGATTTTGCAAGTCTGCCAAAAACATTATTCTAAAAAATCGAAATTCAGAATCAAAGAATTTGACGGTGAAGATTAGTTCATTTAAATTTCTATAAAATTTTGAAAATGGAAAAATCGTTGTTTAATCTTTTCTTCGGCTTTCAGTAGCTTTTAAAACACCTGAAACTTCTTTGGAATGTTGGAAAATAGGAAAAAGTAATTAACAAAGAAATATGTATTGAGTTTCTTTTCAAATACAGCGAAATTAATCAAGATAGGCGAAAAAAAATTTAATTTCGCAATGTCGTTGAGGACGTTCGGTAGTTGAGTCCACCCAACTTCATATTGGTCTGGAAAATTGAATTTTTGTTACTGATTTTGGTTTTTCCAATTCTCACCTTGTTGATGATGTTCTGGATAGTCTGTGGCTGACGGAATATTTTCTCAACAGTCTCCAGTGTGATCTTTTGAGTCAGGATATCGAACTCTTGCTCCAAAGCTTTGATATGGGCGTGGAAGATGACTTTTCGTCTGAAGATGAACGTTGTACTCATTGGTTTTTAATGTTTCCACATATTTTAATGATATTTTTTTTCGATTTTCGATTTTTCTCAAATTTCAATTTTCAGTATAACACGAAAACTTTGAATTTCAAAATTTCCTAGAAAATCAGAAATTGCGAAATTTCCAAAAATCTGAAATTTCAATATCTGTTTCAAACCTCTATTTATTTCTTTAGTTCAAAAAAAAACATTGAAAATTGATGGAACAATGAGTTTTCGTTTAAAGGAAACCTTTTGAGTTTATTCGAAATTTACAACAACTTACCTTTCTTCAAAACAAAGCCACACGAAATTTCGGAGGTTTCCTTTTTTTAAAAGATTTTTAGGAATATTATAGAGGGAATAATCAGAAAAATAAAGAAGAACTCTCCAAAACCCATTCATTTTTTGGGTTTTTGGAGAGCTTCCGAGACGTCAATTCAGTTTGTCGTCTGAGGGGAAAAGTGAGGGGTTATGTGTATGTGAGTATTACACGACATATCAGTGAATCGATCGTTTTTTTTTCTCTGCGTCTCTTTTTTCTCTTTATCTCAGCGTTTCTCAACTCCTCTCTATAACACACTCCCTGAAACAGGATGATGAAATATGATTCGGCGAAAGCCAGCCTCAAGTGCCCAATCAAGCGGGGTGGAACAGCAATATAGCATCTGCAGCAGATCATTTGTTGCGTGATTGACACATTGTATTGTAAACAGAAATTTTTCTTCGGAGAAATGTCCATTTTAATAGGGAAAGGAAAAAAAAAGGGATAGGAAAAAAAAGGATTTGAAGCAGAAAGTTAGAACCACAAAAGGGATTTGAAGCAGACAGTTAGAACCACAAATGAGGTATGAAGCAGACAGTTAGAACCACAAAAGGGATTTGAAGAAGACAGTTAGAACCACAAGAGATATTTGAAGCAGACAGTTAGAACCACAAAAGGGATTTGAAGCAGACAGTTAGAACCACAAGAGATATTTGAAGCAGACAGTTAGAACCACAAAAAAGATTTGCAGCAGATAGTTAGAGCCACAAATGAGGTATGTAGCAGACAGTTAGAACCACAAAAGGGATTTGAAGCAGACAGTTAGAACCACAAGAGATATTTGAAGCAGACAGTGAGAACCACAAAAGGGATTTGAAGCAGACAGTTAGAACCACAAGAGATATTTGAAGCAGACAGTTAGAACCACAAAAAAGATTTGCAGCAGATAGTTAGAGCCACAAATGAGGTATAAAGCAGACAGTTAGAACCACAAAAGGGATTTGAAGCAGACAGTTAGAACCACAAGAGATATTTGAAGCAGACAGTTAGAACCACAAAAGGGATTTGAAGCAGATAGTTAGAGCCACAAATGAGGTATGTAGCAGACAGTGAGAACCACAGAAGGGATTTGAAGCAGACAGTTAGAACCACAAGAGATATTTGAAGCAGACAGTTAGAACCACAAAAAAGATTTGCAGCAGATAGTTAGAGCCACAAATGAGGTATGAAGCAGACAGTTAGAACCACAAGAGATATTTGAAGCAGACAGTTAGAACCACAAAAGAGATTTGAAGCAGACAGTTAGAACCACAAATGAGGTATGAAGCAGACAGTTTGAACCACAAAAGGGATTTGAAGCAGACCGTTAGAGCAATTTTTGAACAAGTAGACGCAGAAAGTTCGAAAAACGACAGAGAGTGGACACAGACAGTTAGACTTCCAAATTATGGACCAAAATTTTGGGCTCATGGATCTTCAAACACCCCAAGTTTTTCAAGACACCGGGAAATCCTTTTCTTAATTTCCAATAGTTGATATCAAAAAATTTGTAAGCAAATAATAAATAATTTATTTAAAAATAATGTTTTTATTCAAAAAGAAGCGATAATATAAAAAATATTGTTTCGAGCATTGTTCAAGATTGTACATAGACTTATAATCCAAGAATTGAACAACATGTAGACGACAGTCCTCATTTAACTCGTCCCATTTCTCGAATCCACCAATGAATCCGCCTCAGCTTCCAATTCCAATTCTAGAATAAAAGAGAGATAAACTTCATTAGAAACTAGAGAATAACTCATCTGCAGTTCTAAAATAGCAGAGGGGTAAAAATAAAACGAATGTAGAAAAAATCTTATTAAAAATGAATGAAGAAACTAACCGGTTTGAGTGATGGCGTCTCGGAAGTTTTCAAGAAATAAATAGAAAAATCTGAAAAATAAGGGAACTTTACAGAATCCATTCATTTTGAGGATTTTCTGGAAAGTTCCCGAGAATATTTTGACGTCCATGCAGCTAGGTCGTCCGAGGAAAGACTGAGGAACGATTGTAAAGAAAGATTTGGCTTTATCTCGCTCTTTTCATTTCTCTGCGTCTGCATTTCTACTAAACAAACAAAACTAATTTTCTGTGTGTCACCATATGAGAGACTGTCAGAAAATGAAAAAGTATTAGAAAGGGAGAAAAAGGTGATAGAAAAAAGTCGGAAAGGCGAGAAATGATCCCGTGACAGATGATAAAAGAAAACCGAAAAGTCAGAAAATAGGTGGTGGAAAAAAGAGTTGCAAAAAAGCGAGAGAAAAACGACAACTTCAATTCAGATGCAACAGTGTTCGGGGATCTTATTGGAAAGCTATTGGGAGAAAAAAGTCGATTGATCGAGAAGAACAAAGATCAGAAGCTTGATCCAGCTGTCATAGACGAAGAGGACTCAATCGTTTCATTTTTCAGTCCGTGGTAATATTGTGACCAGTTTTCTATAACAATACCAAGCCTTGATAGTTCAACGCTGTGGACCTACCTACACTGTAATACCATAGTGTCAAAAAAATAAGGGGGGGGTCTCAAAAGGGTCATTTTTCAGACTCCTGTTACCATTTTGAAATTTTCCATTGCCATGGTGTTTTCTAGTATCTCAGAGATTGTGTCTTGAGATTTTGTTTTCATCGTCTCCAAATATTTTACAAAATATCGAAAAATCGGTAATAATTGACCCCATGTCCATTTTCAGTGGAAAACTAAGCGTTGCAAAAATGCTAATCTGAATTTATTGCCCCACGTGGAGTCGAACCAACAACCCACTAGTCTCCACCGATCGAAATCCCCCCTCTCCTGCTTCCTCTTTTTTCCATTCTACCACTCTTCTCTTTTCTTTTGTCGCCTGCTGTCTCCCTTCTCTCTTCCCCGATGTCTGTGTCTATTCAAACGCGTACTCTCTAGTGGCCGACGCGGGCCTCGATTGATGTCGGTACATAGAAATACATAAGAAGCGTTGTCTTGCCGTTGTCATCGGTTTTAACCCAGTTACTCAAGGTACGCTGGAGTTCCGACCATTCGAAAGAATGTGTTGAACACTAATCTAATTTTTGGATCCGCTTTGCTGGGGCTATCCGGCGAGGCAAAAGTAATCTTCATTTTGAACACATCAAGTGTATAAATATTTCAAAGAACAAGGTTCATCCAGGAATAATTCCAGAAAAATGAATTTGGTGCAATCTGTCCCACCAAAATGTTTGGTTCTCGTTTAAAAAAAAAGTTTTTCAAAATTTCGAAAAATCAGTTTTCTTTTTTTTCTTTTCAAAACATTCATAGATAAATCATTTATTTCAATTACTGTAGATCAGTTACTGTAGATTTGACAATTTGGAGAAACCCTTGAAGTTGATTTTCTCATATCATAATCTCATCCGGATAGAGAGACACAGAGTTACCTTGTAGACAGAAAAATGGGGATAGCAAAACGGTTCTCTACTTTTTGCATCCATCTTGATTTTGACGGTTTTCGCATATCGGCCAAATTTTTTGTGATTGGCTGGAATTTTCGGCTCTATGATTCAACGGGGATTTTCAGAAGGTGTCAGGGTCATGGTTGGGAAAGTCTTCAAAATGTTTTAAATTGCTACAGTATCTTTTTTTCGTTTATTTGGAGATCACATTTCAGGTTACGTCCAGCAAAGTTATTGAACTTGCTGCTATTTTTCAGGTAGTGCAGATGAAGGAAACAAGTCGTTTCGGCCTAACTAGGGAAGGTCAAGGACGGTGGTGTTGTTGGTAAATCGAAAAGGGCAAAAACGGTAGAAACATCGTGAAGGAGCAAAGTTGAGAGAAAAAAATAGAAAAATTCAAGAAAAAAAAATTCAAGAGATTTTGAAGCCAGATCAGGTGATTCAAAAACGCGTAGTAAAACCTCGTTAATGGAAATTTTGAATCAAAAAACTAATTTGTGGAATTAAATTAGTAGTTTCTGATTTTTAGAGGCAGTTGTTTGAAAAATAAAAAACCCGAATCAAACAAAACATTTTACCGCGAATGCTTCGATTCATGTTCCCTTCGAGCTCAATTATCTAATTTCATATTGAATATATCAAAAATCTGTCAACTGAGAAAATGTTTATCATAACATCACCAACATTATATTAGTTAATAGATTTTTAATACATATTGTATGTAGTAAAAAAGATATTTAGGATCGAAATGGTTTGAATTTACGGTTCCGAAGGTCGGATTTTATTGACTCCAAAAGTTTTCGAAAATAGCACAAAAACACTAAAAATTTTTGGCCTCTTCTTTCAAACTCGTTACTCGTGTTCAAACCAAAGTAAATTAAATTGAACTTGTTAAAAAAGGATCATTTTTCACTGCGACAAACAGAAAAGATGGTTGTCATTATCAAGCCAACATACACCTTGACTGTTTATAAGGGTGATTTTTGACCATAGAAAGAGAGAAAGAAACTTACATTGCTCTAGCTGCCTTCGGACAGAAAGAATAGAAATAAAATACTATTAGAAGTTCAGATGAGTTGCTCAACTTGGAATAATGAATTATAGGACGATGAACATGGTGCTGCAATTCTTTTGGTCGAACTGTGGATTTCTGAAAAATAAAATAATTTTTTTTGAATTAAGATAATTGATTTGTAAAGTATTTTCTGGACCTCCGATGGTTACTAGGAACCATAGGTGCGGCTGGATGTTTGCCCTTCTAGATGGTAGAGTGCTACAGTAATTTTTTCACTACTCCTCATAAATTTTCTGCGTTGTTCAGTTTACCTTGAAATAAACCCAAACAATACTTCTGCGCATAATATCATATATAAATCCGGGTTCTCTCCACATGGTACTATCAAACCAGCTTGTATAGTGAGCTGAAATACGCTACAAGTGAGAAATTTCACCTTGGAAAAGGATTGAAGGAAACTAGGTATTAAAATGGCACGCGGTAGTAATTAGGGGTTTCTAGTTGATGAAGAAAGAGGTAGAACCAACTCGCGTTAAGAACGGGCCACCTTCCAAAATGAGGGAACTGGACATTTGAATACACGAAAAGAGAAAATCAGAAAACAAAACTGGTGGGGGCAGGATTAAAAAACGGAAACCGTTCATTATGGTGTTTTAATGAGTCTCCTAATCGCATTATGATTGAATCGAAATTGGAGCACCACCAAAGTAGATATAAATATGAAGCGGATGGAGTTTTAAACCTAGCCTTGAAAAGCCGTGCCAGGTCGTACTGCGCCGTACCAGTCACAGAAGCAACTAGAATAATTAAGAAGAGGTTACAGAGAAAAGCTAGTCGTATATAAGGAGGTCGACGACTTACTAAATTCATTCTTCCATGGCTTCGTGTGTAGGAGCCCTTAAGTTTCAGATTATTTTTCTGAATATTTCTATACCCTAATAGTTTCGTTCAAAAGTGGTGAAGATGTAATTGAAAAACTGTCATACGAATTTCATGAGTTGTTTTTCAGCTAACTTTCATATTATGTGGCGCTCTAGATGTGTTCGTCAAAAGTTTCATCGCACAAAACCGTCACCGTGACTGGAAAATTGTTGCATCTGTCGGTGCCATCTCACTTTTCAAACTTGATCGAATCTTGAAAATTCTAGAACTGGGACTGGTCGAAAAAATTGAAACTGGTAACTGTTTTTTTCTGGGCCTGGTCACTAAAAAATGTTTTCAGAATACTTTGACGACGTTCTCTGAAATAAGAATCAGCAAATTCCGATAGGATGGACGTATTTCAGATGGTTCCAACAAATTCTGGAGATGAAATGGAATCCGGACTATAGCTCTATTAACGAAAAATATAGCTCTATTAACGAAAGAGGGTATCTTTGGAGAATTAGGTGAGTGGAAGTGGAACACGATTTTGCAAACCAGTGAAAAAGTGGTCATAGGATTGAAGAACAAAGGAGTCATGATGAAAACACGTGGAGAAGTCCTGGTGAGTCAATTTTGTATCAAAATTTTTTCGTAATCCAGCAAATCCGAGTTTTCTTCAAACTTTTCAGATGAGCGTCGGAACCTTTCACACTTGGTCGCTATGTCTCCGACAATTTTTATTTTTCGTCCATAATAATTTTAATTTTATGGTTCTTGTTTCAATTTCAAAGAATAAACTTTTTCAAGCTTTCCCACCTTTCTCATTTCAAAAATGTTCAATTTCAAGAATCTTCGACCAAACTAGTATTTGTTTAACTGAAGTATCAATCATTCCACATTTCTAAGGAATATTGAAGTTTTGAAAAACTCACTTTCACAGCTCATTTCAAACAGAGCGGTTTCACTTTTCTGTTGCATGTGTCTGTCGTTTGAAATTTGAAAAAACGGCAGTGGATTTTCGTTGATTATTCACTTGATCGCTTGTAGTCTATTTGATCCCTGGGGATGTGGCAGTTGCATTCTGGAAAAAATTTCATATAATTTTCAGACAACTTCAGCCGTTTTGACGTGTTCCAATTTTCTGGGCCTTTGAAAGCCAATTTTGCGACATTCAAAATAATTTTTATAACAAAAAAAAAACACAAAAGATCACCTGAACTATGCGGGTATCGAGACATTGCCCAAAACGGCTTGATTCAATCTTACAGTGAATGCATCACGAGGAGCGAGTCTGGAGTCATGACGAGCCAAATCCAAAACACACACGACTTTGAAAGCTGCGGCGGATGTTGAAGATCATCATGAAGATGATCCGTCGGTTCCAAAAGACGACGACGTTTTCGAAGGAACTAGCTGAGTTGCTTCGCCTTCTATACGTTTTCAGAGCGAAGATAAAGACTATTCGGCATGAGGGGTGTTCCTTGAATATGAAATCTGACTGGGGCTCATGTAGATTTCGGTATGATGGCGGTGGTGATCCCTGGACTGTTGTCGTTGGAGGTCCTGCTGATTTCGTTTTGTGCGTTACGTGAAGTACCGTAGCCATTCCTAGAAGTCGTTTTATTTTGTTTAGTAATGGTGCTTTCAGGAGTCTGAAAAAGTTAATTCGTTTAGGAAATTTTGATTTTGAAATTACCGAAACAGATGAATCCGACTCGTTCTTCAATTCCCCAGGAACTTCAAATCCAGTTTCAACACTGGACTCTGGAGCATCGTTCCTTGCTTCAGCTTGACCGTAGATTCAGGAGCTTTATGTTCGTCTTAAGCAGTGGTCTTCACTCCAGCTTTTGGGATATCATTCTTCTCCTCAGTAGTTGTCTTGACATCTGATTCTGGACCGTGATGAGCCAAAGGACCGAGTCTTCTTTCTTTGAACTTCATTTCTCCATTTGATGGCAAAATTCTTCTGGTACGACGCAGTCATGATGTCGGATTCATCATCGCAGAGATCTCGAATAATCGAGTGACTCGAGTTCTGAAGTTTTTGCCTTGGTGATCACGGTAGTCGAAGAACAGCTGTAAAACTTGAAATTTTGGTTTCGATCAGATATTGAATGGTTCTTTTTTTTGAATAGGAAAAAATATAATTTTTTCTACTCGGATGTTTTTTCCGTTAAATCATTTCCAGGTTGAAGGTAGTGTGTGGTGAAATTTTCGAAATAAAGAAAACCGTGTCGAAAAAGTGGGAATTTATCTGGTGGCCGAGTTCCCGAAGTGATTTTCCTAGTCCCCATTCGGAAAGAATCGCGCGAATACGAAATTATTTTAATTTCAGTGTTTATTGTCAACATTTTCCAGGTTTTTCGAAATACCTGGGAGAACAATTAACAAAAACCTTGAAAAACCTGAAAAATATGAAAAACACTGCAAGTCAATAATACATTTAAATTCTCGCGCTTCTTCTCGGGGGGAGGACTAAATAACGCTTATTGGGAAATTCGGCCACCGGAATCATCATCACTTTTTTGACACGGTTTTTCGCATTTTAGAATTTTTTTTTCTTAATGGGAATCTTCATAGATCTTTGCACAAAATGGAGCAATATATATTTGCATCACACACCACGTTTACATATAGATTTTTTTTTATTAATTGATAAAAGTGATCTAACTAACCTGCAATACCGCCACATCGATTTTTAAACGGTTTTGCCGGTACATTCCACATCGTCGATCGCCCCCTAAGAAAGCTAAGTAATCGATCCGAATCTCGAGTCGTGACGAGCCAAATCCAAAAGACTGGGTTCCTGTAGCTTGCGGTGGGGATTCAGGATGTTTATGGATTACTGTATTTCAAGGTCCTGATTGTCTTGATAGTCCTTGAGAGCAGTGTTGTGGTTGCATTCTGAAAGTATTCCAAATAATTTTCAGACATTTTCAGCCAACTCTAGGTTATTTGATTTTTTTTGAGGCGCTCTGGCCAATTGTGAGACAATTCAAACGATTTTTCAGATAGGAAACCCCAAAATCTCACCGTGACTGTGCAAATCTCAAGCCTCCGTTGACATGGCTTGGATTTGGAGCAACAGCGATGCGGAGCTGTTGTAAGCTATACCCGCAGGTTACTGTAGCTTGTGGTCGTTGATGACCTTGTGATCCTTGAGAACGCTGTGGTAGTGGCATTCTGAAAAAATTTTCATTTTGTTTTCAGAAATTTTCCGCAAATTTCGGGACATCCAACTTTTTTGCACTTGTTGTAAAGTAGTTAATGAAGCATGTGTTAAGGTAACTCTTTGCAGTGTTCCAGGTTGGTCATGAAATAATGTGGTCCTCGATGTCCTGGTAGTTTTTAAGGACGGTGAGGTGATTGCACTCTAGAAAAATTTCGGATCATTCACAGACATTTTCAGACAAATTTCGAAGCAATCAATATTTGGGACCCTTTTCGGCCGTACTACTGAAATTGGAGATGCGGCTGGTGCCGCTCAGTGCTGTTCATGGAGTACTATTGTAACTTCTCGAAGTCGGTGACAGGTCCCGGTTGACCGTAAATTACTGTAGCTTGCGATCCTGGATGTCATGTTAATCCTTGAGGTTCATGTGGTGGTTGTATTCTGGAGAAATTCAAAATCATTTCAGGCAATTTCGGGATATTTAATTTTTTTTTTCACCTTTTCTGGCAAGTTCTGAGATATTCAAAACAATTTTTCAGATAAAAAAAGGCAAAATCTTACCTAAATTGTGCGGATCGTGAGACTCTGTCCAAAGGGGCTGATTTCCAACAAGCAGCTATTGCGCGGCACAGAGCTATTTAAAGTGGACGTCGACAATACATTTCTGCAGGTCCGTGAGGCGATTTTGGTGGTCCGAGCATTTGAGATGATGACGGCGATGCGGCGGAAGATGCCGACGTTTGAGTGAAACTCGCTGTTATTGGTACATGATATCTCCTGGTTCGGTCCTCATTGGTCATGGATCTTTGTAGCTTGTGGTCCTGTTGATCCGTAGAAATGTGAGGACTGAACTTTGAGAAAAAATTTCGTTTTATTCTCAGACATTCCCGGTCAATTTTGGGATCTAGAAGATTTTCAAATTGATTCAAAACTGCCGTATCCTACATTTAATCCAAAACGGCTATTATGGTGAAGTGGCAAAAATTGGGTTTTTTCCAAGTGGTATTTCGGGAAAAATCTTACTTTGAGAAAGCTGCACATCTGAATCAGCCGTATGAACGGTAGGTGTGCTGGATCATATGCAGCAGTCGACTTCGGAAAGTGTTTGCGATAGTCGTTTGACCGACGGGGCACCTCAGTGAGTAGTTTTCGAGTCATGGGGGCTTGAATTTTGTCTTATTTCTGTTAGTTGCCATCGTTACCATGCTGCCTTTTGACTGGTGAGCGTTTTTGGCCGAAGTCAAAATAGTAGAGGGGCCTGAAATCAAATATTTGACTACGATATGAGCTTCTGGAGAGTTTTGTTCAATCGGAAAAGTGACTTACAACAATCCAATTGTGAAGATAATACCACATCTATGGGTAGAAACCTCTTGTAGACTAATGGTTCCAAAATTTAGCAGATGGAGTTCAGTTTCATGTCTGATGTGTTTCGGAATTCTTATTTTTTTCCGACGCATCGCACCTCCATTTGGTTCCTTCACGACTGGCATCCACTTCCCGGTCGTAACTCTTGTTCTTCGACTGTCATGAAGTAGGATCCATCCTTGCAGAAGTTTTGAATGACCGAGTGATTCCGATTCCAAAATTTTTTACTCGGCGAACACGGCAGAACAACTGAAATATTGAAAATTTGGCTTTGGTTCGATACTTGTCTTGTTTTGAAAAGTAAATGAAATTTTTTTCTTTTCACTTTTTCAAATTACAGAATTTTTCGGTTTGATATCGATTTCATCTTTTACTAACTAATAGAACTCACGAAAAATCTTCATGAACACAGCAGCCTTGCGGTGAAAGTCGAGGTTTCCAAGAGACGGGTGGTTGGTAGTAGTATTTGAATCAGTCTGAAATAATTAATGTTTAGTTTCGATGAGAAAATCGGATTGAAAACAAAAAAATTTGCCTGCGCGCACAAGAGCTGCGTCATCACGGCAAACGCGTCAAGGGGTGGTGTGAGGGAATCCTCCGCCTGCCTGCTAATGAACGAGTGAGGCATAACAAAGAAAGGTCCGTTGGTGGTGGGAGGATGACCCTCCATATTTCCTCATAAAACAGGGTCACCAGAGACAGTAGATTAGCGGGCAGTGTGTGAGAGAGCAACCGAACAGATGTGCGCACGAATATCGAGAGGGGAAGAGTCGAGATGGTGGGGGAAGAATAGAGTGACGTCATGAAGCAATGCTCGTAAACAGGAAATACTAGCAAGATACCTAGATAAATGAATAATGATTGCCGTTTGCGGTTTTTGGGGATACGATGCAACCTCGCTCCGCTGAGAAAAAATACAGCGGGCAGTTCAAAAAATATGTTTTGCCAATTTTTCTCTGCGAAGTTTCAAAAATTAAGCATTTAAAGAAAAAATGTGAGCTGTTTTTCACATTCTTGATATCACACAGTAGTTCAGAGCACTGCAATTTTTCGTTCAATAATTATTTGCGACCAAGCAATTTAACGAAAAAAAAAATTATAAAAACATAGTTTTTTTTTTCATATTTTTTTGTTTCGAAACAGTTTTGTACAAAAAACTAGAGCTAGATAAAATTCTACTGAAACTTGATGAAACTTGTCGACGTTTATTTTCAAATAGCAAGCGGTGCGCAGCTCATTAAATTTTAAATACTTACCAGCCTGTTTGCCGCGCGCCGGCGTTTCAAACAGCTGGCTGGTGCGCCTACAGCGCGAGATCGTCTCTTTGCTGCTCTAATTTGAGTATCTTGTTTTTATGTTTCTTCAGACCTGCAAACCCTAAACATTTTATAATAGATCAAATTTGGTCTGGAGGACTTTTCCTTTGGGAAACTTCCCCTTTGGGAAAAAAACGGAATGACATACAAAGAAGAAAATAAGAAAAGGTACACCTCATCTTTTTTTTATTACTTAGAATGTTGTTTTTGTTGACAGTGGACCCGAGGTCAGTCGAGACCGGTCCGACGTCCTAACCAGAGAGACTTGTTTACCTGAAAAGACCCCCGAAAACCCCCCCAAATGTGTAAGCTGAGCGGTGCAAGTGGATGACAGTACACAATCTATTCGAATCCAAGTTTATTACGGAAAAGGGATAAGAATAAACGACAAAGACATATAAATTGGATAAAGAGAGCAATACAGAAAAATAGGCGAAGGTGTAGGACTAAAACCCCTCTGGGAGCTACCGAGGGGAAACCTTGCGGCCTCAAACTGTAGCTAGCAAACCAATTCAAATGCCAAACGTAAGCAATAACCTGAAACTATAATTAGAAGAAGAGAGAGACCGTAAAGCGGTCAGAAAGGAATAGAGAGATACACAGTCTCTCGAGCAACGAACGAAACTTGAGCGAGCGCTGAGTGCGCCGCTCCTGTCGGCACCAATGCTGCGCGGCGCGACGCGGTCGCGTCGCGGTTGGCGCTTATTCAAATAATAATTATGAGTGTTAGTGAACAGAACAAATTGATTATGAGTGAAGAACGGATAGAGGAAAGAAGGGGAATGATATGACCCGATTAAAGCGGATAATCCAGAGGGATTTTATGGGGAAAATCGGGAGACTCTGGGTTATAGCGCTTTCAGGTTGTCATTGTCCCAAGACGATGGGGAAAATTGACAACATTGGGGGGGCCGGGCCCGAGGCGAAGATGTGACTACTGCAGCGTGGACATAGTTGATGTAGGGTGCTTTCGCTTTCCTTGGTAGGTACTCTCTTGTCCTTGTATCCGGTACAGCGTTTCTACCGTAATCCAGAATTTGTCTTGCAGTTGCATTTGGGTCTTTGTATTCTCCGACTGTTTGTTCAGTATCCCAATGTTGGGTGTTATAGTTGATTTCCTCTTCTGGGTCCCGTTCTCCGATGGTTGGGAGATTAGCAGCACTTGGCACTTGGTTTTTATGGGAATTTCTGTATCCTTTTGGAGCATACTCAGCTTTTGGAATATCGAATATTGCAGGTAGTGGTGGATTCGGGATAGATTTGTATCCTGGATCCTCATCCGTGTCTACGTTCTCTGGAGTACGTTCTTGGAATTCCACTGATTCTATTTCCAAAGGGATGAGATGGCAGACGGATCTTTCGTAAAACTTTCCTTTGCTTTTTACCACAGCGGTTCTGATTCCGTCTTTTGATTTGAAAACTTTTGTGATAATTCCCAATGGCCATTTGTGGCGTCTGACAAGATTTGTATTGATAAGAACAACCTGTCCCACTTTCGGTTTCAGAGTCGAGCATTTTTTGTTTTTGTGCTTCGATTCTCGGAGATTTAGTAGGTACCCCAGAGCCCAACGTTCCCAGAGTTTTTCCTCAACTGCATCTAGTTTTTGTAGATGTGCTCTTGTTCTGCTCTCCGTTGTTGATCGTTTAGGATCAAAGGGAATTTCATTGGTGGGTAGTTCAAGAAGAGCTCCAGGGAGTTGGAAGTCGATGGGTCTGAGAGCTACCATATCATCAGTGTTTCTCATGTGTGGGGTTAGGGGACGGCTGTTTATCATGGTTTCCGCACCGGCCAAGACACAGCGGAGTGAGTGGAAGTCGAGGAGGGTCTTGCCGAGTTCTTTCTGGAGCTGATGCTTGACCAGTCCGACAATCCGTTCGTACACCCCGCCCTGCCACGGGGACAGAGGGGTGATGTAGATGAAATCGATCTCTCGGTCAGCCAAGAAACTCGTTAGAGATTCCGACGGCTCGTGAGTACGGATGTCTTCGTTGATGAGCTTTTCGCCGAGGCGGAAAGTCGCGGCATTGTCTGAATAGATCACTTTTGGAGTACCGGATCTGGAGAAGACGATTCTCAAAGCTTCCATATATCTTTCTGTAGTTCCGTCGGGAACAAGTTCAAGTCGAGCTCCTCGTGTCACCAAACATGAATACACTAGCACGTAGCAGTTTCCGATTGCTCCATCTTCCTTGATATACTGAATTGGACCTAGATAGTCTAGTCCGGCTTTTTCGAATGGGAATGATGGTTCTGTTCGGAGTGATGGGAGTACCTGACAGTTTGGGTAAGCGTAGGGTTTTCCTGTGACTTTCTTGCATTTTGTGCAGTCGGAGATAACTTTGTTGATGATGGCTGTCGGTTGACAGATGTGGTATCTCGTCCGTAATGCGCTTAGTAGGTACCCAGCTGGGATGTGTCCGTTGATCTCGTGAGTTTCTTTCACGATCATGTAGGTGATCTTGTGTTTGTTGTGTAGCATGATCGGAGTATGTGCTTCTGCTGGGAGTACGCTTGATTTCACTTGTTTCCTGAGTCGGATTAGTCCATCTTGGTCTTTGAAAGTGTGGATTTCCGATGGGAAGGTTAAGCCTTGTTTTTCAGCTTCGACGTAGTGCTGTAAGATGGTGAATGTTCTCGCCATCTTTCTCCGTAGAGTTGGTTGATCTTCTGATTCTTTCGTGAATTGTTTCATCACGAATGATTCCCATTGATGATTTGGGAAGGCTTTGCAGATTGCTAGAAGAGTTTTGTGTACAATTGTGACAAGTTTTCTCATGCTGTTGGTTCTATGGAACGGAACGATGGATGTGAACTTTTCCTCTGGAGATACCAACAAGATCGTTTCAGTTTTTGGTGGATTTGGTTTTGGGATTCTTGATCTTTTCTTCTTTTGAGTTACCGGATCGACGATTTCTTGGAATACCAGATCATGGAATTCTTTCACATTCGTGATTGACCCTTCGATCTTGTTTGGCCATTCTTCTCTTCTGTCTAGTAGGAACTTGGGACCGTTTGGCCATTGCTCATATTCGTTGTATTCGGGGGTGGTGAGTCCACGCGTGGCAGCATCTGATGGATTATATTCAGTCGGACAGTGTAGTAGAGCTACTTCAGTTCCTGTTTTCTCGATCCATGATTTATTGACGTGGTAGTCGTTTACCCTGTTAGATACATATGGGCGAGTTGAGTGTTCTTTTAGGATCCAGAAGAATGAGATGGAGCTGTCTGTCAGGAAGCAGATCTCTACCACTGGGATAGGGATTTCTTTCTTTGCAGCAATAGCTAGGTTAGTTCCCATGATGATAGCTGTAAGTTCCATTTTTGGTATGGTCATGTTTTCATTGTTAGCTGGTTTGATCTTGTTTTTACTGCATAACAAACTGACTACTGGAGGTCCGGAATCATAGGTGTAGTGAGTGTACACACATGCAGCCATCATATCTTGAGATGCGTCTGAGAAGACCATCAGTCTGAGTTTGGAGTTACTGTAGTTTGTGGTAACTTGTCTTGGCATTGAGATGGTTGAATGACGGATTCCTTCTTGAATTTTTATGTATATCTTTAGTAGTTTTTCTGTGAGTGGATCGTTCCAGTTCAACTTGTCTGTCCAGCAAAGTTGCATGAGACGTTTCAGTGGTACAATGATTGGAGTAGTGATACCCGTTGGATCAAATGTTTCAGCTAGTCTGGAGGCTATTTGTCTCTTTGTAGGATGTTTCTCTTCTAGGGATGTAAGTTTGATTGTCCAACGATCAGTTACCAGATCCCAAGAGTATCCCAAAATTTTGATAGTCGTGTCCTTAGCTCTATCCTTCTCGGGGATTCTCTTCATTTCCTCAGAGTCATTCACGGCGAACTCTCTCAAGTTCATTGACATGTCTTCGAAGATTTTCTTCGACCCTTTGACAATCTTTTGAATATCTGATTTTTCATTTGTGTAGTACAATGCGTTGTCAACGTAGATGTTCTCTTTTGTCATTTCATTCAATACATGTGGATTTAGTTGGAGGAAGAATAGAATGGTGGCATTGAGAAGGAATGGGCTCGAAGCTAGACCAAATGGGATTTTCTTGAAGTGTAGAATCTGAATATTGTCTGGAGTTACTGGTTTCGTGATATCTTTAAGCCATAGAAAGCGAGTTACATCTCTGAATTCTTCTTTCATTTGTACCTGATGGAAGGCTTTTTCGATATCAGCAAGAATGATAAATAGAAACAATCTTGCTCTCAGTAGGATTCCGAAGATGGATTGAAGAATGCATGGTCCGGGGAAGACGCAATCATTGAGTGATAGCTCGTATTTCTTGTGGCTAGAGGCGTCATAGACAATGCGGACTTTAGTCGTTGCCGATGACATTTTGATCACGGCTCGGTGAGGAATATAGTAGACTACATTTCCTTTTTGCTTTGCATTCTGTTCCATTTCTTCTGTGACAACATCAACGATTCCTTTTGATAACTGTTCTTTGATGATGTCGTCATACGTTGATAACAAGTTATCACCTTTTTTGAGAGTTACGACCAGACTTCCGAGTCTCTTGATGGCGATTTCAAAGTTATGTGCCAATCTTTTTTCATTTCCGTTAAAGGGGAGAGCTACTTCGAGTAGTCCTTCTTTGTTGAATTTGGCGTTAACATTGAACTCTTCCAGTAAATCTCGGGTTGCTTTGAGAGATACAGGATCCATCTCGGGAGCCGATATACCGATGTTCTCGAGTTTCCACATTTGTTCTACCTGTCCAATCAGTTTTGTCAATGGATCTTCTGGATCCGAAGTGTCAAGAAGAGTCATCACAATGTTTCGTGAGTTCGACGGTTTTAGAGCTACGTCATCAATGATCTGAGTCGTGATAAGTAGTCCCAAGTTGGGGGTGGGATAGAATACTAGTCCGAAGGGGGTTATTTCCAGAAGTCTACCGGATGGTAGTACGGCTCTTCTTGTTGTTGGTTGTGACTGGATCCATGAGATGATATCATTTCCCATGATCATGTCGATATTCTGATCTGCTATTAGACCGTTATTCTTCTGCTCTTCGAATCTAATATTTTTGTTTTTTAGGTATCTGACGTCTTCTCTTGATAGTGTAGGTACTTGGACTTTGGTGGGTGGTAACTGGGGAGAACCCGCTACTTTGAAGCTGATTGTTCTGTTTTCGATGGTTCTGGTGGGTAGCTTGTATACGTTTGACGGGATTGTTACTGTAGATCCAAAGCCAGCGACAGTAAGTGTTGTAGATCCTAACAATTCTAGTTGAATTTTGTCGGCTGCTCGATGATCGATGAGTGATAAAGATGCTCCGGAGTCTACCAGAGCTCGGATGACATCTCCGTTTGGAGTGTATAAGCAGATAAATGGAAGTTTGTACTCATCGTCATATTCAGCTGTAGCCGAATGGTTGATATGATGTTTGTCTTCAGTTAGGAATTTTAGGAATGTTTCGGTGTCATAGGCTTTTTCTCTATAGTTGAATTTGGATGGAGGAGCCGAGGGTTCGGAATTATCAGAGTAGGGAGTTACAAAGTGATTATTATTAGTAGAACAACGAGTTTTTTGGTTAGAATAACAAGGTTGGGTATGAAATAATTTTGTGGGAACTGTAGGGGGTGGCACGTGGAGCGATGTTATTGCTCCCGCGCCTGCCTTCCAAGATGGTTTATTGGTGATGTTGTTGTTGGGCACGAAAAAACTGCTTCTTCGTGTTGCTCTCTTGGGTGACAATTGGGCCAGCGTGTTGTGGATAGTTCTTGACTTGTCGGAAGAATTCCTTTCTTGGGCAAGCACCCATGAAGTGGAATCCTCTACAGTAGCCGCACATAAGGGTGCTAAAGCACTGGTCAATAGAGTGTTCTTTGGAGTTACAGAGTTGACACAGTCTGCGTTGCATTGCTCTCTCTCTGAATTCTGTGCTTGTCAATGGGCATCTGATGGCATTATGACGACCGTCGCAAGTGTTGCAGGTGTTTTTGGATTCTGGAGCTGAGAACGGGAACGAATATCTGATGATAGACAAGTTTGGTCCATCAAATCCTGGAGCGTAGATTCCTGGTAGGATACGTCCGGATTCGTCCTTGTATTGCTTTGTATGGTTACTGGCAACATACTGTGGGGTTCTATTGACCTTGTTATTTCTTGTGTTATTCTGTCTGTTGTCTTTATTGTATTGTTGGAACTTTGCGTTCTTTGGTCTCTCCTGATAATTCTGATAATTCTGATGTTGATGGTTGCTGTTGTATTTTTGTGGATACGGACTCTGTTGTTCAGCAAGAAAGACTGCTCCATGAGCTGGTGGGATCTCATTGAGTCCAGCGGTCGTTCTTGAACGGAGGAACGTATTCTTTTTCTTCAACGTTTTGATAGCTTTTACCACAGCGTCGTGGACCATGTCGAATGTGAGTGAGCTGGAGTCTAGATCCACGACATCCACGATTCTGTCGATGATGAATTCTGGAAGCTTCTGGCAGAACGGAGTGATGGTTCTTTCATCGTTCACATTGACGTGTTGCTCTTCAAGTAAGTTCACTAGTGTTCTGTGAGCTTGCAGGTCGAGAATCATTCGTTTACAGTCTGTCTGATGGAAGGGGAGATTGATGAGTCTCTCGTGGAGGTCCATTCTGTCTTCGGTTTGTCCGTAGACTTGCTCTAATTCGAAAAAGGTGAGGCCGATGGCCTTGCTGGTGTTGTCTAGCTTTTGCATGCATTTTGCTGCTGGTCCGATGAAATGTTTCTCGAGTTGGACGTACTTCTCATCATCTGACAGTGTGGGGTTGTTGACTACGTTATCAATGAATAGTCTTTTGAAGATACTTAGCTTGCCAGAGCCATCAAATTTGATAAGATGCTTTTCGAAATTCTCGTATTTTTTGTTGTAAGCGGGGGCGATGTTATCAGTGTATTGCTGTTTTTCTTCTTCGATGTGCTCTTTTGGAGTACTTTTTTGTTTTGGAGTCTGTTTTCTCTTTCGTGTTTCCTCCTCAGGAGCTACGTAGCAATCGTTGTAGTTCTGATTACTGTACTGATTCATGTATTGCATTGCCTCTGCTTCATCTTCATCACTATCATAGTATCCATCTTGTAGATGAAGGTCTTTAACATCAGTGATGATCTTATCGAATTTTTTCAGGCTCAGCTTTTCGAGTAACCCGTTAGCGAGTTTCCCGACGGCCATCTCAACTGAGCTCGCAATTACAGCAGCCTGTTTCTCTTCAAGTGCTTTGATCGATTCATTGATTTCATGTCTGAAATCATCCATTGGTGGAGATTGGATGATGTAGCTACTTGGAGAGGAGAATTGAGGGGATGCTGGTTTCGCATACATTGTTTCATCCATCAATGGATGGTTATCAGCTTTGTGAAACAAGTTTATTGGGGTTACCATAGGAGTACGGTTGGCGAGGGCCAATTTCTCCTGAGCCAATTGCCTTTTCGCTTCTTCAATTTTAGCTACTGTGTCGGTTTTAGTGACTACAGTAGTGTTTGTTACGATGTCTTGGAATCGTTGAGCTGGAATTAGCTTTTGGTGTGGTTCCTGATTTCCCAGTTCCTCTTGCTGTAGTTGCTCGAGCCTTTGGATTTCGGCTTCCTCTTTATCCTTTTGCTCTTGGAGCATTTGGATTTGACTCCGATCTTGTTCAATCTTTTGCAAGATTTTCAAATTGTCTTCTTCGGAGTTTTGACTGAGTTCGTTCTCAGTCTCTTCCTCAGTGACACTCTCTTCTTCGTTGTCTTCTGTCTCGATGAGTTCCTGGAACTCTTGGAAGACGCTTTCTTCGTCGAAGTTAGTTGGGCTGAGGGTTTTACCATGAACATTCGCCTCTTGAGTGATCATATCAATCTTATTTCTGACGCTCTTGATGGTACGGTAGATGTCAGAGGTACTCAAGAGTTCGTTCATCTCGGTAGTTACGGCCTTGGCAGTTGGTTCCTTCAAGAACTCTGGGAGGTTCAGCTTGGCTTCTACAAGTTTTGGAATATTTTGTAGATAGATGAGGCTTTTCTGGAGTTCGGATCGAGCCTGATCGAGCTCCTTGAGCTGTTTATCTCCCAGCGGTGTGTGGTCTTGTCCCGCACGTTCTTCGAAGAATTCGTCAACTTTTTTCATACGTTTTGTTGCATCTAGACCAGCTCGGGTTAGGGCTGTCTTGATTGGTCCGGTGACCGAAAGTCCGATGGTACAGTATCGCTTTGTTGGAGCTACTTTCTTCGGCTTAGCCGATTTAGTTACCGCATTCAACGGATTTCCGATGTTGTTGTTCTTAAACATTTCGATAGTCGTTTAGCAATAGTGCTGTGAAGTACCCTAAAAATAGGAAGGTTAGGGGAGTGATAATTATCTAAATTGCTCCGCCTGTTAGAATTTTCTATAGCTGGGTTCCCTGAGAGAATAAAGAAGAAGATTCAGGTTTCTATCTAACGTTATTCTCACGAGGATGAGTCTGGAATTCATGGTCGCTTACTCCATGTTCCTTGTTTATTCTACGTTCAATCGCTTACTGTAATCATGCGTTGAATCAGAGTGGCGATGGCTACCTGGTGGCTCCCAATCCGGCGTTTCCCACTCGAAACGGTTTCATGGTGCGCACCCGATCTACACCGGCGCCTTTCCTGGCCGTAGCTCATCTACCCTTCTACGGAAGCAGCTCTTCTTATCTTTCGAAGAGCGAAGGCTACGCTGGCTCAGTTTACAGCAGGCTACCTATAAACCGACGTGACATTCTTACTGGAGGTCTGCAGGATCCCCCGACGTCACGGGTGCATGTGATGTTAGGTTTTTGAGCCGATAGTTATACTGCCATCATGATAAAGTATAACTATCCCAGCCATATATGCTATTGAAGTGCTTGTGGATCTTGCTAATGTATCACTTTTTCTTTTCTATCTGTTTTAGACGTCTCTAAAAGATTTCCTAGTGGATAGATACTCATTAAGCTTCCTCATATTTTTTTGTTATTTTGATCCGAAAGCTTCTATGCACCTCTGAAGCTCGTTATCGGCGCACTGATTGGGACTCGATTTCCCTTTGTTATCATTATAATCATTATTATAATCCTACTATCAGCCTTTCCTCTAGGTCCGATAACTTCCACCTAATGTTTATCTATCCTGGTGATACATGTCACTTCTTTTCACATATATGGTGGTGTGGTTAGAAATAATTTTTATACATGTGAATTATCCTGACTTATTTTCAGAATCTGTAGTTACTCGATTGTACTGTCTTTATTTTATGTGACTTTATTTGTATAATGTTATTCAGATTTTCTTTTATCTTTCTTTATCTTTCTCAATTATCGATTTTTTGTGTATAGCATAATTTTATTTGTTGTGTATTTGTTCTTATTCAATAGTTCAGTTTTCAATTAATCATTTATTCAATTTACTATTCATTCTTCTTCATAAGTACTCAATGCCGGGTGCGAGCCCAATAATCAACCAATTTTATATTACATGATAAACGAGTTATTGAGTGCAGCTGTGGTTAAGAAGCCACTCCAAATGTACGGACCAGTTTTTCTCGGCTACTTCTTTCCAGAATTCGACGCCCATGGTTTCGAAAATGCGAATGGATGGGAAGAATAAGTGGTGACCCATGTTGTTGCCGACGATTTCTTCTTCGCAATCCGAAACGACGAACTTCAGCGGTTTGGAATTTCCGACGGCGTGGGATGCGAGCTGAATTACTGCTTGGAGATACCATGCATAAGCTCTGATCACTCCGACTGGGATTTGTGTAGTTACTTGGGTCATTGATGGTTGTTCTCCGGTGAGCACTGTCAGGAGAGTGGTCACCCTTTCACGTCCCGCTTCGATTGTCCATCCGACGCTTTCTTTGCTTATGTCTACGAGGAGTAGGTATTGTCTCGTTCTGTCTCCATCTTGTTTGAATCGTTGATGGGTCACTCTTGATTTGGAGATACCAGCTTCGAGTTTCATTTCTTGTTCTATGGTCATCGATTTGTCTGTGGAGAAGCTGAGGAAGAACTTGGACTGGAAATTAGCATGAATTTTTTCGAATACTCTTTTCAAGTGTTCTCACCTCGATAGGGCTGGAAGGAATTTGGAAATTATGGATTGGCGGTCCGGAGTGTCCTCTTGTGATGGTCTCCTGATTTTGGGAGCTACCAGACGGTCCATGGTTGACAGGAGTATCTTGCCGAGTCTTCAGGATTGGCGTGGATGCTGACATGTCGGCGTTGGGAATTTCTTGTTGGAATGTTGGACAGGATTTCGATGGCATACTCAATTGTTGCTGGGAATTCTCTGCATCCTTGAGTTTTTCGGTATTGGAGCTACTGGTGCTTTTGACCTGAAACTAGTTGTCTTTTATGGTTGATTGTTTTCTAGCTTCTTACCGATGGATCTTGATTTGTGTCCGGTTTCTTATCACAGCTTTCCGATTTCTTGGAGTTACTCGACTGACTTTCTTTTGCCTCCGTTGTCTCGATTGGCTTTTGGGAGGTACTGTCATCTGGAATCGCAGCTCTCTCTTGTGGTGGAGGAATTTTATCATCCATTTCCCATCCATCGAGTGACTGGTTAGGTTTCTGTAAAATTTGGGTTTTATTGATTGTTGATTATTGATTTTTTATACCGGATTTTTCAACTGTAGTGGAGGGACTTCTTCCGTTTCCCAGCCGTCAAGCGATTGGTTCGGGAGAAAATACCTCTCGGTTTCTTGTGCCCATTCTTGAACATTGTAGTTTCCAGTTCCGGAGCTTCCGATCATTTTTTGAACTGCAGTTGATTGTCGTTGGTATTCCAGTTGAGCTTCCTCTCGTTCTTTCCGTATCTTCATTCTTAGGCCTACGTGGCTTGGGAGTACCATGATCTCGCCTGTTCCTTTTCGGTTTTCGGGAATCTTCCCGAAACTCAATATGTCCAATGAATCTGCTAACTCCTCAACGGTATCCAATTCGGAAGGGTAGAAAATTGGGCAATCGTTGCTCCATGCTGCGTCAGCTTCAATGTTGACAAGTCCGCGGTACTTATATTTCTGTAGGTACTTAGTCATCTGGTCCTTGTACTTGAATTCCTTCGCACGATCGAGATAGACGTTCGTTCCGATCACATCTCGGTCTCTTCTGATTGACTCTTGCGTGTAAAATTTACTTGTTGCATCACCCGGTACGTAGAAGCTCAATTTCCCTTCTTCGTGTAACTCTTTGACCTTCTGGAGATACGTCCTTTTTGATGTCTGTGTCTTCGCTTTCTGTACATCCGGGCTTCTGAATTCTGAGTGGCATAATTTTTGATAGACCTGGTGGCCTTGTTCACCACATTGGCTGCATGGACGTCCATTGTTGCATTTGAAGTGGAATCCCGATCTGGAGCTACAATGTGGACAGTTTGCCAAGGTATTTATGGCAATGAATTGATTTATTTCCGAGGTCGACATTTCCTTGAATGGACATTCCTGGTGTCTGTGTTGATTCAGAGGCAATCCGAAGAAGTTGGATCCACACAATCTACACCAACCGTTCCCGATTGACTCTGCCAATGCATTCGGCATGCATCCTCGTGCATTTTCAATGATCCATTTTCGGATTTGTGGATACCGTTCCAAGCCTGTCCAGCGCTTCTCCACTTCTCGCATCAGGATCTCCGGATTTGGTAGGTACCCCTTCCATACCATTAGTCTCAAACATCCATTGTCCATTGGACTTTGTGGAATATTGTTCTTGTCCCATCCTTCTTCTCTTGACTTCCACAATTCCAGTAATTTCTGTGGGTTTTCCTGTTGTATTCCGAAGAACTCATAGAAGGAGATCACACAGAACTTGTGGATCTTGGTTTTTTGGTTTTCCGGGAGATCATCCGTTCCGTATTCGTAGATGACGTACTTTGCGTTTGGTTTGTAGGGGACTGGAATTTCTTTGAAAGGTCTCCATTTTTTGGGAGCTACGGCTACGTCTTCATCCTTGATTGACTTTCTTGATGAGATACTGCCTTCTGTAAATGCGTATTTGGTTATTGTAGCCTTTTCTTCCTCACCTGATAACTCTTCAGCCGTGTCTGGCCTTTTTGGTACGTTACTGGGTTGACCTTCTGGAGCTACCGCGTCTGGAGGTACTGTTGGATCCGGTTCCGGATTTTTCTTCTTTTTGAGGTGAGGAAGGATCATCTGGAAAAGGTAAACTATTCATATGATTCTCTATAATTTTCGTCACTTTTGCCACGTTTTGTAATTCACTCACTTGGAAGGTTTCGGATGGATGTAGCTTCTAGTGGATTGTTCACTTTTTAAACTGATTTCTATTGATTTTCTTCTACTATTTATGCTATTTTTGACCGGGTTATTCCCAGATCTTATCGATTTGTCACGGAATTAATACAATTTTTTCACTTAGATTCTATATTCACATGTAAAAAATTACTAGAATCGATCGATTTATTGATTAATTTGCATAATAGCCTTGATGACCTGATATTTACCACAATTGATCTTTTCTTCTCACAGTGTATTCTTAGTCGGGTTCTCGACCCTCTTCTGGGGTGACCGCCCCATTGGAGTTACAAAAACTGGGATGGTACTTAAGAATCTGACGATGTTTCTAAATTGGGTGTGTAGAACTGGCTTTTCATCTTATTTTTTAACCCTGCCACTGTTAATCTTTCTCTTTCTTTGACTTCTACACTTTAGAATCATCGTCTGGACTGATTGAGATGGTCGGTCTCTATCAGACACACTGATCATTGACGACTGTCATAACTGTGGTGGCAATCATTACATCTTGGTAATTTGCTCATTAATCGATAAATTATCAATTTTCTCAATGACTCGTTTTGAGTCTAACCACAGTAAGGATTCGGGTTTTTTGCCCTGGCTCCTTCGAGTTACAATATAACATCCTTTATTAGGATGCACTCTGCCAATGTGAGCACGTTGCTCTGCTTACATACAGTAAGCCATGAACACATTTCTACTTAGATTCGTTACTACTCTACTGTGTTCTTTAGTTACGGTTATTGGATCTATCTTTACTCATCTTTTTTCTCTCTCACTCTCACGCACTTTCTCTCTCTCTTTCTCACAAGGTGGAGTTACAGTAAATTCTAGCGGGCGGTGGCAAAGGTGACGAGCAACGACAATAATAGTATAATCTTTGAGCACATAACTCGGAATTAATTGATAATTTGATGAAAGAAGTGCTTGATTTTATACCTTTTTATTTCAAACAGCAATGGGAACTTACCCGAAAAACAACAATTAAAAAAAATAGAACAACAACAATTTAATCAACAATGAAAGTTAACAGGGCTCTTGGGCCAATTGGGAGTACTTCTTCCGGCATCACTGGAGTTTGCCTCTGTGGTTACCACGACCACGACCACGTCCTCTTCCTCGACTCGGAGTCTTTCCTCGGTTGGACTTGATGAAATTGGCAGTCAATGCCTCGATTGGCTGGCCCAAGTAGTGGTTCTCACAGATTGCTTCATGGTGGAGGGCTCTGGAGTCCTTCGGTGGATACAGCGACACGCAGGTCTGGCATGAGATACCTTCCTGTGGGCACTGCTCTCCATCGTGTTGTGATCCAAGGCACAACCAGCAGCGAGATTGCGAATGCAGAAGGTTCCGGCGAGCCTTCCATGTTGGGAACTTGTTGCATTTTTCGGACGGATGGTTGTTGAGTGAGCAGAAAGCGCATGGCTGAAAATTACTGCGATTTAGTTTCTATCCTTGATGTTTGTTGTTTTTCTACTTACTGGGTACTGTTGTGGAGATACGTTTTCCTTGACTTGTTCATATTCTTGGACTTGGACTGGAAGGTTTGGAGTACTCCATTGGTTAGACGAGCTTTCTCTTGGAGCTACAGGAATCGAGTGGACTACGGTTGGAGCAGGAGTTGGAGCTACCGCAAGCTTTGTAATCAACAGCTGGCGTGAGTCGTCCGCCACCATCCGGATTCGGCCCAGCAAGTCCTTGACTGTGGCCGAATCGTGCACGAGTCCTTCGATCTTCCGAGCGTTGGAGTGAACCTCCGTTCGCAGGCCTTGATGGTGCTTGACGTTTTCATCATGGTTCTTCTTCAGTTCCGAATGGAGTCCTGCTGTTTGCCGTCCAGCATTGATTCCGATATTCTTCTGGAGTGTTTCCACGGTCTGTTCCACCTTTTCAACAGCTTGTAGTACCCGATGTCCAAGTTCTGAAATTGTTCTTTTTATGGTTTTCTATGTTAAGATTGAATTGTTACCGATTTCTTTCTCGATCTCTTCGATTCTCTTCGTCAAGAGTTTGATGATTTCCTCTTGGTCTTGACGTGATTTCTTGGTGGGTACCTCGTGAGCTACCATCTCCTTTTTGCGACGAATTCCGACTCCAGATGTTCCCGATGTTGATGTAGTTGGAGTTACCTTGGCGGACGTTGGAGTACCAACGACTGCTTCGGTAGGTACACTTGGTCCGTTGGATGGCACGATCGGCCCATTGGTTGGAACAATCGGTCCGATTGGAGTTACAATCGGTCCATTCGATGGTACGATCGGTCCATTGTCATTGATCATTGGAGTACTTGGAGCAGGTGGTGTTCTTGGAGTTACCGGCAATTGACCTTCCTCTAGTTGTTCGTTCTGGATTGCTTCTTCGTAGTTACCGACGTCGTCGACGATGTCGTTGAGCTTGTTGGAGACTTGGTTAACGAGTGAGTTGTCAGTCATCTGTAATCATTGATTAGACAATAAACGAAAGCGTACAGGAGTGACAAGATACGAGACGGTCTTAACGTTGAACCGGAATGAGTCTAATATAAGAATTCGATAATCAACAGTTTGTTTCATTGTATGCACTTCTGATAGGGGTGGTGAGTGGGAGATACAACAATTACAACAAAAATTTAACAATGGTTCGCTCTAGGAGCTACTGGACAAGCTTCGGCTTATTGGAGTACGTCTTCGGTGAATATCATTCCGTCGATATCTTCACTGTTCCACATCTTCTGAGCGATCTGTGATCCGATAGCATATCCTTTGCATGCTTCTTCATTTTGGTGGCTACCCTCTTCCTCAATGCGGTATTGGGAGTTACAACCGCATGGCAAGATGGAGCTACCGGTTCCTGGAATCACGCGGCGTTCAAACGCTTTGGTGGATACCGAAGTGATATTGATTGGTCCCTGTAAGATGTCCATATTTATTGATTGCTATTTTTGTATCTGACTCACTTTCTTTCCACTCCCTTTTTTGGTTTTCTGGAAGGCTCCCTTTCCGATGTCATTCTCGTTGGACTCGACGAGCTTGTTGCTTTGGATTTTGTAGTACAACAGTGGCAGCGGATTGTGGAACGTGAAAGGATCCACGTCCACGATGACTATGTGGTACTTCTCGTCTCCGTTGATGATTGATGTGACGTTGATCTGAGCCAGTGGTGGGTTCCCCCAGTTTCTTGGCTTTGTAGTACCGCTGGCTCCAGCCTTGAGCTCTTCTGCTCCTCCATCAGTCTTCTTCTTCTCCTTGGGAGTTACATCCTTCACTTTCTTCTGCTCTTGTGGAGCTACATCTTCATTCTTCTTGGCTTCCATTGGAGATACTCGACAAGCTTTTGGAGCTACTCGCTGCTCTTTTGGAGCTACCTTCTTTGGATTAGGGTCGAATGGAGTTGGTACGGAGCTCATCGTCTGAAAAATCAATAATTTGCATTGAGTGGTGACGATGGAGTACGAGTATAGAAGAGGCACGAGAGAAAAATGACGGGGCAAATGATATCGGGAAAATAAGGGAGTACTTCTGTAAATTTTCATCAATTGTCGTTATTATAGTTACTTTTGCTCTAAATCTGATACTTCCTAAAGCCTTCTAGAACTTTCCCGAATTTTCGAAAATATTCGAAATTTTTCGAAACTAGAAAAATCGATCTAATCGGTGGATTTCACATGAATATCGACCTGAAATTATTTTTAGAATGTTAAAGGGATCGATTGAAAGAAGTTTGAGTCCGTTTGGCACGCTTCCAGATTTTTCGAAACTTTTCGAAATATTTCGAAAATCCTAAAATCGATCGAAATGGCGCTTTTGGGCGAAATTTTGGTTAAATTGATTTTTTAGATACTAAACAGATCGATTATAAGCGATTGGAGTTACTTTGGAAAGATTTTAGCGCTTTCGGAAATTTTCAGATTTTTCGATGACGCAATTTTGGATCTATTTTTCAAAATTTCAGCGTTTTGGAGACTACTATCAAGCTTTTTCATGCTGAAAGCACGGCCACGCGTTCGCCTGATCACGAAAACAAACTAAATTTGGGGAAAAATTGAAAAAAAATTTTAGGCCAGAGTCACTTTGGGCCTTTTTCTGGTCATCGATTCGGAATTTTCGGCATTTTTCGTCGTCTGTTCCTTCTCTGGAATTATTACAATATCTTTGAGAATATTTTTTTTTCAAAACTCACGGAGTTACATCACGAAATCGGTCGGAATACGTCTGAAATTGGCGTAGGATGCGATGAGTAATGTCTCTGTCCGCAATCTTCCGTGAGCGTGTCACGGTTTGGTGTTTGCGTATTTGCGGACAATGCGCGAATTGCGGACAATACTCATTGACTACCGTAGTCTACGCGCAAATTTCGCAATAAATTTCGATGGTTCAGTGGAATATTTCGACTGAAAATCTCGTGCTAGAGATGGAAAAACGACTGGAAATGCAGAATTTTAGAATTTTCAGATTATTATATAGTTCAGTCGTGCTTGGACCCTGAGAAATTCGTGACTTCTGCTTCGTAATCTTCGTGAGACTACTTTTTCGATCGTGATCGAATTTTAGGGTGTTTTCCAAGACTTTTTTGACGATAAACTCTTCGGAAAGGCTTACTTCCCATAGAATGAATATTCTATTTTCACAAGAATCCCATTACAGACAAATATTTTGCTCATCTCTGGCCGAAACCTTTCAAGAGAATCGCGGATCGATCGGAATCGATTTTTAGGGCATTTTTCTTGATTTTCCAGAGTTTAAGGTCAAATTTCATACCAGATTCTCGGCCTTGTAGCTACACAATCAATCGATATTGATGTATTTCCTTGATGGAGTCGCTTGGAAGCTGGAAATGAGTAGATACTTCGGATTTGTGGCTTCGAATCGCCGATCGGTCCTCTTTTTCGTAATTTTTCGAATTTTGATCTTTTTCTTCGAGTAAAACGTCTGTGGATCGGTTCTGAACTATAATTAGAGAGAGATGAAGAGGAAAAATGAGAGGGAGATACACAACGGGTGGCGGGAAGGGTCTAGGCGCGCAAGCGGCTCTCTGGCTCGACTGGGTTCGTGATTTTTAGGCCCATTATCAAAAATCGATAATTTTTTGGAACTCTAGCATTCACTGGACCGTCCGTCGATGCACCATGTTGACAGTGGACCCGAGGTCAGTCGAGACCGGTCCGACGTCCTAACCAGAGAGACTTGTTTACCTGAAAAGACCCCCGAAAACCCCCCCAAATGTGTAAGCTGAGCGGTGCAAGTGGATGACAGTACACAATCTATTCGAATCCAAGTTTATTACGGAAAAGGGATAAGAATAAACGACAAAGACATATAAATTGGATAAAGAGAGCAATACAGAAAAATAGGCGAAGGTGTAGGACTAAAACCCCTCTGGGAGCTACCGAGGGGAAACCTTGCGGCCTCAAACTGTAGCTAGCAAACCAATTCAAATGCCAAACGTAAGCAATAACCTGAAACTATAATTAGAAGAAGAGAGAGACCGTAAAGCGGTCAGAAAGGAATAGAGAGATACACAGTCTCTCGAGCAACGAACGAAACTTGAGCGAGCGCTGAGTGCGCCGCTCCTGTCGGCACCAATGCTGCGCGGCGCGACGCGGTCGCGTCGCGGTTGGCGCTTATTCAAATAATAATTATGAGTGTTAGTGAACAGAACAAATTGATTATGAGTGAAGAACGGATAGAGGAAAGAAGGGGAATGATATGACCCGATTAAAGCGGATAATCCAGAGGGATTTTATGGGGAAAATCGGGAGACTCTGGGTTATAGCGCTTTCAGGTTGTCATTGTCCCAAGACGATGGGGAAAATTGACAACAGTTTTGCGCCGTCTCAGTAGAGCGCGTTTTCTCGCTGCGTGAGATATTTCACAAGACGATTTGACCTGTTCCGCATACTCGGCGCGCAATTAGTCCCATCAAAACAATTAGTTAGATCTTATCTTGCTATTGATTTTCTGCCGTGCCCTCTTTTCGCTTTCTTTTCTCATTATTAATGTTTGCAGTTGTTGCTTTTTTCGCATATTTGGGACATCATTTTATTTTTTTAAGATGTTTCTTATTTTTATCGCTCGAATTTTTCAGTCGCCCATTTTCAAGTGGCAAAAAAAAACGATTTTTTCATAAACCGTCCGTTTTTTCAGGTTTTTCCACAAACACGAAAAAGTTGAAAAATGAGCCACCGTAAACAATCGTGAGTGATGACAATGAAAGTTCAGTTTTTTAAGTCTAACATTTTCAGATCATCGAACAACGACCAAAAGCCAAGGCCTACCGTAGTCATTGCAAAGTTCCCTCAACCGCTGAAACTAACAACCGATGTTACTGTGAGTTCCGTTTTTCAAGGGGTTATAAATGTGATACATCAGGTGATTTGTAAATTTCGAGGTTTTTTTCCTACTGAATATTTCCAAAACTGAATATCTATCAGCTTGCATTTTAACAACATTGTGTTCCTCGTGCTAGTCTTTCAGCATAAAAAAATTTAATCGCGAGCTGATTTATCAAAATAGAAAAATTCAACAAAATTTCGCGACCTCAATAAACCCCCAAACTTACAGAACCCCTCTTGTACGGTTACATAGAGACTTTACATATATATGAATTTCTATAATTTTTTTTCAGATGACAACCAGCGAATTCCTCTACTTCGAACCTTCTGAACTCGTTTTCTCCTCCGAAGATTTCGCCAACCTTTCCCGAGCTCGTCACATTCGGCCCGAGTTGAATGAGAATCCTAACAAAGCATTGCTTGTAAGTTTTGAACTGTCAAGTATTTGCATATTAAATTTAAAAAAACTGCAGGTCGAAAGTCCCAGTTATCGTTGGATTGTCAAAGGTGGCCATGTCGAGTATGAGGTAATTTTTTGATTTTATCTTTCAGTCTGTTACAAGGTAAACCTCGATACCTTGTAAACCCAGAAGCTGATAAAAATTTCACAGTAGATAAGAACGTCCTATCTAGACACTTCTTAGAATTCGAGAATATATGGCAGCTAGCTTCAGCCGAGTGAAACCAATTAAGTACCAAAAATCCCGTTTCCAGAGCTAAAAAAATCAACTTTCAAATACGATTTTCTCAACCTCTAGAACGTTTTAATCACCTAGAAATAGTTGTGTTATACAGAAAACTAAATGTTATTTCATATTTTAGACATTTTTTCGTTTTCGAAAATCGCTCTTACAGCACAGGAACATACATGTCAGGTACTGAAAATGATATAACTTGGCTGAAACTAGTAAGCTGATTCTAAATCTTTTAAAAGTGTCTATAGGCTATTTTCCACCTATCCTGAAAATTTCATCAAAATCTGGATTAACACGGTTTCGGGGTTCCCTTGATAAAAGTTATACAATTGATTACATCAAACAAAATTGACTTTCAGCTACAGTACTTTCTCATCCACAACGATGGATCAAGAGTGATCAAATGCTACTGGTGCCCAATGAGAAAATCTGAAAAGGCTAGGCAGACACTTCAAAAAAGGAAATCGGATGAGGCTTACTTCACTCGAGCTCCAAAGACTGCAAAAGTTATTGAGATGGTAACCATTGACGAAGACTATGAGCCAGCTGCTACCCCAAATGCTCCATCAAGCTCTTTTTGGACCAACCAACAAGGATCTCAAGTTATGCCGCAGAACCAGCAGCTGCTCCAAAAAGACAATGAGCATGCTCCTACTCTGAATGCTCCATCAAGCGCTTTTTGGAACCACCACCAAGAAAACGTTAAGATCAAAAACCGCCAAGAGGAGCTGATGAACGAAAACGAGCAACTGCGCGCCACGATCGCCACTTTGCAAAAGGCAATTGTGAATCTCCAACAACAGTTCGACGACTTCAAGGATGCTTACACACTGACGAGAGGACGCGATTGCGAGGACATTTATGCCGAAATCAACAAACTCAGAAGTGACCTCAAGAGTGAAATTGCCGAGGTGTAAGTTTTTAAACGTTTTTTGGAGTTTTCCTGAATTGACAAATTGATGAAAACAAGTTTAACTGAATAAAAAAACTGTGAAAAATGTGACTGAAAACGTTTTTTAGATACAGTTCCAAACAATAGATACAGTAACAGGCATACAATGTCATAGTTTCCAGTAGATTTTTGGCCATTTTGACGATACCAACCTAAATTAAAAACCTTGCATTCACAGAAACATACTTATTTATCAGCTATTTGGCAATTTCTGATAGAGACTTGTTTTTCCAAGTTTTAAGTACAAAAAGGACCGAAAGGGGTGTCCTTCAGGAATCGGTAATAGCTGAAAACCCAGGATTATTTTGAAAATTCTAAGAATGCTAATATTTCAATCTAGGTTTGTTTTGCACCCTCCAAAGTTCTTGAAGTGCAAACTTTTAAGCTCCAGACTATTGAAATGGTTAACATGGCCGAAAATAAACTGAAAATAATGTCTTCGAATATCTTATTGGCCGGTACTGCAACAAAAAGAAATTTGCCTTTCTCAAAATGATCAAATTTTGTTTTTCAGTCGGCGTGAGTTGCCACCCGTTCGCCCAAAATCGCCAGAGCCGACCACCGCTCCAACTCGGAAGTCTGCAGGCAGAAAGAAGAAGAACTAGAAGGTGTCACATAATCACTATGTCCAAAATCGATGCTTTTTCCATATTCCCAATTGACCTGTGTGTTTCTCAAAGTTATTTATTAGAAATTCTCGGTTTTATCTTGCTCTGAAGCTTTTAAAAAGGGTCAAACCTTACCTATTCTATGTCATATCACTTTCCATTCCGATTGTGTCACCATCATTCTTTATTTCTAGCTTTAATTGGTTTATTTCTTCCGGAATCTCCCCCTGTTTTCACAGTTTTCTCTATGCGGTTTTTGAATCATGAACAATTTGTGAATATTTTTATCATAGTTTTTTGTTATTGAGATTTATGTTTCAAATCTAGACTATTAGATGTTTGGGAGGCTCGAGATCCATGTCGGTCTCTGCAGTTGTCGTTAGACTGTGCTGGTTGAAAAATTCGTTGCGGATATACTTGAGGGTTTTGCTGTCATTCGAACCTCTTCTTTCAGATCCATGCTGTGTAAGATCTTCTAGACTTCCGGATCCACGTAGCGAAAATTCTTATTATCGTCTGAACCTCTTCTCTTCAATCCACGTGGTTTGACATGTCTTAGATGTAATAATTCCGTTTTAGAACATCTTTGATACTTGCCTTGACGCTCTTGATATGCCAGTTTTTCGAATTTGTTATGCAACCTTTCCAGCAGACGCATGGTGCTGGAGAATGTGGTTTTGAAATTTTGCTTTTTCCTAGATCATGAGAAACGTTGAGGTTAGTTTTCGGATTCAGTGACTTTGGGAAACAAGTTTTGAGGAAAAATTCTAGAGAGACAATTGAGAAAACCTGTAAAAACTAGAAAAATAAAACGTACGAATAAATTTCAAGGTTTTTTATTATTAAGAAAGATATAGGGGAGAAGGGAGTAAATAGAACGGGGAAGAAAAAAAAATATTTTGATCGTAGACCCAGTGCAGCCCATCGTTTCGGATTGTTTTGAAGATTTATTTTTCCTGAAAAAAAATTCCAAATTTATATATTTTCTGGGATTTTCGTCTTTTTAACACTTTCAGTCTACATATACAAGAAGTTTGAACTCGGGGTGAGAAAAACTGATGATCATGGCTGAACGTCGCCTAGCGATGACTTCCGTAACCTCAAATAATTTCATTTGCAAAAGTTGTTTATTCGCGTTCAGCTGAAAATGTAGAAATCGGGATTTTCGCGGTTTATTTTTCAAAGTTTATGAAAATTTTGGACTGCGAAATGTCAAAAATGTGTCAAAAACAAGGAGATTTAATACCAGAGAATTGATTCATGAATCGTGTGTCGGATAAAATTTTTTGGATTATATAGATAAATTGGGGGATATTGGGGGGTCGGGGAGAGGAAGAGAAAAATAAATAATAATGACTTGTTTTTAGGGGAAAAACGGGGGAGACAGAAAATTTACACCTTTTTTTTGCCAGAAATGGGTAGGGAAAGAGATACTGAAATTAGGTATAATTACAGAACATCGTTATTAAGAGGGTTCAAAGACGAAAAAAGGAAAGAAGAGCAAATTAGATAGTTTCCATTGGGGTATCGTAGACGACAGCACGTTGAGACTCTCGGAGCACGTCTTTGGAGAGGGACTGAAAAAAGAGGAATTCTCAGATTAAAAATGACACCTTTTGGGTGTTAAAAAAAAGTAATTTCGAACTTGAGATTCAAAGTACTGTATTTCCTCCATAGGTGCTTACTCACACCGTCAACTTTGAGCTCAATTATCTCGATTCCTGTTGAAGATATCACAAATTTGTCAATTGATAAACTATTTATCGTAATACGACCAACATATTATCAATTGAAAAAACTTTGATATTTTTCACAGGAATCGAGAGAATTGATTGGTAATTTCTGAGGAATTCTAAGCTAGGATTGCTCTATTTTTGGGAGAAAAACTGAGAAATGTTGATTTTTGGAAGCTATCTAATGACAAAATTTTTTCAAAACTCAAGTTCACTTCCAAATCCTTGTTGTACTTAATAGTATTGTAGAGATGGAGGTGCACAGTTTGGAATCCATTAAAAAAGATCCGGACTGAATATTTTTCAAGAATTTCGGAATGCGAAATACGGATTCTTCGTTCCGTCGCTTCAAATTACTAGGATGGTGATAATTTTCATCAATATAGACTTTTTCAGATACTAACATAGAATTTGAACACTTTCCGAAAAAAATTCCATAAGAAATATTTAGTTTTCAGGATTTATGTTCAATTTTTCGTACGAAAAACCGAAAAACAATTGGCGAACGCACATTGATAAGATTGCATAGGCATAAGTAGATTATACGTTCCCAATTCTTCAAAAAAACTGATTCAGATTTCACGAAATTTCATCAGGCTAGCCGCGGCTGGCCGTGGCCGCGGCCGGCCGCCACTTTGCACAGCCTTGGTCTGCTTCAAATATAGGTGGGCTTCTATTAGAGGAAATACGGTATATAATTTTTAAACATTTTGATACAATAGAAATTTTGGTCGGAGCCTTCTTTAATATGTTTCATACTCAAGAATATTCGTTTCCGGAAAGCGAAGACCGGATTACTGTATGTTGGTGGACGAATTCTGCTAGTGACTTTTTTAGTTCCAATGTGTAGTAGACTTTCCCCTCATTTTCATTCAGTTCGACTCCATTCACTGTGATCTCTTTTCTTCAAGGTATTCTCAGTCCGATTCCTGTTCTTACTGCTGATTTTTCTTTTCTTCCTCTTTGGTTTTTTCTTGATTGCGGGTTTCTTTGAATGCTTTCAAAATTGCTTCTAAAATAAAAGAATTAATTCTTTATAATTAATGACATTTATTGGCAAATTACAGCAGTTAGAACAAATTTACAGATATTAAAGAAAATGAAAATACTGTACTCAATTTCCCGACATGAGTTTGAGAACGAAATTTGTTTCGAAAATGGAAAATTGGAAATCACCCTTCAAAATGTTATCATCTGGCTGTTGAATGGGGAAATCGAATCGAGAAGCCAGTCGAATAATATCGGAAAGAAAATCCAATTAGTCTAGTGAGTTCCAATGACAGTGTTATTTAATAGAAGATTCACAGTCTCAGCCTCAGATTTCTAAGAAAACATTGTTATTTTTTGTGTTTTAAACTTTTCAAACTCACTTTTGGCACATTTTAATTCTGTGAAGCACTATGATCAGGTGGAAGACGTGTCATTCTTCTCCAAAAATCCGTCAATGTTTCCGAAGAAACTGTGATTTCTGTATTGTACAATTCCAGACTTTGAAACTTCCGACACCCGTTTTGATTCTTCAGAAGCTGTTTCACAGCCTCATCGTCAAAGATCAATCCACTAGAGCATGAACTTCCATCATTTGAGTTGAATCCAAAAATTCTCAAATGCTTCAAGTTTCGAAGGCTTCCAAAAATATCTCCAATCGAAATCAATTCGTTGCAATGGTGGTGAAAAATAGGTCAAGTTTGGAGTCATTTTTAAATATTGCAAGACTTTGGAAATAGATAGATTGGGATTGTGGGACACGATTTCGAGCTGAAATAAAAATAAAAAGATATACAGAATCGGTCAATGAGTTATACAACAACCTATTATTCAGTGGATTTTTGGTCATTTTCGAGAGCTTGGAGCTCGGTTGTCAAGTTTCCAATCGCTCTGAAAGTTTTAGAGGGTTTTAAACAAACCCAGATTTGAAACTTTGCATTTACAGTATTTTTTCAAAATTCCTAGTTTTTCATCCATTTTACGATTTCAGGAAGACACTTTTGCAGCCCAAAAATGGGTGTCTTCTAGAAATTGAATTTTCAGAAAAACTTTCAAAAACCCTCTGTGAATGCAGAGTTTTAAATCTAAGTATGTTTTACACCCTCCAAATTTTTCAAAGTTGTCGGACGCTCGAAAACCGAGCTGAAGACTTCTGATCGTGGTCAAAATGACCAAATAGTCAACTGAAAAATAGGTTTTTATATATCCTATTGACCGGTACTGTATAATATTGATAATAAAAATTACCTCTTGAACATTTCTGATCCAATTATTTCTGATTCCACCCATCATCACTTCGAAGCCCTCCATACCAGTTTCCTGGCTTAGAAAAATCAAAAGTGTTTTTGGAGAAGCCACATGACAAAGCATCGTTCGGACTGTTTCAGAACTCAACAAGTTTTCTGCGGATCCATTTTTAGCATTCTGAAATTTAAATCTATGGATTATTCACTCAATTTTCATCATAGTTGCAAAATCTCGGACCGGCCCGGCTCGGCCGGCCCGGGACACCTACAGAGGTTGATTTTAATTTTTTCAACAGTAAAGTTTTCAACAGTAGTAGGCGGGCCGAGAAATTCAGAAATTCAGAAATTCAGAAATTCAGAAATTCAGAAATTCAGAAATTCAGAAATTCAGAAATTCAGAAATTCAGAAATTCAGAAATTCAGAAATTCAGAAATTCAGAAATTCAGAAATTCAGAAATTCAGAAATTCAGAAATTCAGAAATTCAGAAATTCAGAAATTCAGAAATTCAGAAATTCAGAAATTCAGAAATTCAGAAATTCAGAAATTCAGAAATTCAGAAATTCAGAAATTCAGAAATTCAGAAATTCAGAAATTCAGAAATTCAGAAATTCAGAAATTCAGAAATTCAGAAATTCAGAAATTCAGAAATTCAGAAATTCAGAAATTCAGAAATTCAGAAATTCAGAAATTCAGAAATTCAGAAATTCAGAAATTCAGAAATTCAGAAATTCAGAAATTCAGAAATTCAGAAATTCATAAATTCAGAAATTCAGAAATTCAGAAATTCAGAAATTCAGAAATTCAGAAATTCAGAAATTCAGAAATTCAGAAATTCAGAAATTCAGAAATTCAGAAATTCAGAAATTCAGAAATGCAGAAATTCAGAAATTCAGAAATTCAGAAATTCAGAAATTCAGAAATTCAGAAATTCAGAAATTCAGAAATTCAGAAATTCAGAAATTCAGAAATTCAGAAATTCAGAAATTCAGAAATTCAGAAATTCAGAAATTCAGAAATTCAGAAATTCAGAAATTCAGAAATTCAGAAATTCAGAAATTCAGAAATTCAGAAATTCAGAAATTCAGAAATTCAGAAATTCAGAAATTCAGAAATTCAAAAATTCAGAAATTCAGAAATGCAGAAATTCAGAAATTCAGAAATTCAGAAATGCAGAAATTCAGAAATTCAGAAATTCAGAAATTCAGAAATTCAAAAATTCAGAAATTCAGAAATTCAGAAATTCAGAAATTCAGAAATTCAAAAATTCAGAAATTCAGAAATTCAGAAATTCAGAAATTCAGAAATTCAGAAATTCAGAAATTCAGAAATTCAGAAATTCAGAAATTCAGAAATTCAGAAATTCAGAAATTCAGAAATTCAGAAATTCAGAAATTCAGAAATTCAGAAATTCAGAAATTCAGAAATTCAGAAATTCAGAAATGCAGAAATTCAGAAATTCAGAAATTCAGAAATTCAGAAATTCAGAAATTCAGAAATTCAGAAATTCAGAAATTCAGAAATTCAGAAATTCAGAAATTCAGAAATTCAGAAATTCAGAAATTCAGAAATTCAGAAATTCAGAAATTCAGAAATTCAGAAATTCAGAAATTCAGAAATTCAGAAATTCAGAAATTCAGAATTTCAGAAATTCAGAAATTCAGAAATTCAGAAATTGGGAAATTCAGAAATTCAGAATTTCAGAAATTCAGAAATTCAGAAATTGGGAAATTCTGAAATTGGGAAATTCAAAATTTGCAAAATCAACAGATTCGAAATCACGAATCCTCGAATATTCGAAAAAAAGATCAATTGTGAAATCGTCTCACCTCGTTAAATTTAATTGAAATCAGAAAAAATAAAGATAGATTAACTCCATTCCTTTTTAAGAGTCGTTGAATACAGAAATAATATAATAGTTTCAGAAAAAATCAGGGAAATAGCTTCATTTAAAAGAGCTGAGAAAGATTAGGCGCGCACATTGCGCCATTGGAAAAAACATATGAAATGACTACATGGACTGTTAGAGGACAATTTGAAAAAGGTGACGCATCGAAGAGATATAAAGTAGTGGAGAGAGACGCCGAAGTTCGAGAAATGGTAAATTCTGCGCCATGATTAGAGAGCAGGAGACGGAGAAAAATGTTCCTGTTTGTTTTAACACAAAATAAAAATTTTTGTAAATTTAAGGCTGAAAAGGCTCGAAACTGTTCTCCACCAAAAATTCAGGAATTCGGGATTTCTGAACTTCAGAGATGAGCAGCACTAAACACACCAAGTTAGTATTGTGCCAATTTTAGATCAATTACCCTTGTGGCCTAAAAAACTCAATTTGCAAAAGTTAGGTCATCATATTAAAATGGCCTAGAAAGGTGAATATCGCGTCTATTTATTATCAACACTGTTACAGGGGAAAATGAGGTACATGGTTGCGATTGGTTTTGAAGATTGATTTCCTGAAAAATTTCAATTTTAAATTTTTTCCGCATTTTTGTCTTTTTCAGGAAATCAATAACATGAATTCAAAAAAAGGTTCCACAGCTCCAATCTTGTGATATTTAAACGCTAGATTAGCCTTTTTACCAAATACCGTAAAAACAATATCATGACTGTGCCCCAACTTTCGACGTTGAGCCAAATTATCTCGGTTCCTGTGACAGATATCAAAAAGTGGCCAACTGATAAAATGTTTATCACAAATATACGTGACACAAATATGTTTATCGTGACACAAATACAAATACAAAGATTTTTCTGAAATCTGTGTTTAAGAAAATGAGAGTTTAAGAAAATGACATCTGTTCAATGTTCTAACAAATCCAAGAAAAGAGTTCCTACCAAAGCCACCACCAACAGTGCGAGATGCCGGACCCGCCGGCCTGAGACGGATCAAGCCAACCAAGTCAGCTAACTGTGTGAGACCAATCATTCCTAACCAAAAAGAGGCTTCCTAAAAAGATTATCTATAGCTTTTTCATAAAACTAATCATGAGAGCAATCAGGAAAAAGTGTAGCTAACATAAAATTACAAAAATGGTGTAGAAACTAAAAAATATATAAATCGTGTGTTGAACCAAATACTCTCTAATATGAGAAAAAGCTAGAGCTTTGCAAAATTTTAACCGAATTACAGCGAAAAATGATTACAGATACACACAACTTTTAATATTTATTCATTCTGTTGAAACAAATGCATCCTGAAATTGTTATATCTATAACCTGCCTCTTTTTTGAACCAAAAAAAAAAACGTTTTGTTCAGCATGTCAACCACATTCCAAGCATGGCGTCGGATATGTGGCTCTGCTACTGCTTTTCCGAAATGTGCAACTACCCGTTCACCTGGAAGGAATTCGTCCGCCGTGGACATTCTCTCAAGCCGACGTATGCCCTGGCGTCGGAACAATAAATGCTTGGACTCTCGTCTCCAGCTGTCTCTTCTACGTTTTTTGATACTTTTTCCGATTTTGTACAATCAGATCATCTTTTTACTCAACTTGAGTTGTAATCGTTCATTCCGTTCTTTGTTACAGAAAAATAAAGCTTTTAGGAGTTTAAGTGAAAACTTCTGTAAACAGTTTTTGTGAGTTGTAAATATAACAAAGGAAAAACAGTAACAAAAAGTAAAAAACAATTAAAAGTTAGAAAAAGTGTGAAGAAAGTCACAATAAAAAAAAGAAAATAAAACAGATTTGAGAATTAATTGAAGTCGTCAAATGGCAATGATAAAAAGCCGGGCATCTTAGACGACATCAAATTCTTCGAACCAATTGTTGCCATTTTCGGTGTCGAAGTTGTGTGGAGACTCACCGAGTTCCTGAAAATAAATGTTGAAGTAAATACACAACAGCGGTTGATTTTCGGTCAGTTCGATCATTTTTCTATACAGGAGCTCTTCCAAAAAGTTGTACAGTGCGGTCAATATTTTTAGCCCCACCTCTCGATTTTGGCTGTTCTATTAGGTTGGCAAATAAGTTTCTTTCGATTTTAGTAAAATTCTCAATCTAATTTTCTCAATGCGGAAGCGGCTAGATGAATGGAAGTAATGTCTATAAGCATTGATAGTTGTCTGCCAACGCCTCGGTTATTTCTCAATTCCATCGGGCTAGAACGAGGACGACTGCGGTTGAAAAAGTGTGTCAACTCCTTTTTTGGGTCATCTTTTCAATTGCAGTCTTTTCTATCAAGATGACGTTTGAGAGCCCCAAACAACCATTTATTGAATAAGAGCCTTGGTGGGGGTAAGTGTTTTATTTAGACCAAAGATAGATTAACAACAGAATAGGGTAAGAACCTGGGTTAAAACCTGGCTCGGATAACGGGAAAAGTACAGGGACTAAGGGAAACGAAAAGACCTCCTGGAGAGAGGGGAAAGGGGGTATTTATACTGCTCCGAACTTCATTCCAATGACGAGCTGCAGCTTTCTAGGGCTTGGGCTAATGGAGCTGATCGGTCAAGCCGGTGAGACGGTCTGGAATGTAAGAGTTAGAGACTGTTAAGAATTGAGATGGTTTTAGACAAATCCAATTTCTGTAAATCCTAAGAGCCTATCTGTCCTGGACAGAAACAAATATGTTTCCTTCTCTTAGAAATCATATGATTTGTGAATCATCTGGTCAAAGTCTCAGAAAGATGAAAGTACATCCGGGTGAATCTAAGGATAACTAACTTCCCAGTTTTAGACCTACTAAGGTATTTAGAATACCTTACACCTCCCACCTTAGATTAGGACCGACCCTGGTCCTCTATTAAAGACGAAACTACAAAAATTTTGAAATGCTAATATAGCAAACCTGCTGAACCGAGCGAGGAGTGGGCTAGATGCCTCTCCTAGTGCTCGGTTTCCAGACGGCGAAGAACGTCAGCAGCTTTCGAGTAAGCACCTCCTGGGATCTGATTCAGAACATCTCGGCATATTCCTGATGTGAAAGCACTGTAGACGTCAGTCAAGAGTTCTGGATCGCGTAAAGCGTTGGGTGGTTTGGTTTGAGTATAACGATCGAAGTTGAAAGAACTAGGAATGCATGGGGACAATTTTGAAAACAGTGAAAGAAGAGGGTCGGATACCGCTTCATACACAGTTTCGTTTCCGAAAAAAAAGGTATGAATAGTAGTAGTCAGAATAGTAGCAAATATGGAAGGTGTTGTGGGGATATTCAGAGGTCCGGGAAGTCTTGCCAGACGGCCATACCGGTAATCGGCCGATTGGCCCATATGCGCTCCGCGATGTCTTGTGCAAGGATCCGTGTCATGCACCTAAACGGAATGTCGTGACGCTGGTCTCTGGTTTCGTAGGATAGGTGGCAGTTGCATGGGCGACGGGCGGGCCCGATTGACTGGTGGCGCGTCCAAGTGTCCACGATGACCGTGTAGGGCTCCCAGTAGTCTTCGTCGTCTTCGTCGGGGCTGTGGGGTCTGTCCTCCGGTTCTCTCATGGGCATCAATCTGTTGTCGATCATCTCATAGGCGTCGATTGTATCGGTGCTTTCGAATGGGGTTCTATTGACGAATGCCTTTGCATTGAGGCCATATCGTTCATACTTCATTTCGACGCGGATCCGGGCGATCGGAGCCACTCGACATCCAGTGACCCAGCGGCGGTTGTGGAACCAGATTCCGAGTGGTTGATGGCCCGATGGGTGTCCAACCGGCATGACTGCGGCAAGTCTGGAAAAAAATTGTGCCGAATTTGGTGTTTTGAAACTGTTTACGAGCGATGTTAGCGAAACGAGTGAAGGGATAGTGTAAGAACAAAAGAACAATGCTCGGAAGCTGAGAAATGTGACGCGGGTAACGCCTTTTGGTGAAAGAGATATAGGGTTGTCGAGAAAAGTGGAGGAAAAGGAGTGAACGTATAAGGGCTCAATTTTGAAATTAAGTGGGACTGCTCGTGTTTTTCTAAGGTGGTATCTGGGTTCGGGATTTGGTGGGGTGGAATCAGAGACGAGAGAGTCAGAATGAACGGGTTCAAGATTTCGTTCGGGATTTTGGGTTTGACTTGTAGCGAACTCCGTGGGCTCAAGGAGCTTTGGAAATGCTTCAACTTTGTCATTTGGATCAGATTCTGGTTTGTTCGACGGAACCGTGTGTTCGACTACATCTGAAATGGATACCTGACTGTCTGATCTGGTGGCTGCAGGACCGGCCATGTCGAGAAACTTATTAATCTGGTCAAGGCGGACTCTCTGTGGTGGTTTTGATGGATTTGAAATGTCCTGAATAAGGGCTTCTGGCCGATTAATTTCGATTACCCTATATTGTCCTAATCATGGGAGAACTAACTTTCTCGAAAGACCTACCTTGGATTTATAGTTTTTAAACAACACTCGGTCGCCTACCTCAATTTCTGATGGACGGGAGTGGGCATCGTACGTATTGGAAAACTGTTCACGAGCTTTGTTGGCGTGTTCCTTCGCACTTGTCCAAGCTTCTCGAATCGTTGATGTCAACTCTTGCCGGAAGTTTTTGATGTTGCCTTAATCTTCCTCCGTGAGTTTGCTTGGCGACGGGTGACGGATTTGATCGATGCTGAAGATTGGATCTCTGCCGTGCATCAGGAAGAATGGTGTTTCTCCAGTGGTGTCATATGTAGTGGTGTTGTAGCAGAATACCAGTGCTGGCAGGATGACGTCCCAATCCGTGTGAGTCTTGTTGACATATTTGGAAGTCAGCTGGTGGAAAGTCCGGAACGAACGCTCTGTGGTTCCATTGCCTTTTTAATGGTACAGAATGGCTTTGTGATGTTGAATCTTGAGCAGCTCGCAGAATTCTCCGAAGGTGTTGGATGTGAACGTCGTTGCATTGTCCGACACTAGTTCTGTCTTGGCTCCATATCGAAGAACACATTCGGTTAACAGGACACGGGCTACAGTATCCGATCTGGCATCTGGAAGTGGAACGGAGATTACGAACTTAGAGAACCAACAGATGATGTTTAGAATGTACTTGTTGTTTCGTTCGGTAGTTCTCAGGGGTCCGGTCAGATCTAATCCTACTTTTTGGAACACTTTAGAAGTTACTACGGGAACCAATTTTTCCTTAAATGAGGGGTTTGGGGAATTTTTAGCTTGGCATTTCGGGCAGGCCCTGCTCTTCTCAAAAATCTCCTTAGACATGTCTGGCCAGAAATACCTTCTGATGATCTTACTCTTGGTTTTCCTCCAGTTTAAGCGTCCACCGGAGAGATAACTCTCGTGAAAAGCTTCGAAGATCAGATTAGTTAGCTGCTTCGGAACATACAGAACGAATTTCTTACAAGATGAATGAGGTTTTGTCAAAAGGGTTCCGTTAGCGGCCATGGTACTGAGTTCAAGTCTAGACATCTGGGCATCAGAGAGAGAGAGAGATGATAGAGGGGGCTTATTCAAAAAGGGCGTTTTGAAGAACCTGGATCTTCAGATCCAGTTTTAGTTCTTCAACATGGGGAGTGGGAGTGCTGCGTAATTCTTTCTGGGAGTAGACACTTTGGTTTGGGTTGGTAATCAACAAAATTGGGTTTTTCGCTGGTGAGGGCTGCTGGAGCTCTTAGAAGTTCATGTTTTGGGAGGGTGATAGCTTGAAAAACTAGAACTAAATCTGAGGGTCGACCGCATAAAGGGGCGACACACTTAACGAAAAGCTCAGATATAGGTGGATTTACGGTGTCCCTTGAAATTTAAATGGCGTACCTGGATAGGAAGATCGATAAGTCCGGACGTGTTTCAAGGGGCAGCTGCTCCTCTCCGATCTGTGCGGTAAAGAACATTGGACCTGCGAGACTAAAAAAAAAAACGGTGACCCTGGGGAACTTAAATCTTTTCAATTCTTTAGCACGGTATGGAATTCCCGTGGTGGCCCGAGGTGTAGTTTCAAATTGGTTATGCTCAATGAGTTCTACTTCGGTTAGAGTTGGTTACTGGAATTGAATTGAGGAATAGGTAGATTGATTTTGGCTGCGTTTGGTGATGAAAAGTAACCACGAACTAGTGTAAAAATCACCTACAATGGCAACTTCTGCTATGATCAGGGTCAAGACCGAATCGGTTAGCAGAGTCCAAACTCATAGAATGGTTCTCAAAATTTTCTTAAACCTGTACCAGAACCCTACAAATTTTTTTAAGTCGGTTGGGACTAAAGGGATGCAAAATAGGGTGTAATAGCGTCTGGGGAACCTTGCCAAGCTTTCCAGGCTTCACTGTAGTGTGAATCCGGAATGTTTTTCTGTCATTGACCCAATAATGAGGTTTCGTAAATTCAAAACGATGATGCTAGGGTTGCCTTATCTCCTAATAGAATTGAATGAAAATCTGGATTGGTGGTTGAGACGAGGGCGAAAGGAGTTTAAAGAGACCAAAGCATTGTTTGCGATGTACACCAAGTGCTGACCAAAGGGCAATCTACTGTAGGCCCAATAGTGATTACTCATGACGCTAAGTCGATGGTGGTTTGTAATGGGAATATTGGTAGGCAAAATGATTTGAACGGAGGGGTTTGAGTAACCCTTGTCCGTAACAGGTACGAGTTAGAAAAGTGGAGGGGAATGCTTATTGGTTAGAGGTAACCCGTTTGCCAAATTGTGTAGCGCTTGAGATGGCTCCACTTGACGGTCTGAAGGTGGATAGCTAGGTCAGTAATCTAAATGGTCAAGGTTGGTTCTGGGAGACCCAGAGACATTCAGAAATGAGGAGTTACTCAAAAAAAAAAATTGTGGGTTGAAAATTTAAACTGTTCGGTTCTGGGCTATGCGGTGCATGGACGACCACATCTTCAGCGCCCCAAAACGTGACGGTGGATACTTGAACTGGTTGAAGAAACCTCTGCTTCTTCAGTCGAAAGACTGTTGGACATCTGGTAATACTGTCAAAGTGCTGAACCAGCCGAAAGTGGGGTATATAAAATACATCACCGAGTCATCAGATGGATCACGTACGCGACCCAAACTAAAGGACTGGCATGCAGATGGAATTTAGAATTTTCTATAGTTTCCAGACAGCCTTGACAGTATTAACAAAATCGAGATAAACGTGCTGTGAAAGAGGAACGAAACGAAAAAAAAAAAACGAAACGGGGGAAAAATCGAATGGAAATGAAAGATAAAAGTGATGCGGGGAACAAGAAGAACGATTTTTTTTTTTGAAAAAAAACGGAAAAGGGGAGGTTGTGCAAAAGAAGATACGAAGAAGAGGGAAAAAAATCCATTAGCCACAAAAAATAGGAGAAAAAGAAAAAAAATAGAAGAAGAAAAGGGATGGGGTCGAGGTCGGGGACGGGGTGGCTTACTCATGCTATAGAATGTTTGCACAAAAATTCTACTGGTCAACCAAAATGTTTCCTTACACTGTACTTTTACGACTGGACTACACTCAAAACTCGAAACTCAAAAACTCAAAACTCGAAATGCGCAAACTCAACTCAAAAACTCAAAATACGAATTCGTAACTCAAAACACTCAAACTCTCAACGTACACGATAACTTCTCGACAAAAACTAGCTCACAAAGGAATTTAACCCGATGCATCTGAAGGGAGCTCACAAAATCTCAAAACTCAACAACTAAGCTCAGAACCTAGACCCTTTGGGCCCTGAATCTAGACTCCTAACTTAGAACTACCGTCGACGGTTGGTGGCCCGAATAGCGCACCTAAATACCTCTCAAAACTCAACTCGTGCGCAATAAACTCATCTCAGGGGGGGGGGGCAGAGGTCCATAGTACCTCCCTGGCTAAACTCAAACAACTTTCTTACCTAACAGATGCATTGACTCTTACCTAACCTGGTTAACCTAGAACTAAATAATACAACACTTACGTCGGTGGGTCGCCTGATAGCCGCCAAGAGGCAGCTCACTCGCTGCTACCAATAAGAGCCTTGGTGGGGGTAAGTGTTTTATTTAGACCAAAGATAGATTAACAACAGAATAGGGTAAGAACCTGGGTTAAAACCTGGCTCGGATAACGGGAAAAGTACAGGGACTAAGGGAAACGAAAAGACCTCCTGGAGAGAGGGGAAAGGGGGTATTTATACTGCTCCGAACTTCATTCCAATGACGAGCTGCAGCTTTCTAGGGCTTGGGCTAATGGAGCTGATCGGTCAAGCCGGTGAGACGGTCTGGAATGTAAGAGTTAGAGACTGTTAAGAATTGAGATGGTTTTAGACAAATCCAATTTCTGTAAATCCTAAGAGCCTATCTGTCCTGGACAGAAACAAATATGTTTCCTTCTCTTAGAAATCATATGATTTGTGAATCATCTGGTCAAAGTCTCAGAAAGATGAAAGTACATCCGGGTGAATCTAAGGATAACTAACTTCCCAGTTTTAGACCTACTAAGGTATTTAGAATACCTTACAATTGGAAAGAGCGACGTTTGGAAAACACGGCGGATGCAAAAGAATAATTCAACCAAACAATATGAATTTTTGGCAGATCCTTCTAGTCACGAGCGACCTTGCATTGTCGTTCTGGAAGTAAACCTAGGCCCTTTCTCCTTGTTTCAATTTGACTGTCAGATTCAATTTCTGTAATTAGGAACTACACAAGACGGCAGTTCTATTGGTACCCTCATCTAAAAGTTCCCAGGCTTCATTCCTTTGAAAGATCATCAAACCCATGGCTTCCCCATTTTTACGGAAAATTTTGGTTTCGGTACCTCCAAAGCTAGCTCTTCTCAGTCAATCAACTGAACCTTCCGTACGTTGATAGAGTAGCTTACCCATTTCCCATCCACGGTAGTTAGATCATCCACCCAACTGAACGTACGAAGAAATGATAGGAGAAACATGCTCATATCTACACTAAAATCTATATCGCAGCCCTTCAAAAGATGGAGTTCGAATCACTAAATTTTTTGACGTTGCCAAGAGACTTCAATCCGTTCACAGTATTTGTCTGACTAATGGGCAATACCTATGACATCTTACAAGTGGTTTGAAACGGATCGGTTTCAATAGGATTCTTCCATAGACTGAAGTCCAACTTTTGGAACGATCTTCGTCTTCCGATTCTAAATTTTTGGATTCAAGTTTATCGGTTCAACGTTTGATGGTAGGGACAGTAGGAGATCCTTCTTTATGTATTCCTTTCAATTTTTTGTGAATATCGTGATTATTCAAACTAGGAAGGAATAAAAATTGAAGGCTATTTCCAAAATGTAGGCGGTAAGAGACGAAAGCAAGCGTCATACTCGCAAATGACGACGAGGAGAAATGAGGCAAAGCGTATATAGCAAGTCCGTGAGATACTCTATCTAACAAAAAAACATCCGCCAAGAAAAACAACCCCACTGACTAGATATGGTTTTCCAAAGTTGAGCATTGAAAATCGAAAGAAACTTATTTGCCAACCAAATAGAAGAACGGGATGAGATTACAAAAGTCTGTGAATGCCATTCGATTCAAGATGAAAAGAAGGCTCCGGGGCGTTTCGTAGCGAGACGATTCGCAGCTGAGTCGTTTCGCAGCTAGGACGTTTTGCAGCCGCTATTGCCCTAAATCAAGAAATCTGAGGCTTAAAGTATATTTTTCTTGTATTTTCTTGCTTAATTATTTGTTCTTTTCCACCAGCAAGCTGGTGCGCTTTCGGCGCAATTCAATCTATTTTTTAAAAAATTGATCGTTGCTTCTTTTCTAACTTTTTCTAAAAGGGTCACGTAAATCTATATAGGAAGATTTTTAATAGTGTTTAGGGGGAAATTACACATATTTCGAGAAAATAACCAAAAAAATATCACAAAAATGTGATTATGTGTATTTCTGATAGCTATTATTAGGTTGGAAGGAAAGTAACTGTCCATTTTTTAATTCGTGAATAACACAAAAACAAGAATTATTCAAAATTGACTGTATGCACCGTCGTGGTCCACGACATGCTGACAACATTCAGGTAACTTGTAGATACCGTCCCTCCAAAAGCCAGCCGACCACTAGTCAAAGTGTTCCCAAAAAGCCGTTTTTATCTCATAGACAGTGGAAAATTATTTTCCCTCCAGATGACGTTGCATATCTCCGAATAACCAATAATGAAAGGGTCAAGTCTGAAGTTTAAGGAATGTGGAGAGCCATCCATCCAACGCGGCTTAAGACTGAATTGACTTTACTTAAATATAGCGAGATCCTATGTCTCACGGAAAGTCAAGTAAGTCCTGGACCGCTTTAGCTAGACGGTTCTTCTTTGCGCATCCTTAAACTCCTGATTTGAGCCTTCTACTATTGGTAATTCGGAGATATGCAACGCAGTCTGGAGGGAAAATAATTTACACTGAAGATGAGGTAAAAAACTGCAATGCAAAATATATTTATTCGCAGCTAGCTGGCTGTTGGAGGTATGGTATCCACAGGTTACCTGAATGTTGGCAACATGTTGTGGACCACGACGCTACACACTGTCAATCTTAGGTTGATTTCGTTTTTGTGTTATTCGAGAATCAAAAAATGGACAGTTACTTTCCTTCCAACCTAATAGAAAATTGATGCCTCGAAGTTGATGAAATCTTGTTTAACTTCTGTGGAACTTATTTTAAACTGAAAATAATGTTCAGTTCCGTACTTTTTTGGTACATTCTTATAAGTATCTCAAAGAATTTTCATAATATGTCGACTTTCCAAGTTATCGTTTTTCCTAAATTTGCATATTTTTGTAAAAGTGACCCTATTTGTCAAAAATTCAAACCATTCGAAGATAAAGGAAAATATAATGTGATGTTAAAAAGTGAGTTCAAATACTGGGAGCGCAATCAGGGGTTTGATTGTGTACAGACACTGTAATGTTCCACATACCGGGTCGTTTTTCTAAAATTAGGAAAAAGTGATAATTTGGAAAGTCGACAAATTATGAAAATTCTTTGAGATACTTATAAAAATGTACCAAAAAAGCACAGAACCGGAAATTGTTTACGGTTTAAAAGTGAGAATTCGACGAAAACCGACAAAGATTTCGAAATTTATAGGGGACCTAGATATACATATGTACTGTATATGAAAAACTTCCAATCTGGATCCGTTTCATCCTTCCAAATTTTTTTTTAAAGATTGAATTAAATAAACTCTGAAAACTCGTACTATACGTTCAAAATGGTTTACATCTATTTTGTTTTTATATATTTTCATTAAATAATGGCTTTCTTTTTTAAGATTTTTGAACCGTGAAAACTCCAAAAAGTAATGAAACGTGTCCTGCGTACTGTAAATCCCCCATTTAGAAGGAAGGCATTTTTATTGTTTCATTGTAATTTCCCGGAAATGTTGATTTAAAAAGTTTGTGACGTTTTGTTTGATATTTTAGAAATCTATCGACTTTGCAAAATTTGAAAGGGTTTTTGAGCAGGAAAAAAGAGTTTCAACAAGTTTCTGCAAAATCTTGGAATTTTTTCAATTTTTCGTAAGCAATATCAAAGGAAATTTTTCTCAGCAATTTTTTAAATCATTCTCAGAAGGTTCTAATTACAAAAAATCTTCTATTACAGATTATGAGGTGTTTTAACAACTCACAGAATTCGGAGGACGTGCCATTGCTTCGCGGAGGTCCTCATCCTGCCACGGTTCCATTGCTTCCTCATTTATCATCTCTTCTCCAAAGATAAGAGTGTTCTAAAAGATTTTAGTACTAGAATTTAATGACTTGTGAGTAGTAAATCATAAGAACCCCCGGGTTATCATTAAAAAACCCAAAACTTTCGAAAAAAAAACTCACCTGTCGGTTGCCATTTTCACCATTCAGCAATTGATTTATCTCCAGATGAGCGTCGTCATAATTTCTTCCGTTTCCGATGACATCATGGATAGGCTGTAACAATCAAATCGTCAAAATAATTACTTAGAGAATTTTGAAAATTCTGAAATTTTCTTTGAAAATCACCTGGTTTTGAATCTCATTGTGATTAGTTTCGTGGACCATTTGACTCGCCTCCAAATGAATTTCGTTTGCTTCCGAATTTTCCGCATTCTCTGGGTTCGCCTGTAAAATGTAAAAAAACTTTATATGTATATTGATACAATCTTATTTGCGGAGAAGTTAAATAAAAGTTTGTGATATCAAGATTTTACCTGATTGATTGCTGTAATGCGGTTCCGCGGACGGAAGTTGTATTTTCTTCCCGGGATGATTGGTATCTCGCTCAGGTTGTTGATGGCATTCAGTTGTCTGAGCTTTTTGGAAGCTGTTTGTGTCTCGGCGTCCTTTTTGTTAATTTTTCCATCGATGGTACCCTGTAAACATAAATAAAAAACTTCCGGAACACTTACTGTACCAGTCATTCAGATATACAAAAACGTATTTTCCAGTTGATTTTCGGCCATATTGACCATTTTCAGAAGTCTGGAGTTCGGTTATCAAAAAACATTGCATTCAAAAAAGTTTATGAAAGTTCCTAGTTTTTCGGCATTTATCAGAGAGAAACATCAGAGATAAACCTCATATTGATCTGTTTCTGTACGAAAAACGCGAAAAAAAATGTCTTTCAGAAATCATTAAATAGCTGGAAAACTAGAAATTTACAAGAAATTTGTAAATGCAAAGTTTTTAATCTAGGTCCGTCACACCCTCCAACCTTTTCAAAGTGTATGGAAACTTAAAAAGCGAGATCCAGATTGATGAAAACTATCAGAATGATCGAAAATCGACTGAAACTAAGGCTTCTGTATTTTGTGTTGATCGGTACTATGTATGATAGGAGGATGAAACATTTACCTGACTGACAGCAATCGGAAGGACGGGGCATGATGGAAGTTCTTCAGATGATTCTGCAATTGCAACATTTTTTAAACAAATCTAATAATTTGAAGAAATACCAGGATTCCGTTTATTTTCAAATGACAGATGTCCAGTGGGCGTGTTTTCAAAACACACACAGCGAAGTAGTTGATCTGTGAAAAACTGAATGGGGCGCTCGCATTGATAAATTTTCTTCCACAAGCCCGAAAATTCTTCATGACGTTCAAACTGGGTATTGAAGATAATTACGTCAGCCAGGATTGGAATGTGGAACTCTTGGGACAGAAAGTTGGCCGAAATGATGGGAACCGCGTGACTTTGTTGACCAAAAAAGTGCATGTACCTGTAAGGTTTCTAATGTGCTGAAATATATTTTTAAAATTGGACCTACTTTTTTGTCATTTCTCCTCGAATGTTTGTTTGTTCGATGAGATGGTGCGATGGCTCCAATATCTTGATGGAGTTGTTCGGCAACATGTGAGCCATCGCAATTGCCAACCTGCCAACAGCTCCAGCTCCGAAGAAAACAATGATTTGGTTTTTCATCGGTTCTAGACTCTCAATCATTGACTCGAGCATGTTGATTTGAAACCCATCCTATAAATTGAAAAATCAAATAATAACCATTTTAAAAAACCAACATATAAGTGCTCATCTTCCAGCTCGACGTAGGAGTCCGTGATGTCAGATAACATCTGGACAGTTTTGATGGTGGCTTTCATAGATTTCAGCTCATCGAAAGCACTTGAAATCGGTATCGGATTTATCTGAAAACTCGAGTTTGAACTGAAAAAATTCTTATTAAATTTTACCAAATAAAGAGCAACGGCAGAATGGAATTTGTTCACAAAATCCATCATGGCGTTGTCAGTGCCAGGAGCTGGAGGGAACTCGAGATCGTATATTTCGAGAAAGTCTTTCATCGGTCTGAAGAAAAAAGTAAATATATTTTTCTGAGATTTGGTAATACCGTATTCCCTCTAATAGAAGCGCTTTCATTTTTCAATGATCTATTATCAAAAATTGTATTCAAAAAATCAGAAATTTGACAATTTGGAGGATGGGACTTCTGAAATTCAGTGTTTTGGAAAAATTTTTTGAAGTTTTCATTCTGTAATTCTGAATTCCGATATTCCAAATTTATGAAATTCTGAGATTGTAGGATCTCAAAGAAAACATTTCTAAAAATCTAAAAATCTGAAATTCCGAAATCACAAAATTCAGAAGTTGAGAACTTGTCGAGTTCTAAAACCATAGATCCGAAAATTCTGGTACTTTGAATTACCGTATTTTCTCTAAAAGAAGCCCATGGGGTTCAAATAGAGGTGGGCTTCTATTAGAGGGAATACGGTATTTTATATAAGAGATGCTTCCATTCTCAAATGCTGACGTTTGGAAATTTCTAAAACTGAGATCCGAATGATCGGGAATCCTGATTTTTTGAAATTTTTTTGAAAAGATTCTGTTTCTTAAAAATGACTGTATTTAGAAACTTTGAACTTTTACATAAAGCTAATATTTGTAATAAGTTAGAAATTTTCAGTTGATCAAAATCATTTAAAATCACGAATATCCAACTTTTAAAAACATACGTCTGTGTCATCAGAATTTGGAGTGCTCGCCGATCGGACAGTTCGCACAAATCAAATTCTGTGAGATGTCCTAAGACGAAGGGGGCCTTGATGAGAATTTTCAGAATAGCCATGTCTGAAAAAATGTTTAATTGAAAAAAAGAAAATCCTGAGAAAAAAAAGAAGGTAGAGATAGGTTTTTTAGTTTTGAGCTAATTCGAAAAAAAAGGAATAGCAACGAGTAGCGCACCTGAAGCTTTTTGGCAGTGGCCAGCGTTCTCTCTCCCGCATCCAGCCGGTTCCTTCAAAATATATTTTAAAAAAGCACCAACTGATAGAATGTTTGGGGTAAAATGATGCACAAATCAGTAGTTGGAGACTGTATTATATCTTTGGCAGGTACCGAAATGAATTGGTTAAAATTTGAAAAATTAAGGGCTCTTTTCTTACAGGTTGTACGATATTTCATTAAAAGGCAACTTTCTAAAAATTGATTTAATCACGAACTGTGAAATTATTGGAATTGGCATTGCTACATTCAAAAAGCGCGCCCCAGGAGAAAGAACAGAAGCAGAGAAAACGAAAGACAACAGAAACGAAGAGGTACCAGCGAACTTCTCCATGGTGTGTGTCTGTCTTAGGGTGCACTGTGCGCGATGAGGCAGGAGACGGTGAGAGTAAGAAATGATGTCATAATAGCCATTTAAATCATATAGAAAAATATGCTCCTTTGTCAGATTTTTGAGAGGAAATGAAGTTTCGAGAAAAGAAATCCTAGATATGGAGATCATATTGAAATAATGGAAATTTTCAACAAATTTGGAACTAAAAAACGCAAAAAAAAATAAGGTATCACAAAATCTCCAGTATAAAAAAATCTCAAAAAAAGCGAATCGATAATCAGTTTTTTCTAATCGGAAATTGGAAAATAACTTAGCAATGAATTTTGGAGAATTTACATGTTTGCCGAGTGGATGAAAAAAAAAAACAAAATCTAGAATACGAAAACAGAAATTAAATTCCGCGTATCTCTGCAAGTTACAGTTCTAGTCAAAAACTATTTCAGTTGAAAATGATCAATATCAAAATACGTATTCAAAAAATGACAGCACTCAAGCATTCGAGACAAAGAAATACGTATGTTTTGATTAGTTATGCGACGCCTGACAACACATTTCTTTATATTTTCTGAGAAAAAGGCGGGAAAAATTTTGGACATAAAATTCAAATATGAAATATTCGAAACCACAAAAAATCATTGGACCCGGATTTTAAACTGTAAATGGGAAGAAGGAAATCAACCCTGTTCTAAAGCTGAGAAAAACAGATGCTGGTAAACAATAAACAATTAAGAACAAGATATGTTCGATCCTACTCGTTGCATGTGCCAAAATATCAAAGATAGGAGGTTTTTGATGAGAGAGTAATTCGATACTTTTTTGTTGCCTGTCGGGACCAGTTGTCCCCTTCTGGTTTAAACAGACTCGCGGATGAGTTCACATTTACACGGATACTGTTAAAGAAGATGAAGGGGAAAGAATGCCATCACTATCGTGAGGACCCGGTCCGCCGACGGAAGTTACAGGCTGTCAAAAATTGAAATATTGACAAGCACAAAGGAATGGTGGCATCATTCAAAAATGTTTTTGTGAAATATAAGCTTTCTGAGTGATAAACTGTTTCCAACTGATTTAAACACCGTTGAATTGAGATAAGTTCCTGAAAATTTCCAACAATACGAATTACTGGGTGGCGCATATGTACCGGGACTGATGAAAACAAGTATATCTTTTGACATGGGTATCTTGGAAGCAGGAAATTTAGTAGAAATATAATTTTACGCTTGATTCAAAGCTGCTGAAATTTTCAAAGCAATTCCTCAAGTCTAACTATTTTTATGATTGTCCAAAGATGAACGGCGCAATATTTCTGGCACGACCGTTTTGTCTGATTTGTATCCATGTAACTCCGTGTTGCATTTAACTATTTCGCTGGAATTTTGTCAGAAGTAAGATACATATCAGTATTGTTTTCACAAAAAATTTCACGTTCGTTGGACGCATGTATCTGGAGAAATCACTCTTATTGTCACCCTATATATTTGCTTAGAAATCGGGTTAAATTTGTCAACCGAATTTCCATAATAATGCGTTGACAGGGCCAGAAATTTTTATTAATATTTTTGATGTGAATTCAATGAAATATTAACATCACAAGCACCAAAAAGCATAAATTTTAAGCCGTTAGATCAATTTATCTCAAAAAACCCGAAAAAAGTTTCATTTTGATCTCTTTGGAAAACTGGTAGCTACCAATTTGGTTATTTTTGTATCAATCTAAAATTTTTACAGTTGATTATTAATACGTTTGTCTTAGCACTCATAAAACTTCAGCCACCCACTATCATTCTTACAGTTTTTAGGGTTAGGCAAAGTTGACCTAAAAATACAAATATGCCGCGTGCCTTCCAAATCATATGTTGTTAGTGACCACAGTACGAGACCATTGGTGATTAAAATATTTCAAAAATTATTAAAAATTATAGAATAAGATTGTATCTTCACATTTCAGAAGTAAATACTACGGAAAACTCGGCTTGATTTCCGTTTGAACATATTTCATTTGCACTAACATGGAATGACTCCCAAGTGTTACCCTCGGAAAAAATCGAGACCTATATGGTTAGAAAGAGCGTAAAAAACTATCCAAGAATCCAAGAGGAATAGTTGATAAAAAATTTTTATAAGGAGTTATGGACCAAAACGTACCAAAAAATGGGTAAATTTTCAAAAAATTGTAACTTCGTCAGTTTATATCCGTTTGTTGAAATTCAAAAAACAGTAGATAGACAATCACTTGATCTTCTAGGAAAAAAATTTTCTGATTTTTTTCCTCTTGATTGGAATATCGATTTTTTGAAAAAATCAAAAAATTTTTCAATATCTCAAAAATCCCAAGTTAACTTTTTTTCTCATTATGACCATTGAATTCAGCACATTTGATTTACTATAGAAATATATCAATACCTCGGGGGAAATCATGCTCGCACACGTTATGGCGAAAAATATCGATTTTTGGCACTTGGCTGCTTTGAATTCGTTGTCCTCGGCGGCCGGTATGATGAGGGGCATACTTGTTTTTGTGGTTTTTACATGCGTATCATTTGTCTGAAACGTTCGGAATAAAATTCTGCGGCATGAAACACCAATTATGCAAATGCCGCCCCATTTCTTAAAATCGTCACTTTGCAAAAATCAAAATTTTGACATGTAAACAGGCATATCTATGGTCAAACTTGATGAAAACAGCCAAACTCTTTTTTTAACATAATTAGAAACACCTAATTCTATCAACGGCTTGAACAGAATGTTGAGTTAGGCCCTAGAAATAAAAATATTTTCGATTGTTATAGCCTAAAAATAGGTGTTTGCCTGTAATAATCGTAAATATTTTCATTTTTAGAGCCTAACTCAAAATTCTGTTCAAGCCATTGATAGAATTAGATCCTTCTGATCATGTTAACAAAAGAGTTTGCTTGTTTCCATAAAGTTTGACGATAGATATGGCTGTTTACATGTCAAAATTCACTAAAAATGGGTGATAGGCCCGAAAAAATCGTAAATATTTTTATTTTTAGGGCCTAACTCTAAATTCTGTTCAAGCCATTGATAGAATTAGATCCTTCTGATTATGTTTAAAAAAGAGTTTGCTTGTTTTCTTCAAGTTTGACGGTAGATATAACTGTTTACATGTCAAAATTACTGCCTAATTCCTATTTTTAGTGAATTTTGACATGTAAACAGATATATCTATCGTCAAACTTGATGGAAACAAGCAAACTCTTTTGTTAACATGATCAGAAGGATCTAATTCTATCAATGGCTTGAACAGAATTTTGAGTTAGGCTCTAAAAATGAAAATATTTACGATTATTACAGGCAAACACCTATTTTTAGGCTATAACAATCGAAAATATTTTTATTTCTAGGGCCTAACTCAACATTCTGTTCAAGCCGTTGATAGAATTAGGTGTTTCTAATTATGTTAAAAAAAGAGTTTGGCTGTTTTCATCAAGTTTGACCATAGATATGCCTGTTTACATGTCAAAATTTTGATTTTTGCAAAGTGACGATTTTAAGAAATGGGGCGGCATTTGCATAATTGGTGTTTCATGCCGCAGAATTTTATTCCGAACGTTTCAGACAAATGATACGCATGTAAAAACCACAAAAACAAGTATGCCCCTCATCATACCGGCCGCCGAGGACAACGAATTCAAAGCAGCCAAGTGCCAAAAATCGATATTTTTCGCCATAACGTGTGCGAGCATGATTTCCCCCGAGGTACTGATATGTTTCCATAGTAAATCAAATGTGCTGAATTCAATGGTCATAATGAGAAAAAAAGTTAACTTGGGATTTTTGAGATATTGAAAAATTTTTTGATTTTTTCAAAAAATCGATATTCCAATCAAGAGGAAAAAAATCAGAAAATTTTTTTCCTAGAAGATCAAGTGATTGTCTATCTACTGTTTTTTGAATTTCAACAAACGGATATAAACTGACGAAGTTACAATTTTTTGAAAATTTACCCATTTTTTGGTACGTTTTGGTCCATAACTCCTTATAAAAATTTTTTATCAACTATTCCTCTTGGATTCTTGGATAGTTTTTTACGCTCTTTCTAACCATATAGGCCTCGATTTTTTCCGAGGGTAACACTTGGGAGTCATTCCATGTAAGACGGCCATTTTCTTGATTTCATGAGATTTAGCAACTTTGACAAGCGACAACTCAGCTCAAATTTGATGAAATAGTTTGAAACTTGGCTAGTTTACTGATGAGGTGTGTGAATTGTTGCTCTCAAAATTTAAGCCCAGTGTAACGCTCCACTCAAATTTTATGATAGAAGAAACTCGCGTCCGGGTAATTATGCGCCACCCTGTACATCTTTCCTGTCAACAAATGTATTGTTTAACAAGAGAATAATTACTTCTTCCCGGTTGCGCTAGTTCTGATTTTTGAAACGATGCCCATCTTCTGGTACGCATGCTGAAATTTTTTCTGATGAGTTTTTTATAGTCTTGATAATAAAATTAGGGCCGGGGCTATGAATTTTTTAGTAATAAACTTCTGAATTTTTTTTTGCGATTCTCAAATTTCAAGATTGTTTTTTTCCAAGTTAGTCTAGTTTCGCATTGTAAAACAGAAAAAGTGTTTTTTAAAATAGAATATGAGTTTCAAATAAAAAATGTAAGATTGTTTCTGTTCAAAACTTGGGTTTTTTGAAACTCGAAAAATCGGAAACTTTCAGAATTAGTTGCGAAAAACCCTATTCAATTTTATTCATTATATTGTTAAAGGTTTTCTTTAAGGTTTCAGATCGAAAAACTAGGCTTTTGAAATTTCAATATGGAAAACTTTTCGGAATATGCGTGAAATGTTTAAAAATGAGTTTTTGTTATAATGAAATCTTGGAAAACAGTTTCGAACCCCGAAAAATTCACGTGCTTGAACAAATTTTAGTACTACAAATATATTGAGAGCACATGTTTCGACTCCAAACGGGAACGGAAATTAGATATATTGGTTCATTTTAAAAGGCCGCCAAAATGTTCCAGTAATCTATATTTTTTCGACACTTTTCCTTTTATTTAAATTATCCTTCTGGAATTTTAGCTTCTTGTTCTTGTTTTTTGTATCATAATAAAATCTCTCCGTCTCTCACTCTATGATCAATTTCGCCTCTCGCTCTCTAATCATGACGCAATATACTATTTTGTCAAACTTCTGCGTCTTCCTTCAATTCTTTATGTCTCATTCCATGTTTCGCCGTCTGCCAACCGTCATTGAACAACCATACAACCACTTCAGTTTAGTTTTTCAATGGCGCAATGTGCGCGCCTAATATTCTCTGATTTTTCCTGAAATTTTACACATATTCCTGTATTCCATGGCACCTAAAACGAATGGAGCCTTACTGCCCTTATTTTTCTGAGTTTATTTGAATTAACGAGGTGAGACGATTTTTCAATTTATGTTTTCCAAAAAAAACATTATAAAGTCATTTTCGAAACTAGAGAAATAGCAGTTTCTAAATTTCTGAATTTCTGAATTTCTGAATTTCCGAATTTCTGAATTTCTGAATTTCTGAATTTCCGAATTTCTGAATTTCTGAATGTCTGAATTTCTGAATTTCTGAATTTCTGAATTTCTGAATTTCTGAATTTCTGAATTTCTGAATTTCTGAATTTCTGAATTTCTGGATTTCTGAATTTCTGAATTTCTGAATTTCTGAATTTCTGAATTTCTGAATTTCTGAATTTCTTAATTTCTGAATTTCTGAATTTCTGAATTTCTGAATTTCTGAATTTCTGAATTTTTGAATTTCTGAATTTTTGAATTTCCGAATTTCTGAATTTCTGAATTTCTGAATTTCTGAATTTCTGAATTTCTGAATTTCTGAATTTCTGAATTTCTGAATTTCTGAATTTCTGAATTTCTGAATTTCTGAATTTCTGAATTTCTGAATTTCTGAATTTCTGAATTTCTGAATTTCTGAATTTCTGAATTTCTGATTTTCTGATTTTCTGAATTTCTGAATTTTTGATTTTCTGAATTTCTGAATTTTTGAATTTCTGAATTTCTGAATTTCTGAATGTCTGAATTTCTGAATTTCTGAATTTCTGAATTTCTGAATTTCTGAATTTCTGAATTTCTTAATTTCTGAATTTCTGAATTTCTGAATTTCTGAATTTCTGAATTTCTGAATTTTTGAATTTCTGAATTTTTGAATTTCCGAATTTCTGAATTTCTGAATTTCTGAATTTCTGAATTTCTGAATTTCTGAATTTCTGAATTTCTGAATTTCTGAATTTCTGAATTTCTGAATTTCTGAATTTCTGAATTTCTGAATTTCTGAATTTCTGAATTTCTGAATTTCTGAATTTCTGATTTTCTGAATTTCTGAATTTTTGAATTTCTGAATTTCTGAATTTCTGAATGTCTGAATTTCTGAATTTCTGAATTTCTGAATTTCTGAATTTCTGAATTTCTGAATTTCTTAATTTCTGAATTTCTGAATTTCTGAATTTCTGAATTTCTGAATTTCTGAATTTCTGAATTTTTGAATTTCTGAATTTTTGAATTTCCGAATTTCTGAATTTCTGAATTTCTGAATTTCTGAATTTCTGAATTTCTGAATTTCTGAATTTCTGAATTTCTGAATTTCTGAATTTCTGAATTTCTGAATTTCTGAATTTCTGAATTTCTGATTTTCTGAATTTCTGAATTTTTGAATTTCTGAATTTCTGAATTTCTGAATTTCTGAATTTCTGAATTTCTGAATTTCTGAATTTCTGAATTTCTGAATTTCTGAATTTCTGAATTTCTGAATTTCTGAATTTCTGAATTTCTGAATTTCTGAATTTCTGAATTTCTGAATTTCTGAATTTCTGAATTTCTGAATTTCTGAATTTTTCAATTTCTGAATTTTTGAATTTCCGAATTTCTGAATTTCTGAATTTCTGAATTTCTGAATTTCTGTATTTCCGAATTTCTGAATTTCTGAATTTCTGAATTTCTGAATTTCTGAATTTCTGAATTTCTGAATTTCTGAATTTCCGAATTTCTGAATTTCTGAATTTCTGAATTTCTGAATTTCTGAATTTCTGAATTTCTGAATTTCTGAATTTCTGAATTTCTGAATTTCTGAATTTCTGAATTTCTGAATTTCTGAATTTCTGAATTTCTGAATTTCTGAATTTCTGAATTTCTGAATTTCTGAATTTCTGAATTTCTGAATTTCTGAATTTCCGAATTTCTGAATTTCTGAATTTCTGAATTTCTGAATTTCTGAATTTCCGATTTTCTGTATTTCATCCACCCAATTTTCATCTCTTTCAGATCTCAAAATAAAGAAATCAACAGAATGATCGAGCAAAGCATCATCCATCATCGGACCATTGAACGGGCAATGCGTCTTGTGCATCGACGAGAAGAAGTCCTCGTCTCGCTACCATGTGCAGTATCCATCATCTGTTCCACATCCAGTAAGTTTTGTTCAAGATCAGAGATGGCAAGGATTCTCCACAGCTCTCACCTCTCACCCCCAGGTAAGATTTTGGAGCATTTTTTAGGGTCAAAATTGAAAATCTACAGCTCCCACCACCTCAGCAACTGGCCAACAATTTCTTCGAGCCTTTCGCCATGGCTATGATTACGGTAATTAACAAATTAGTTAGCAGAGATGTCCGGAATAACTTTTTCGAGAAACGAAATCCGGAATCCGGAATGAAATAATTTTCTCGGAATCCGGATTTTGGATTACGGAATGAAACTAATTTTCCGGAGTCCGGAATACGGAATCCGGAATGAAAAAATGCGCGTAATCCGGAATCCGAAATACGGACATCTCTGTTAGTTAGGTTAATTTCAAAAAAACAATTTTTGCAAGTTCAGATGATGAACAAGTGCACCGAATCTAACCAGGAGACGATCAACAAGTTAATGAAGGATCATAGAGAGCAGCGGGCAGAGGAGAGAGCAATAAGAGCAGAGGACAAGAGAGATAAGGAGAAAGGAGCACGAAGACTTCTTGAGGACGCTGATCCAGTCAACGCTGCTCCATTTAGTGCTTGAATAATTTTTTCTCGTAAATAAAAAGATTAATTGATAAATTGTTATTTGTATTTTTGAAAGACTTTAGGGACTTATTCTTGTTCAACTGTCAGAGCTGCTCGATTCAAAAATTTAGATTATTCTACTCAGAAATACCAAATTCTCTAAAACTGACGGAGACTACTTCTGTCGATGTCTTCTCTCCCCTCCACGTGGATAAACTTTTTAATATAAACAATTAGACAAGTCTTCTGTTCGGCCCTTCTTGTTACATGTGTCTAGGTCAAAGTAGGGACGTGTCTGGTGATCGAGTAACCCGATACTTGTCTGTTCCCTCTTGAGACGATTTGTCACCTTCTAGGATAAACAGACGCGCTTATGAGTTGCACATACATGAATATTATTAGACAGGATAAAGGGGGAGAGGCAAAGAATGACATCACTATCTGAAGGTCCGGTGAGCCGAAAACATTCAAAAACGCGAAGGAATGCTATGGATCGATTATACTTTATGTGTTTTTTAAATTCAAAAGTTTCTGTAAAAGTACAATACAAATTTGAACTGATTTAGACACAGTTGAATTGAAATGAGTCCTGGAAAATTTCGAAAAATACGAATTACAAGTTTTTGTGTGTCAAAATATGCTGTTTCAGTACTATTTTAGCAGTTTCCAACCAGAAAAAATCGACTGCTCGCTGAAATACTTGAGATTTTTCATTTTTCGTGTGGTCGTATAGATATTGATCGCTAGAAAATGAGTTTTTTGGATGGTACATGTTCAGGGAAAGTGGTAAAATTATGAACCTTCGTCTCTAGAGGTTTTTGTTGGTTGTGGATCGGATGGCGTTAACCGTTCTTGATACCTCTTCTACTTTTTTCTGTGCGCCCAAAACCTGGAGGGTCGTAGGATATTGACCCCACAGTATTTTTTCTATCTCTTTTCTGTTATTTTTCATAATTTCTAAGAAAACTTCGTGAAAAACCCTGCAAAATACTTGCGAATATCTCGGAATACTTGCATACTTGCAAATACCACGGAATGTCAAACATCGGTTTCCCTTGCTCTGATCTGCAGAATCCAAGTTCTCCGAATTTCTCGGAGATGTCAAACTACGGACAGCTAGTTCCTCCTTGTTGGATTCTCTAAATGACATCAGCCCGCCCATTTTCTTTGTTATTCGAAGGCAATAAAATCTTTTCAAGAATTAGACGCACACTCGCGGCTTCATCCCATTCATATATATTTTTGATGGTTTCTAGTTTGCCCACAGTGCTCCCTTCGATGTATCTCCGGAGCATTTTTCTATACTTGCTATTTGTGGCTCGAGTTTTGGTAAGTAGTCCTCATGTTAATGAATGTAACTGGTTAGTTGAAGAGCAATGACTGGTTTACTCTCATTGTAAAATTCGGAAAACCGGTTGAGTTTTCGGGTGGTTTTGTGTCTCAAGACGGCTCATACAGCCATCAGGATTGTGTCAATGAATGTAACAATATAATCAACTGCATTGTGGCTCATTTCGATGGCTCTGTTTGCACTATTTATGAATTCGGATCTGTTGAAAAAGTACAATTGTTTGAAACCAAGAATGCGAATGAGATTTTGTTCAAGGTAAGCGAAAATGTTGATTGACAGTTTTTAAAGTAAGAATATGCACAGATCAACTATCTCGGAAAATTCTGCCCTCCTGAACCACTTGACCCATTGCCAATTGTATCGGAAATGGTTGATGAAGACTTTAAAAACACACAATTTCAATTCACAATTGACAAGGACGCCGATGGATTGCTCACTTTTAATTATAATAGTAATTTTGAGAGGAAAAAAAGTTAAAATTGATGTATCCATTTTCCAGCCATTCGTTCTTGCCCTCCTGGATTCACCAAGTTTACCCGTCCCACTGGGGAGTACTGTCTTTTCCTCTACGCAAATATCTCGGAATCTTTCACATATTCTGATGCATACAACAGTTGTATTGATAAATATGACGCCATTCTTTCTGGACTGGAAACGGAAGAGGAACGATTATTCGTGGCTGGTTAGAAAGATTTAAATTCAGATAAATAACTTTATAATTCATTTTAGAACAAGGTCGACTTGCAAACATGAACGATACTTATGCAGGAAATTTGTATTGGATTTCGGGGTATCGAAAGTATGAATGCTCGAGACCTGAACAGCTGGAAAATCCGAAATGTGATGGGATTGAGGTTATCTTATTCTAGTTTTTTGAGAAACTTCAGCAATTAAAATTTTTTCCAGGGATTCACGCAGAGTGACAGTCATCTCACAAATAAAACTGGTTACAAATGGGCGGAAGGAAATCTGGGAACTGTTGAAGAATCTGGCTATCTTCAAAGTTGCATTGTCTTGTGGACTCAAAGAGTCGAAGGAGTTCTCCATGGATTAACTGACGATGCAACTTGCACAATGGATAAAACACGATATGCTGCTGCACGTGGATTTCTTTGTGGAAAAGAAGCTGGGAGATGATTTTTTTACGAAATATGTATCTCTCTGGAAATAAAGCATTTTGTTGATATTTTCAATAGAAGTTTCAGGTTGAAGCATGCAACTTATCGGAGAAAATTGGAATTAGGAGAGAACTTATCAGAGGTAATAAATTTATTACTGTATTTTTTAAAATAGTTTTTTTCCAATATATTCCATCATATGACGTGGTAGAAAATTCTGAAGTTCGATTTGGATTTATAATATTTTATTGGATGAACTTTAGAAATTTGAATTTTACCGTAAAACCTGTAATAGAAGGGCCCCCACACTATCAAGTTTGAGCTCAATTATCTCAGGTCCCTCAAGAGATATCAAAAATGTGTCAACCGATAAAATTTTTGTGATATTAAAATGACCAATTTATCAGCTAACAACTTTTTTGTACCTTTATCAGCAACAGAGATAAATTGGATCTAAGTCGAAAATTAGGGAGCCCTTCTAATACAGGTTTCACGGTAGTTACAATCGATAAATTCTTGATGACTTGGTTTTATTTATCGGTACCGAATGACTTTCTAAATGTTGTTGCTATGTATATCATTCCGTTTTATCCACATTCTCATTCCTAATGAAAATTTGTGTTTTGTGTGTGTTTCTAAAAAAATTTGATTTCTTTTGCCCATTTCTTTGCGCGGGTGACCATAGCAATCTGGCCGAATCTCCATTTTTTTGGCAAAATATTCTTATTAAAAGACAATGAAAAGAAAAGCGAAAAAATTTTTTTCTAAATCGAGGGAAGAAAGAAAGCAAACTAGACATATTAAAGTTGCCGTATTCCCTCTAATAGAAGCCTACCCGAACCATCAACTTTGAGTTCAATTATCTCAATTTCTATAAAAGAAATAAAAAATCTGTTAACTAATAAAATATTGGACATTTCATGGTAAATAATCTATCAGTTGACAATATTTTTATATCTTTCACAAAAATCGAGTAAATTGAGCTCAAAATTGACGGTTCGAGTTGGCTTCTATTTTATGAAATAGGTATTCTAAGTTGGAAAACAAAATACCGAACTTTTGATACCGTTTTCAGCATGTTCGAAAAGACCTTTGTACAAATTTTGAGCAAATTCTCAACCCCTCTAAAAACACTCCGTTTGTAAGTTTTGATTTTTTCAGACAAGGGCCATTTCCATGGTTTGAATGATTTAATATTACATTTCACATAAAAAAAACCACTTTTCCGGTTACTTTGACAGCTTCAAGTATTTTCCAGTTTTGTCATTACTTATGCATTCTCAATGACATGAAAATTGTTTAAATGTTTCAAAATTTCGACAAGAAAAAAAAATTGTATTGGAAAAATTATGAGTCATACAAGTGAAACGTTTCTGTAGGAAAAAAAAACAATGATTTGCATGTGATCTCGTGATTCAACGAGCTTCTAATTTGTTATTTGACGTTGTGATGCCTGGTTTTTGCCGAGAATCACTATTTGGGAGCTTCGACTGTTTATTAAAGACTTCCGACGTGTTGCCATTGCCTGTTTTCAATATCATTATCTGATTCACGTTTTCTCGCATCTCCAATTGGGTTACTGTAGTGATTGAATTAGTTATCGAAGATACATTTACTTCTATTGAGAAGAGAAGATGCACACATTGACCTCGTCTGTTTTGGTTCGCCTGTTAGTGAAAGTATTGCGCAATAGGGGTATAGAGAGGAGTCGTCATCAGTGGTTGGTACTCGAATGGGTAAGAGAGAAGAGGGTATGAGGAGTACGGTAGCTGACTCATGTTTAGCCTGAGCAATCTGCAGCACCCAACCCAATAATTCAGAACATTGCAAACAATGATATTATGTGCTGTGTGAGAGTATGATTTTTTCTTCTTTTTTTTCTTCTAGAAATTTTTTTAAATTTTTTATAATTTGATGAATGACATCATAAGACCAAACATCAATGCCCCTCCGCCTCACGCTAAAGTGCACAGTTTCCTCTTTGAAATTCGAATATGTTTTGATTTCCTCCCCCTCCACCGGTTTTTGTACCCTTTGATGGCGGCCGACCTTTGTCGGATGGATTTTTTGAGAAAAAAGTTAGTCTTTTTGAGTTTAAATCCTGACGCAATGAGAGTGGAGGCTGAAAAGTATGGGAAATGTCATGGGAAGAACTCAGAATTTCGGGTTACTACAAACATTTTCTTATTGTATGGTGTAACTCTAGGAGGCATCAGACATACCCGTGTTTTCTTCATCAGAAACCCACCCGGACTGTTAACTTTGAGCTCAATTATCTCGATTTCTGTGAAAGGTATTGAAATTTTATCAACTGCTAAACTGTTCGCCATAATATCATAGATGTTCTATTAGTGTACAAATTGTTGATATCTTCCACAGTAATTGAGATAATCGAGCTTAATTTTGACGATTTGTGTAGGCTTTTATTAGAGAGATTACGGTAGTTTTCTGTAGTTTGCCACAGAGCTTGGCTAGGCCCGTTACAAGTATGACTTGTTGGTCTCGAGCGGAATTACTTCAATTTTTTCTCGTTTTTAAGATGTTTTTGTCATGCTACTTTTCAGCGTTTTTGTGATGGCAAAATGAATTTTTTTCAAAAATTGAATGAAAAAAATTTCCGAAGATTCCGGAATTTCGAAAACGTAAAAACCGGATTGTTCAAAATATTTTTGAAACTTTTGAAATTTCAAAAATTGAAAATTCGGAGATACAAAAGTATTAAAAACAGAAATATTTCGAAATTCCGAAATACCAAAGTTTTTGAGGTTCCAAAAACGCCATACCATCCCCGGAGACTCCTCCCCCTTCTGCGATTTTCCAACCACACATACATAACGGGTAAAAACACATGTGTTGCAAGTCCTACTCCTCCCCCTCTCTCCTTACTGTCTTTTTGATCTCATAGCTTTCTTCCCACCTCCCCAATAAACAAAACGGCAGCAATTAGAGCAGCTGCCAACTTAAATTTTACTTTATTCATAAATATCAGTAAACACAGAAAGGCCATTTTGCGTGTTTACTGATATTTATAAATAATTTTGCTAGACTGCACTAATTGTCATGTTTTTCTTTTTTTTCATGATGAATTTTTTTGCTTATTTTTTAACTTTCTCATAACTTACTCCAACTTTTTCAAAACCTCACGTTCTTCTAAATTTGTATTTCAGAACTGAGAAAAAAAAATGGAACCACCAAGAAAGAAACCTTGTGTGGAGAAAGATATGTCTCGAGAGGAGATCATATATAGAATTGGGATCGAACTTCTAGTTTGTAAGTTTTTTGAAAACTTTGAAATTCTGATTTTTTTTTCCAGGGAATTCCCCGAAAGAAGTTATGAAACTGTATGAAGAGATTTATGGGGGAGACTGCAAAACGTTGAAGGAGCGGCTGAACGAAGTGAGAGCAGAGAAAGGAGAAGGCGAGGTGGACGATAATGAGTTTCATAAAAAAATGATTCGTAAAATCAAGAAAGAGAATCTGGAATGTGAGTTCTGATAAATTCTTTTTCTGAAAAATTACAGTGTTTTTTTCAGCAATGAGCGAATGGGAGTTGCGAAAACACTACAATGAGATCTACCGAGAACCATTGCCACCCACAGTCCCAGCTTCAGCCTCTGCTCCAATTCCTGCTCCAGCCATCCGATCCTTCGAAGATGACTTTTACGAAGATTTTCTCGATGTCGATGAGGATACCAAGAGGGCGTTTCGAGAAGAAAAGAAAGTTCGAGAAGAAGAAGAGAGAAAAGTTCAGGAAGAGGAGGAAAGAACAGTTCAGGAAGAAGAAAGAAGAATGAAAGAGATTCGGATGAAAAAACCCAATGCCGCTACTCCGATGAATGATGAGAAGAAATTTGGAGCATCTGAAAACAGTCCCCAGCAGAAAAAAGCAGCTCCGGCTGCTCAGCCAGTTCAACCAGAGAAACCCAAATGCTCGATCCCTGGACTAGGTGATATTGAAAATTGGGATGAATTCATGAAAGAGCTAGAAGAGGCTAAGATCGAGGAGAAAAAGAAAGAGGCAGCAAAAAGGAAGGCAGCAGAAGCAGCAGCAGCCGAAGAAGAAGAACGAAAGAAGAAGCTGGAAGAAATTACCACCGTTCCAACTGTTTTGACAGAATGGAACGATCTCATTCCGGTCAGAAGAGGTGAGCTAGTAGAAAAGAAAAAATAATTGACTTTTGCCCAAATTTTCCGGTTTTTTTAAATATGTGTGAAAGGTGGCGTGAAAATTTTCCTCGATTTTTGGTGTTTTTTTCGGTTTTCCATTTTTCTTTATACATGAGAGTTTTTTCAAATACATAAGAGCAAAATTTACTGAAACTTTTAAATACCTAAAAAATGAAAAAAAATACTGAAAAAATGGGATTCCTGATGAAGGTTTTTTTCAATTTTTTCTTCATTTTTATGAGACTCTACATAAATTTCTGCATAAAATAGAACATCAAACCACTTCACCTGCGCACAATATCTTAAGCTTCGGTATTGAAAGCACATAGTTCAATGAAAAACAATTCGCGGTTTAGCTACCAAAAACAATGATCATTTACAATTTCAGTTCCGATCGTGCGGCGAACTATGCCATCGTGGAGCAGTTGGAACGGTTTGATTCGAGTCAAAGGAAGTCTAGTCAGGACTCCGATCGAGCAAGTTCAGCACAGAGCTTGTAAGTTTATTCTTGACAGAATCTCAAAATGTTTTTAATATTGTATTATTTTTCAAGCTAAAAGTCTTGAATTAGTAATGAGCGCTACAATGACTCTCGTTCAATTTACAGGAAACTTTCAATCAAAAAATATATACTGGCCATAGTTTTATCTTTAAACGACAATTTCAGACATCTAGAAAAACTTCAGGGAAATAGACAATTTTTGTGTCAAAACAAGTGTCATTACTTTTTTTAGAAGTGAAACTCTTAAAGAATATAAAACAAATGTAGAATTCTTTTGAATTCAAACATACATAGTCTACTATATTTAATGAAACTGGCCATTGTAAGATATAGTAAACAAGTAAATAGCGGATTTAATCAAGTCATTTCTGATTAAAGAAAACTTCTACATTTGTTTTATACTTCTCAAATGTTTCAGTTCAAACGAAAAAAGTAATGAAACATTTTCAAAAAAAAACTCTATTTCAAATCAATTAAGCTTGCTCAACAAATATTTTTTTTCAGTTCTCCCTCTCCAAAGAGTCCACATCCCAGTAGACAATGAAGGAATGCCTCCGAGAGGTCCTCGCTCCAGCTTCTGGATGAAGTACAACCAAAAATAATTGTTTAAAATGACTCTTCTACTTCACTCGATTCGTGTCTTGCTTCTTTTTCCGTAATCTCTTATATTTAATTGATTGAAAATACCAACCCTCATATCGCAATTTCTTACATGAATCATTTCCCCGACAGTAACTCCAACTTTCCCATTCCTTTTTGTTTCGTATCTTTCTTTATTTCCCTGCTTTCATTCCTATATATTTTTTAATATTTCAACTGAATTTGTCTTGTTTCAAGGTTTCAAATTTTCTCAAAAAGTTTGTTTTCATGTGAATGAATAAAAAATGAGGTTTGACTGATCCGAAGCAAATTGTAATAAAGAATCAATACTCACTTCTCAAAAAAAAAATGCTCCAACTGTCTACAGTGAGATCCCGTAAACGTCCATACATTTTCACGCCTCTCGAGATGGGTTACGAAAGATGACGAGTTTTCGTAGATGAATGGACACGAGAAGATGCACACCTTGTCGTCGTCTGTTTCGGTAGGCCTGCTGGTGGATTTATTGCGCAATAGGGGTATCAAACGGATGCGTCATCTCGGATAGGAAAGAGCGAAGAGAGTGTGAGGGTATTTCATTCTAGTTTCGCCTGAGCAATAAAAGGGGCAAGGGAACAATTGAAATCGAGGCATACAAGATAATAATTGTTCTCCTAAAATTTGTCCCCTTCCTAGTCTGACCGCCTTATTAAAGGTAATTGAATTTTTTCCGTTAATTTCTGTCGCGGTCCAAGGTGATTCTTGGTATATAGTTTCTGTTAGTTTAAAGAATGCTGAATAGAAGCGTTTTTCGAAAGTTTTTTGAAAAATTAAGGTCAAAATTGGATTTTTTCAAAAATTCAATTTTTGTCCTAACAAAATTATTTTTCCATATTTTTGTATAAACTTTGGCCACATTCCGTCAAACATTCTTAGAAACATCTGGTAAAAATTTTGACTCGATAGCGGATCTCGAAAAATAACAATGCCCAAAAAACTATCATTTACAACCTTTTAGACGGTACTGTATGTATTTATTAATGCGTTCATAACTTGAAGAGAGCGAACACATATTTTAACAATCAAGAAATTGGTATCACGAATTTTTGGCCATTTCGACCATTTTCGAAAGTCTGGAGCTCGGCTGTCAAGTATCCGATCAGTTTGAAAATTTCGGACAGTGTAAAAGAGACTGAGATTGAGAAATTGGCTTTTACAGAAATTTCGGAGAATTATTAGTTTTTATATTTTCTAATTTCTGCAGAACGCCTGCTTTATTCACGTACAAAAACGGCTAAACAAGTGTTTTCCAAAAATCGGCAAACAACGGGAAAACTAGGAATTTCCAAAAACGGATGCAAAGTTTTGAATCGAGATCAGCATTATATTTTCCAAAACTTGCAAAGTGATTGGACACTTGACACTTAAGCTCCAGACTTTAGAAAAAGTCAAATTCAACTGAAAAACAATTTCTTGTATTTCTCATTGACTGGGTCTGTATGAACATAGTCCCGTTTCTCACAACACCTATTTCGCCCTAATACCTCTCTCGGAACAGAATGCCACTCTTACGGCCACTATCCACGGCTATCCTTGGACCAGCACTGAAGGCTTGGCTCATCTAGGAAGTTTTTCCGACTTCGATGAGTGAAGATGCTACATGAAGATTTTTTTAGAAAACAATATTTAAACACCTCAAAAAGATTTTATCAAGAAAGATAAAAATGTTGAGTTGCTACTTTTCCCAAGATGTCATCAACCATAGTATCTTTCATTACAGCAACATACATTAATATTTTTTCACTTTTAGAGAAGATAATGTTAAAGGAGGAGGGACATGAAAAAAACAATGTTCTCGAAATTTCGTATAAACATGTCCCTCGAGGAGTTGAACTTGTCGGGATGAGTATTGAGGGTGCGGCACCGCTACCGACTGAGCCACGCGGGCAAAGGGAAAGCGGCGGCGCGATTGCATACATAAAGGTAAGGACGACAGCTGTACGCAGAGTGATATTAAGCGTTGTACACCGTCAAGTCAGAATGCATACCCTAAATCCAAAAAAACTCCGTCGACTTTCGTGTCTGGGCTCCTATAAGTCACAGACCCCTCCTATTGTTTATTATTTCTTTGATCGGACAATATATCGAATAATTTTTGAGCGAAAAAAAACAAATCATTTTTCTAAGCAGGAACATTTTTGTTTTTACTGTCTGTACAATAAAATCTGGACAAGGCGCGTGGGCTAAAGTGACACGCCCCTTTATGAAACGTGTGAGAAAATAAATTTTTTTACGCGTTTCATAAAGAGGCGTGTCACTTTAGCCCACGCGCCTTGTCCAGATTTTATTGTACAGCCAGTATTATAATCGAATGTAACTTTTAGACGTGCTGACCTTCTATTGACGAGAATAGCTGAAAAGAGAAAAGAGAAAGGATTTTGGATTTTTTACTATGTTTAATGTATTAATTTTCGAGAAATGGTTAAATAAGACATGATTTTTTTTTGTGTAATTGTCATTTTATGAGAAATATTGTTATGGAAAACGATTTCACGTTATAGAAAAAATTCTTGAATCACTTTTTCGGCTCAAGATTGTACAGATGAATGAATTCATTTAAAAATCAGAAAAGATTTAGTTGAAGAAGTTTTACATTCCTGGAAGATTGTTGTAGAGCTTGTTGCATCCACTGGTCTTGAACTCCTGAGTCTTGGTTGGGGTGGTTTTCAAACAACATCTGAATCCGTCTCCAGTCATGCACGATCCATCGTAGACCGCAGCACAATTATGGACACAGAGGTTGTAGCAGGTCTGATTGGAAGCGAGGGCATAGCTGTTCCATGGAGCACAGTTGTCATAAGATGCTGCTCCTTGAACGGAAGAACAGTACTGTTGGCAGATAACCAAGGTGACAGAAGCAGCAGTGGAGAAAAGACAGAAGGCGAGAAGGATGCGGAACATCTGAAAAATGGCTTGGAAGTGTAATGCAGTTAAACGTGGAGCTTACCATTTTGAATGCGGTCAGATGAAGCTGATGCTGATGTACTCCATTGGCTCTTCATATATAGTGGCCGACTGAGTAGGAGTTTTGTAACAGATTGAGTGGGAGTATCTGTGGGCCGGTTCAAGCTTTTCGTTGCTAAAGAGCGTTATGGGATAAAAGATAACAACAGCTTAATTTGAAACACTTTGGTAGCAGTATGCTAACACCTCCGCACCTTTTCGCACCTCCTACATGTTATACGCTCAATACAATAGGAATCTGTTTCGTTGAATATCCAGGAAACACAACTGCACCATTTTCTATCCCCTCTGCGTTTGAAAAACCTATCAAGCACCCACGAATCTTCCCACTCTGCATTTCACAAGCGTAGCTTTTCAATTCTTCTCAGTAACTAGGACTCACTGTTTGGTTTTTCGACAACAATAGAAAAATCCGGGGGTGAGATGATGCTCCTCACTCCTCTGAATGTAAAGAAAAAAGGGATAGAGTTGAGCGGGCTTGCACACTCTCATGTATGGAGCGTGTCTCCCTTTTACAAAATGAGTGGGCAACTTACACTTTGTTGAAACCATAAGTATTCTTTGTCACGGAGCGATGCTAAAGGTTCCACAAAATGAAATCTATTGTAACGAATATTTGAGGGCACATATCGAAGTTTTTTTGGTTTTGTCGATCCACCCGCAAAAAAGAGTTTCACTGAGGAGTCATCGAAACATATTTCTATTGTATTGAGCATATAACACGTGGGAGGCACAAAACATGTAAACTTGTGTTTCCTGGATGTTCAACGAAACAGATTCCTATTGTATTCGACATATAACATGTAGGAGGTGCGAAACGGTGCGGTGGTGTTAGCATACTGCTACCAAAATGTTTCAAATTGAGCTGTTGCTATCTTTTACCCCCTAACGCTCTTTAGCAACGAGAAGCTTGAACCGGCCCACAGATACTCCCACCCAATCTGTTACAAAACTCCTACTCAGTTGGCCACTATATAAGAAGAGCCGATGGAGTACATTAGCATCAGTTTCATCTGACCGTATTCAAAATGGTAAGCTCCACGTTTAACTGCATTACCCTTCAAGCCAATTTTCAGATGTTCCGCATCCTTCTCGCCTTCTGCCTCTTCTCTACTGCGGCTTCTGTCACCTTGGTCATCTGCCAACAGTACTGTTCTTCCGTTCAAGGAGCAGCATCTTATGACAACTGTGCTCCATGGAACAGCTACGCCCTTGCCTCCAACCAAACCTGCTACAATCTCTGTGTCCATAACTGCGCTGCTGTCTACGATGGATCGTGTATGACTGGAGACGGATTCAGATGTTGTTTGAAGACCACTCCAACCAAGACTCAGGAGTTCAAGACCAGTGGATGCAACAAGCTCTACAACAATCTTCCAGGAATGTAAATCTTTGCCGAGCCGAACTGTTATGATTTCAAAATAAATTCATTCATCTGCACAATCTTGAGCTGAATAGTTGATCCATAACTCCATAACTTAACGTCATTTTACGTTTCGAAAATGGAATTTGAAAAAGTTCCACAAGAAAAATTACGTCCGGAGATTTTAGTAGCAGGTGCCCTGATTAAACGGCTCTTTATGACAAGGGGGGGGGGCCATGAGAATAGGGGGGGCCCAAGACAGAAGGGGGGCCCAAGTGGAGAAATGTAGACAAAGTTGAAAAATACCGATTTCTCAAAGTTTTACGGTAGTTTCCATCAAAATTTCGTGTTTGGAACATTTTTCAAAATTTTTTGAAATTTTCAGTTTGTGTCATTTTTTGTACATTTTTGTTTATTTTTTTGTTACTAAGCCTCAAATTAATCTAATATAAGCTGAATAAATTAAAATTACACAGTTACAATAGCAAAAATAGTGTTGTTCATGCAAAAAACTGACCTGAACTGAAAATTTTCAAAGTGGTGAATTTTCATGGAAACAAGCGCAAAGTACGAAATTTTCATAAAAACAGTGGCAAAACTTGAAAAAATCGAAAAATCTTAACTTAAACATATTTTTTACCCATGGACCCCCCCCCCTTCTGTCTTGGGCCCCCCTATTCTCATGGGCCCCCCTTTTGACTTGGGCCCCCCCTTTTCCCATGGGCCCCCCTTTTCTCATGGGCCCCCCCTTGTCATAAAGAGCCGATTAAACTAACCACCTTCCTAAAGTTTACACTCTGAAATTTCAAACGTACTGCTTTTCTTACAAACTTTAATTGAATGCTGGAAAACAGAGGACTACAGTGGGGGAGATAGGATCAAAAGAGATGAGTTATGAAGAAAAATGAATATAACAACTAACTACAATACCAAATTGCGACTGCAAGGTGAGCTTCATGTAAGAATTGTGACCGCCAAAGAGAAAGTCAACGATGAAAACTAAGAAAATGCCTCACCAATCAGGACAAGTAAGATTGTGTTGAAATCGACCAAAGAAAAATTGAAAAATATCTGATCAAGTGACAAGGATGTTCTTTCAAGATTAAAGACATTTTTGCGGGAGGAATTTTCATTTTGCTATTTCTTTCGATCCAGCTATTGTTTGTTTTTCTTCTAGGATGATACAAGACTGCAGTATTCCCGATACTTGTGAAATGACCTGCAATGATATTGTAAAATGACCTGCAATGATATTGTAAAATGACCTGCAATGAGAAAAATGAGGGCTTGCATATTTTTTTTCTGTTTCTAACTAGTCCATCTGGTTTTTATGCTTTGCTAGGACTCCTTCCACGGTTCCAATTAGTCGAAGTTCATGCCTCCCTTTCTTCCCTTAATACGCGAGAACCAGTAGACCAATTGGCTTGATTTTTTGAGTCGTTATGAAAGAAGGTCTGAGCTCCCACTTTTTATCCTTAAATTTGTTGTAAGTTGGTTGGTTCTTGAGATGTGAGCGGAAAACTACAAAAAAAATCGGACAAATTGGAAAAAAGCCGACCCCCCCAATCTTATAATGACCATAACTCGGTCAGGTTTGGTCCGAATGGTGTTTGGAGGAGAAGCGCACATTTGAAAAACAACATCTACGCCGTAACATATAAAATCTATCTATACTTTAGTACAAAAATTTTCACAATACCACTTTTTCGAAAATTTTGGCTGGAAAATTATAAAAACCGGTTTTTGGAATTTTTCGAAAAATTTTTCCATTAAAACTTTCCTGCTTTTTAAATATATGCTACTCAAGTGACTAAAACCTAATGGAACCCTTAATTTCAGCCAAGACGGTCCAGTACGAGATGAGCTACAGAAAAAACAGCTTTTTCCAGTAGTACGCGTGGTTTTATTCGATTTAAAACTTATACAGTTGAGCTGAACTTACTTTGGCACCATACACAGGAAGAGAGGCGCACAGAAAAAGAGGGCGCACATCGGGATTCGCGACACACAGACGGACGCGCGGAAAGAATGGGGACAGCGCGTTTTGCATGCGATATTTTTGAATCTCTATGACTCGGCTCTTTTCAAAGATAATGAGCTGAAATTTTGGGTCGTTATGAATCAAACATTCTCAAATAACATTTCTGAAAATCAGAAGTTTGGCTTCACTGTATAGGTTTAAAATCGAGTGAAACCACGTGTACTACTGGAAAAAGCTGTTTTTTCTGTATCTCAGCTCGTACTGGACCGTTTTGGCTGAAATTTAGGATTCCATTAGGTTTTAGTCTCCTGAGTAGCATATCGAAAAAACAGAAAAGTTTTAGTGAAAAAAGTTTCGGAAAAATTCCAAAAACCGGGTTTTTTAAAATTTTCAAGCCAAAATTTTTGAAAATGTGCGATTGTGAAAAATGTTTGTACTAAAGTATAGATAAATTTTATATGTTTCGACGTAGATTTTTTTTTCAAATACGCCCTTCTCCTCAGAACGCCAATCGGACCAAAACTGACCGAGTTATGACCATTATTAGATTCAGGGGGTCGGTCGGTTTTTTTCCATTTTTTCCGATTTTTTAATGGTTTTTCGTTCACATCTTGAGAACCAACCTACATACAACAAATCTAAGGATAAAAAGTGAAAGCTCAGACCTCCTTTCATAACGACACAAAAAATTAAGCCAATTGGTCCACTGGTTCTCGCGTACTAAGAGGTGAAAGGGAGGCATGTCGAAATTTTTGGAACCAAAAACGTTCCACTAAAATTCGTATAACTTTTTTCGTTTTCAATCAAATTGAATTCGGTTTTTTTGTTCCCCTAGCTACATATCTCACTCATGTTTCGTAGCAGTCGATTACTCAATTTAGGTCCTAGTTCTTGAAATCAAAGTGATAAACGACGAAAAAATGTTAAAATTTCTGAAATGAACCCGTTGTACTCATAAAATTTGTTTCGTAGTTGGGTCCGAACGTATCATTATCAAATTTTTACATTCAGGACAAAATTGCAAACAAGCAGAAAAAAAGATTTTTGAGATCGAGTCACTATGAAAAAAGTTGCAAGCTTTCAAAGATCCCAGCTGCGCGCTCTCCTTTCCTGGCCGTTCATATACGACTTGAAGCCCTCTGACCTTGTGTGCCTCCGTAGCTAAGTGGTAAAACACTGGCTGCGGTGCGCCCACTCGTGGGTTCGATTCCCTCGGGTGGTTTCCCACTAATTGAGCCGTTGAATGGTATCAGTTCAACCGGTAAGAAAGTAGGGAAAAAGGAATCTGGGATAGAATATAGGGATCTTCTGTAATATTGAAAGAACATCCTTGTCACTACTCAGACATTTTCTTCCATTTTTTTCGGTTGATTCCTACAAAATTTTATTGGCCAGACTGCGATAAAAAGGGAAACAAATTAAGGGGTGGTGTATTGTGTTGTCGCGGTGCACTTGAAGCACGGAGTTCGACACATTACACTATGGTGGGGGGAATGATTCAGGTTGTTAAAAAAGTAAAGCGCGTTTAGTACTAACTATTTCGAACTGCAGCCGGGGAGATTCGCTAAGAGAGGGATCAAAACTTTGATCATACGTTGGCAGTAAGTAGCCGATATTTTTTGAGGAAAGCTTTCGGGTTGATATCCTCTTGTTTTTGTCTTGCATGAGGTTGAAAGGAATCAAAAACGCGCATTTCTTTCCAACCTAATATTTCCCGAAATTTTCAAAAATATTCGTTTTCTAACAATTTCCATTCGTTTACGTTTGTTATAAATGTTCTAGTTAATATCGAGGAGAAAAAATTGAAAAATTTTAATAGCGTCATTTGGAAAAAGTCGATTTATTGGAAACGTTGGAGGAAACCTAGCAAAACATGATGAACCAAATGGACTAGTTAGAAACTGAAAATAATTCTGAAAACCACATTTTCCTTATTGCAGGTCAGTTTACAATATTATACTGTGATTTTTCTTTACAACCCAAAAAGATGATTGATATTCTGGTACCATTTCCCTTCGAGTAAACTGTTGCTAATCCTTTTTTGTTATTTGCACACGAATCCCACGTAATCAGATGTACAGCATAGTTGAACTTTTACAAAATATATGAAACGTGGGGCGTTTCTTATTCCTGCAAAAATCAATAAAATCGTTTTTCAATTTTTTTGTTTTCTGAAGAATATCACTCTGACCTAACTGATAGACAATCCACATCAGCGTGTTTTCCGAAAAAATTACACCGAATGTTTGAATTGCACATAGAAATATTTATTGCGTTGAAAATAGAAATTCACTCTCCAGCAAATTTACATTCCTGGAAGATTGTTGTAGAGCTTGTTGCATCCACTGGTCTTGAACTCCTGAGTCTTGGTTGGAGTGGTCTTCAAACAACATCTGAATCCGTCTCCAGTCATGCACGAACCATCGTAGACAGCAGCACAGTTATGGACACAGAGATTGTAGCAGGTCTGGTTTGAGGCGAGGGCATAGCTGTTCCATGGAGCACAGTTGTCATAAGACGCTGCTCCTTGAACGGAAGAACAATACTGTTGACAGATGACCAAGGTGACAGAGGCAGTAGTAGAGAAGAGGCAGAAAGCGAGAAGGATGCGGAACATCTGAAAATGTTTTAATGAGGTATAGTATAGAAGGGCAGAGCACTTACCATCGTGAGAATGGACAGACGAAGCTGATGCAAACTGTCTCCATGGCTCTCTTTTTTATGTATATTTGGGAAGCAATGAAATTCACTACGTAGGAGTTATACATAATGCACTCCGGGTGCCAAAGCCAATTTAGAAACATGGAGATAGAGAAGGCTATGGATATCTTTCAGTTTCAATTCAGTGTTCAAACACCTACACACAACCCCTGGACACCCACACTCCGTGGGAGTACGTGATGAATACAATTGGTCTGTTCCGATAAACTGTGTCCAATATGGGACTCCGCTCTATCGAGTTTCTATAGACCAATCGAATTTCGATTTGTGAAACCAGGTCCGCACAACGCCTACACGATCAGATGTGCACTCCAGTTTATCTACAGGATGAATACAACGCAATGAATACAATAGGTTGTTTCGATGAACTGGTTTGGCACGAATTTTTGGCGTGAGCACAAATTTCATGTTGAAACATGTTTGTTACTTTGCCACAAAAGGCGCTGTGAGTGGTTCAATATTATATGTTGCCGTTTCATATTTTATTCATCCTGTCATCCTGTGAAAAGAAAACGATGTTGCACATCTGATCGTGTGGGTGTCGCGTGGATCTGGTTTTACAAATTGCAACTTGACGGGTACATGTAAAATCTCGTTAGAGCAGAGTCCCGTATTTGACACATTAAAACAAACCTATTGTATTCATCCAGTCCACGCACAGAATGTAGGTGTCCAGGATGATGTGTAGGTGTCAGCACACAAAAAAAAGAAAGATATTCATAGCATTCTGCATCTCTATGTTTCTACAGTGCGTATCTTTAAGACCCCCCCCCCTTGATTTTGGGCGCACAGAAAAAACTAGAAGACATGTCAAAAAACTGTAAACGCCATTCGATTCACAATCAAAAATATCCTTTAGAGAAAAAGTTTCACAAATTTAGCACTTTCCCTGCCCGTGTATCATCCAAAAAACCGATATGCAAGCGGTCAATATCTTAAAGACCCCCCGGGTTTTTCGATGTTCCAGTGATAATTTTCAAGACAAAAATTTTTGGAAGTATAAAATATCAGTCTAAAAATTGTTTTTAGATAGTGTTGAAGCGAATGAGAACGGTTTCTGCAAGTTTCCCGATCAGAAATTGGGTTCTGAAAATTCATCTCATGATTTTTGCTATTTTTGAGAGAATTTTTGGTTTTATGAAGAAATACAGAATTCTACTTAACAGAATTCTACAATATTTTATAATATTAGGAAGCTCTTACCCCCTTTCTGGTGTCTTAGTCATGTGGTAGAGATTCAGGCAGAATTCATATGGGTACAGGCTCTTAAAGTTGGAGCTACGCCGGTTGACGAGTTCTGAGACTAACGTCAAAACGATTTTCGGGACAGTTCGGTCAATTATAATTAATTAAGTAATTTGGTTACAAAAAAGAAGATAAGGGCTATCTAATAATATGAAATTTCATCGAATTCCATTAAGTAGAATTTTGTATTTCTCCATAAAACCAACAATTCTCTCAAAAATAGCAAAAATCATGAGACGAATTTTCAGAACCCAATTTCCGATTGGGAAGCTTTCAGAAACCGTTCTTATTTGCTTTAAAACTATCTAAAAACAATTTTTAAACTGATATTTTACTTCCAAAAAATTTTGTCTTGAAAATTACCACTGGAACATCGAAAAATCCGGGGGGTCTTAAAGATATTGACCGCTTGCATATCGGTTTTTTGGATGGTACACGGACAGGGAAAGTGCTAAATTCATGAAACTTTGTCTCTAAAGGTTATTTTTAATTGTGAATCGAATGGCGTTCACAATTTTTCAATATCCCTCCTAGTTTCTTCTGTGCGCACAAAATCAAGGGGGGTCTTAAAGATATTGACCGCACTGTATAGTACTTCTGAAGCTGATCCTCGACATGACATACAACTCCTACGCAGTGAATTTCATTGATTCCTAAATCTGTATAAAAAGAGAGCCATGGAGACAGTTTTAATCAGATTCGTCTGTCCATTCTCAAAATAGTAAGTTCTCTGCCTTTCTATGCTATTCCTCATTAAAGTATTTTCAGATGTCCGTTCAAGGAGCAGCGTCTTATGACAACTGTGCTCCATGGAACAGCTATGCCCTCGCCTCAAACCAGACCTGCTACAACCTCTGTGTCCATAACTGCGCTGCTGTTTACGATGGATCGTGCATGACTGGAGACGGATTCAGATGTTGTTTGAAGACCACCCCAACCAAGACTCAGGAGTTCAAGAGAAGTGGATGCAACAAGCTCTACAACAATCTTCCAGGAATGTAATTTGTTAAAAAAATAATGCATCTCGTAATGAATATTTGAATCATCGATCAATCAATTTTTACAATTAGTCCACCAGAGAATATCAGCGTCATCGAGTGTCTTCCAAAAAACGCCAGAGCTTACCGTAGAAACTCAAATACATAGAATGCTTTCTCTGCTTTTGTTATCATTGAATATTTAAAACAAAACTGTATATGAAACATACCTTAAATTCAAAAGTAGGAAGCTCCGAACCTTGCCGGAATTTGGAAATTACTCATTTGAAAGTTATGTTTTCATTCGTTTTTTGAATGAGCCAGATTCAGGAAAAATTCTAAACTCCCGGTGGAGATCAGTGTTGAGCGAAATCCTTTTCCGTGAGTTTTGTCCTGTGCGTCTTCCGGCTACCGTCTTTCATAAAGTCCGAAAAAATCCCAAATATCGAAAGTCCAAAATTTTTTTGGATTTGTTGAATTTTTCGTCAAATTTTCTTCAATTTTATTATCTTTTCAAGTTTGTTTATCCTCATTTATCAGCGAATGTCATGACTAGCTCGAATAACCATCACAAATAAAATATATTTATTCGCAGATATTCGTTTTTGTCTTTCCAATGAATATAACTTCAACATTTTCAAACACTCTCAATTCATCATTCGGAGACAACAATTTCAGTTAAAAAAATTCATTAAGTCTTTGAAAAGAAAACACTTTAAAATTCAATTTTTCGGGACGTCAAAATGCTGTCAAACAGTCTGGTTCCGATGTGTTAGGAACACTTCTTTCCGATTTCTGCGGCACTCGTGAATTGTCTCTGAAGCGCCTAAAATAACATGATTTTTTATAGTATCACGTATGAGTGATGTTTCCTACAACTCACTAGAAACAATTTCAACATGGCTCCAATTGTTTTTTAAACTTTGCAATAATCTTGGAAACCTATTTTTTTAATATTTGAAAACTGCAATATCTAAGCAAGATAAGCTTCAACAATATAGAGTTTATCATTTTATCTATCAGCTATCTTCCTTATATATAAAAGCTAGAGGCGTCTGTTGGTCCTCATGTCAGGCTGTCCGGTTTTGGGTTTTTAAATGAAAGATTGGCCACCACCAAAACTGAACCCGCGGGCTGTCGCACTACGGCTGCGCACGCAACCAACTGCGCCATGCGGCCACATAGAGAAAGGGGGGAGGAAAAGAGTAGATGTTCTACAGTGTGAGAGAGAAAAATCGAAAAGTGAGGAGTGAAACGACGAACGATAAAAAATGTTGAATTGCGCCGTAGGCGCACTAGCCAGCCGTTTGAAGCGCCGGAGGCGCGGCAAGCAGGCTGGTTATCTTATAAAACCGTAACTCCTCTGTTGATTCTTAAATTATGAGTTCACTTATTTCGATTGTGAAAGAAACGTCCAAGTTCTATTTACTGAGAATGTACAGTGAGTGCCAACATTTTTTGAGTTCACTATTTTTTTAATTTCTTTTTCACAACTCGCAAAAAATTCTGATCAAGGTCTAAGGACAGGAGTACATTTTAATCTAAAGACCATCAGTTTTTTCCATCAGTGAGACCAACGAAAACGGATGATAGAAAGTATTGGGAAGAATTCTACTCAAAGCTGTAATCAAATTTAAAGGTCCACTAGCGACTAAGACACGTGACTCAAACCGGCGACTCTGTACTTTTATAGTCAAACTCACGTAATTGAAAAGAAATTCAGATTCCTCCCTCAATTGTAAAAGTGGACGAGACTCAGTCATTTTTTTTCATTTTGAAGTCGGTAGTCTGAAAATGAACATAATCAAATGATTTTATTTCACTATTGACTTACTTTGTACAAAATTACATTTATAATTTCAGAAAAATACGCCGGTACTGTACGGGATTGGAGACTCCTAAAAACACGGAGTCAAACAAAAATGAACTTTGTGTTGTTAGGGTTTGCTTTTATACCTCCGGTTTCCCCAAACTCCTGTTTGATTTCCTTTTGGTTCCAAGTACTGCGTGGTACTCACTCGTAAAACTATCGTTTATATTGTTTTATACTTTATCACATCACCTATTTATCACTTTTCTCGAGAGATGCAATATTTCAACATTTTTCCCTATCCCTTTTTATCTGTACCTGATACAAATCTTCCGATCAGCGATTATCTCTTCTGGTCGACCTTGATAAAATTTGTTTGCCCATATTTTCTATTTTATCTTTTTGGTTTCTCTTTTGGAAATTATTTTGGTGTCAAAACTTTTTGAGAGAGTTGGTCGAGAGGATTCTGAAGGTGTTTTATTAACAGAAATGTTCTAAAATATCAGTTTGTTGAAATTGATTTCTGACAGTGAGACGAGACGTAGATTTCGTTATATTCTCCAAGATTTTATGAACTTTTCTTCTTGCTTGAGATTTTATGGGACCGTTGAAACGGTACGCCTGTTTTGAATCTTACATTGTATCCAAGAAAAATCAACTCGAATTTGACAGTAAAATAGAGCTCCCTACTCCAATCTACTACTCAAATTAAGGACATTAACTGAATTTATTTTTGAGTTAGGACAAAGTTTACAGACTAAGAGTCAGACAGTTAAATTTTTTTGAATATATATATATAAATTTTATTTTTCTATTGACCACCGTTTATTTTCTATTGACCCCCGTAAATTATTCATTCTCTTTTTTTTTGTTCCATTCGCTAAAAATATTTTTTTAGAATTTTAATGAAACCTTCTTTATTGGATAGGTAAGCGTCAATTTTTTGGCACACAAAACAACAAAAGAAGAACATATTACAAAACACAACAAACTCATTTCAAGAGTTTGAAATAATTTAAAAATCTATACATATACCCGGGGGAAAATGGGAGAGAAAACACGTGGGAATGGATTATCAATTTTCAAATAACAAACCTGGAAAAGCTCCTATAAGAATTATAGGGAACCGAGAGAGGAAAAATGGGGAACATTCAAGGCAAAACTCTTAACAATTTTGAGTTTTGGGAGGGAACGGGTTTGAGAAAAATGACGAAATGTGGGAGTTGGCAAGAATAGGAACAGACCAGGTATAACGTCTGGATGAGGTTATGAATAATCGGAGTTTAAACCAAACTCGTGAATAATCTCAGGGGGAAAGTGTGAAAAACCAGGAATATCGGGGATTGACAAAAGGAGATCAGGGATAAAGTATGAAAAATTTAATGGGCACTGCTAGAAAACTATAAACAAATTAGGGAAGGTTGTGTGGAAGAAAAGGCGAGATTCAGCAAGGACACAAAAAAAGAATTCCTGGAGCTTCAGTCAATGAGGAGATGCCCGTTTGCTGGATTATGTCGGAAGGTGATCGCGGACTGTGCCTTCACTCCAGGAACAGCTTTGTTGAGAAGACTCATGACATCGATGTGCTGGAAGTTGCCGTCCTCTCTCATGCCTTCGAGGAGCAGGTAGATATCTGCGATCCACTGGCAAGCTTCTGGGAGGAAACCATACGGATTTGAGTGCTGAAAAATAGAATGAAGATCCGAGGATCGTTTTCCAATAACTTACGAAGCGCTCCTTTTTTTGCAAAAGGGTCATGTGTTGGTTAGCATTGGCGTTGAACGGATTTACGCCTTGGCAATCCAACATAACGAAAACCACAGCAATGTAGTCATCGATTGGCACGTAAGGGTTTCCTCGAATCGCACTCAGACTTTGGAACATGCCGTTTGCAATTGGATTGTCTCCAGATGGCTGCAATGGTGGTGGAGAAATGGGGGCGCTGAGTCCAAAGTTGCTGAGGCTCACTTGCAGCTCCTGAAATTATAATTTTTGAATGAACTGTAATAAAAAATTGTAATTTTTCAAGTTTTTTTTCAGTTATTCACAAACTTTAAGCCTATTATCGAAAAACCAATATTAGAAAAGTCCACAGATTGTCAAGAGATTTAATATTTTCTTGTCCACAGCGAAACATAACAAAATTCTTAGTTAATTTATACTTTTGGCGAGATTAAATGATTCAAAGTGAACAGTTAGGGGTCTCTTTCTATTACAGGTTTTACAGTATGTCATCATTCCACTTTCAAAACTCTCACTCAGGCCCTTCCAGAATTATCAAAAATCGAGCTTTCATCGGAGAAACCGAAAATGGAACAATGTTTATTAGGGGGATCTGTCCGGGTAGGATGAATAAAATTTACCTCGTTCTCATTAACCAAGCACCGAACGCTTTGCGGTCGGATGTCCCGGATTACGAAATTGTGGCGGTGGACCGAATGGATGATGCGAAACAGCCGGAACCCAATTCTGTATGTGTTTTCCATGGAGCAGTGGAAAAGAGAATCTCTGAGAATGCTCCCAAGTGGGATTCCTTCGTGGCCAAGCACTGGAAAAAAAACTATTCATAAAAACGAAATTTGAAAGAAAAACCGACCGATAAATGTGTTCCCGTCCATATCGAACACCTCCACCATTTTTGGAACACCCTTGATCCCATCACAGCGCTCGAAAAAGGTGACATGGGCATTCACACGTGGATCATTCATGGCGTACCCTTTCACCAAGACTTGCTCGTCTGTTTGCTTATCGAAGGCATGGAAAGACAGCACATTATAGTAGCTTCCGGCAAATTGCTCATATGCATAGCGCTGATTTAAAATGGTGCCTTTTCGGAAATTCCTATAAAATAAAAGATTTTGAATATAACACGAAACTGTTAAAAACTCACATTTTTCGAGTGACGAGACCGACTTTGATGAAGCTATATGCGAAGAATGTGGGCGAAAGTCTGTGTTTTGTTGCGTTGTTCGTTTGGAGAGTTCGGCGAGAATTGGTGAGAAGAATGAGTTTTTTGAGCTGAAAACTTTGAAAATTAACAATAAAAATTGGAAATCGACAGCGAAAGAAACAGAAGAAAAATCAATAAAAGGAAAGAGAAGATAGGCCAAAGTAGCTTGTATATGTGTTTGAAAGAGAGAGGACATTGCATGTGTTCGGACCATTACCTGCCGTCGCACTGTGCAGACACGGTGCATACACACAATGCGCTGAATCTGACGACGCATCACTCTTGACAACAGGCTGCAGGCCCACTGCCACGTAGCAGAAGAGCGCGGTTGCATTATCAAAAAAAAGGACAGTACTGTCGGTAGATGACCAGGGTGACAGTAGCAGCAGTGGAGAAAAGACAAAAGGCAATTATTAGGTTGTTTGGAAAGTTTCCCCCCCCCCATTTCTGATATACTGTTTTCAAACTTCGTTTCTATGAACGCTGTAAAAGCAAGGAAGCTGTCGTTTTATCAGTATATTGGTGGGGTCTAATAGTGTCTGAACCCGGACGGAGATCATGCTCCTCTTTTCGTGTAGTGAGATATGCCGCCGTTTTCGCGCCAACAATTTACATTTTTGGACTGCCTTTTTGTTTTTATTTCTATCTGACCGGAAATTTGCTGGAATCGATTTCTATTTAGTGGAGGTGAACAACAAAGGTTCATCCTTTCGAACTACCATCACAACCTTGCTTAACCAATTTGAAATGAAAGAATTCTCGTTGGACGAAAATCTCCCTTCAATAAGGCAAATGGGCTTAGGTTTGGACGCATTAAAAGCCGTGATTGAAAGGGACCCGTCTCAAAGTTTGTGGGATATATCAAGTTCATCAGTGGCAAGCCTGCTGTCAGAAAGCCATAAATTGGAAACACTCGGCAAAGTCTAAAAATGTGCGAAGACATTGACCACACCTTTTGGCTCAATGCAACTTTTTTACCGGGGGGGCACCTGTTTGAATCTTTTCATCCTGTGTTGCACACATAAATGTTGGAATCAAATAATTACTAGTGGTGATAAATGGGTAATGTATAATTACAATAAACGACAAGCCAAATGTGTTGACAAAGGCGCTCAACCACCAGACGTCCCGAAATGTGAAATTTGTGTTAAAAATGGGATGATGTGGGTATTGTGGTCTACCAACGAATGAAGTATTGGGAGCTGCCAGTTAAAAGCGTCACTTTATTGATCGAAACCTATTCTTGTCAGGTAACATAACTCAAACTCTATGTGGATCTCCATTGGAGAGAAACACAAAGGTTAATTTCAAAAATTAAAATCGGCAACCTCATGCGAGAAGGGAGACCCAGCCCGATCTCAGTGTATATGGCTAGACGATTCTGCGTTATTCTCTGTATAGCTCTAACCTTCTACTTTTTGATTACTACATATCCAGCCATTTCTAACGCCATCTTGATTGACAAAAATTCACTTCAAAACAGAATATCTAAATTGGGTTGCTTTGATTTTCAACTCGCTGTAACCGGAGTTCTGGAAGGAAGGCATCCACAGTTTTGTGGAGCATTGACAGATAATCATTGATAGCAATGGTCATTACCTCCAATTTTTCTGACATCGTTTTGACATTTTTTACATTGAATGTATGTGACGCTAAAAATGGGAGGAACTTTCCAAACAACCTAATATTTTGAAATTGTGAATTAATAACGTAGGTGATAAAATTGCATGGAACTTTTACTCATCACGTCACTCTGAAAACAAAAATCCGGAGAGCTACGGATAAAGCACACACGATGAAATTTACGAAAGCCTTCACATATTCTTTTTATTTTTCTATGAGGGGTAGGTGAATTTAAAAGATACAATATGGTTATGTTTCGAAGTCCAACTCGCCATTGTTCGACAACTATTTCGTACAACTAAAAGAAAGAGAGATGCTGACACCTAGATTCAATATTTAAATTTGGTGTGGTTTTTCATATTTGCGCACGACTTCCACGCAATCAGATGTGCATCACAGTTATGATTTTCACAGGATAAAGTGATCGTGGGTTCTTTTTTTTTTACAAAAATTAATCTGACTACTGTTAAATTCTATTTCTTTCCTGAAAAATATTTCTTCAACCGAATGTATCATGTGACCGTTGGAGATACACGCACTTTGTGCTATTTGCTTTCAACCACATCCGTGGGCTTTCTAACAAGAAGTACTCCGACTTGTTCATTTGCACATAGAAATATTTATTGCTTTAAAAATTGAAATTCTCTCTCCAGAAAATTTACATTCCTGGAAGATTGTTGTAGAGCTTGTTGCATCCACTGGTCTTGAACTCCTGAGTCTTGGTTGGGGTGGTCTTCAAACAACATCTGAATCCGTCTCCAGTCATGCACGATCCATCGTAGACAGCAGCGCAGTTATGGACACAGAGATTGTAGCAGGTTTGGTTGGAGGCAAGGGCGTAGCTGTTCCATGGAGCACAGTTGTCATAAGATGCTGCTCCTTGAACGGAAGAACAGTACTGTTGGCAGATAACCAAGGTGACAGAGGCGGCAGTAGAAAAGAGGCAGAAGGCGAGAAGGATGCGAAACATCTGGAAATGTTTTTATGAAACACAGAAGAGCTGAGAACTTACCATTGTGAGAATGGACAGACGAATCTGATGTGGGTTGCCTCCATGGCTCTCTTTTTATCCATATTTGGGAAGCAGTGAAATCCACTGCGTAGGAGTATGGCATGTCGAGGATCAACTGCAGAAGTATGATGATGATGAAGAATTTCATTTTTTTGTGTGCAGTGCAACACCTACACACCATATCCTGGACACTTACATTCTGTGGGAGGATTGGATGAATACAATAGATTTGTTTCAATGAACTGTGCCCCTGCTCCAGCTTTCACACACATTTCAATCAAATTTCGATATGTGAAACCACCTCTGCAATACACCTACATGATCAGATACGCGTCAAAGTTTGTTACAGGATGAATAAATCATGGGTTGGCAACATTATATTGAACCGCTCACAGCGTCTTTTGTTGTAGAGCACCAACAAATATTCGAAATTGGTGCTCACACCGAAAAATTGTGCCGAACCGGTTCATCGAAACAAACCTATTGTTCATCGCGCTGTATTCATCCTGAAAAAAAACTAGATTGCATATCTCATCGTGTAGGTGTTGTGCGGGCGTGGTTTCACAAATCGAAATTCGATTGGTTTGTAGAAACTCAATAGAGCAGAGTCCCGTTTGTGGCACCGTTCATTGAAACAAACCTATTGTATTCATAAAGTCAACCCACGTAGTGTAGGTGCCCAGGACATGATGTGTAGGTGTTAGCACACAAAATGAAATATCTGTAGCTATCCACATCTCCAATGCATCATGCACAGCTTCCACGCATATCTTTTTGTTCCCCGAATCTGCATAAAAAGACAGTCATGGAGGCAACCCACATCAGATTCGTCTGTCCATTCTCACAATGGTAAGTTCTCAGCCCTTCTATGTCATACCTCATTAAAATATTTCCAGATGTTCCGCATCCTTCTCGCCTTCTGTCTCTTCTCCACTGCTGCCACTGTCACCTTGGTCATCTGCCAACAGTACTGTTCTTCCGTTCAAGGAGCAGCATCTTATGACAACTGTGCTCCATGGAACAGCTATGCCCTTGCCTCCAACCAAACCTGCTACAACCTCTGTGTCCATAACTGCGCTGCTGTCTACGATGGATCGTGCATGACTGGAGACGGATTTAGATGTTGTTTGAAGACAACCCCAACCAAGACTCAGGAGTTCAAGAGAAGTGGATGTAACATGCTCTATAACAATCTTCCAGGAATGTAATTTTTCTGACATGAGGAACGAATTCTTATTTTCAATGGAATAAATATTTCTATGTGCAAATGAAATAGTCGGGCCAATTCTTGTTGAATGGAAAACTGTTCTGAGTGGTTTTCTGAGACAAGAGATATTACCAACTCATTCGGCAAATGTGTTTTACAAAATCTTATATTTAGTAATCGTTATTAGAGAAACCATGTTTCACAATAATTGGTCTAACATATTGATGAAAATAGATTTCAGAATAAAAACCGTTACGAAACTAAAAAAAAGTTTAGACTGATAAACCTGAAGTTTTCAATATTGAACTTTGAAAAAGTGTCAACATAGAAATCAAAAAATTATGAAGTTTACATATAACTACAACTTTCTAATTAGTGTAAGGATGAACAACGGTAATCAACATAAAATTATAAACAAGATGACCCTTTTCTTTAGGTCAACTGCCCATCACTTCTAAATCCGGACACTGATTTATTCATAGATTTTACAACTGCAAATGAACCCAAATTTCGGTTATTGACTCATTCCAACAAACACCTGAAATTTGACGAAATATTCTTCAACAACGCTTTTATTGATTGGATTGGGGCGGGACATTTATGAGAGAAAAAGAAAATGCTAATGGCAAGGTGGAATACAAAAACCGCTGTCGGCTTGTTTGGGGAGATTTGAAAAAATGAATACGGCATGGTGGGCATAGGATGGGTCAGTCTATCCAAGCTGATAGATGGGGAAGGCAAGTAGGTATCCATGCAAAACAACAAGTTCTTAGTAGAACATGTGGCAAGATTTGTCATAAAAACCGCGATGGGAAAGATGTGAATAATCGAATAGACACGGTGCATAACCTATTCAAATCAATGGTTTGGATAGGGCGAAGGAGAACATCTATTAAAACAAAAGAATGGCTCATTGGGGCTCATACATCACGATAAATGATGTGGAATCGTGTGGGATGATGAAACAATAGATAGGCAAGATATTGGATGGATGAGCTATTCAGAAAGAAAAACTGTGAGAGAAGGAGCTAAAGCAGAGTTCCAGTTATTGAAAGTGGTGAGTAAGATGGAAATTTTCAAAAATGCTCAAATAATCGTTAGATGGCATGGGAAGATGGGCGAAATTGACTAGGTATTGTTTTGGAAATGTGGAAGAGCGATAAATTGGGAAAAAAGAGGAACATTCAGATCAGTCTATAATTGATAAGGGAAGAGGTAAGGAAGTGTGTGGGCAAGTATACGAAAAAAGGCAGACATTCTCACTGAATGTAGAAGTGCCCATCGGCGTTGTGAGCGTAACTGATCTCTGATCGCATATCCACACCTTCCACCGCGTTCTCCAGCATTCGAATGACTTCGTCGTGGCTGAATGTTCCTTCCTGCCGCATGATTTCCACGGCCCAGTACATGTCGGCCAACCAGATTGTTTCCGCAGTCACGAAACGCCTGGGATTCTCATCCTAGAAATAACGAAATCAATAAATATAAAGACGTGTTTTGCAACTCACGAATTGTTCCTTCTTTTCAGCCAGGCTCCATTGTCGATTGGTGTTCAGAGAGAAGGGCATCACCCCTTGCGAGGCGAGCATGATGAAGATGATACTGATGTAGTCATCTTCTTTCACATATGGTTCACCGATCACTGCTGGATAGCTGGCATAACGGCCAATTTTCATCCCGTTAAACGGATCGGCTGGTGGAGCCGGCGGTGGGTTGATCGGCGCCACGTATCCAAATGAGCTGAGCTCAAGTTCCAGTTTCTGAAAAAATAAGATTTTAATGAATGGTGAAAACATTTAGTTGAATTTGAATAACGCAAAAACTGCATTATAAGGGCTCATTCAGTAGAAGGGTCGATCTCATAAAAAGAATGTCCGAGTTAAGTTGGGGAAAATATAGGGTCCCCCTCATAATTATCTTGTTCGAAATTAAAAACTTCTGTACGTTTTAAGTGAAAAATGTTCGGAAATTCCACAATTTCACAAAATTGTTTTCAAAAATACTCTTTTTTGCACAGAAACTTGCTCAAAATTGAAGTAAGTTATATATTTTCATGAATTTCAAACAAGAATTCGCCGAGTTTTTTTGAAGATAAATTCCAAAAAAAAATGGATGGATAATTAGAAGGGCCCATGTAATAGGAGGGAGCTCCAAGAAGGGTTTGGAAAAATAGGAAGACCGGCACTTTTAATACAGGCCGTACGATAATCGACTATGCAAAGCAATTTGCCCTTTCTTGAAGACTAACAGAAAATTCGTGTAATTATTTGTTTTTCGAAATAAAATAAACTTTGACCTTTTTCTAATCAATTACTCATTCATGACGTCTAGATTTGCTGTAAAATAACTAACCCCGGTCCAGCCGATATCGGCCATGATGATATGCGGACGGATGTCTCTGTGGAGATATCCCCGGGTGTGCATGGCATGGACCATTTCGAATAGTTGGAAACCGAGACGAACAGCATTGGCTTGGGAAATCTTGAAAGTGGACAAGTTGAAAAGCGTCTCCAACTTTTGCCCGTTCCGTGTATGCGCTGAAAAAAAAACTAATTGAAAAAAAATATGTGAGTAACACTCACCAATATACTGTTGTTCTCCATCGTACAAATCGAAACTGCCGAGGTACCGGGGGATTCCATCCGATCCACCATACTCTTCGAGGAAACGTTTTTCGACGTCAGTCCGTGGATCGTCCACAAGTCTTCCCTTGACAACGACGTTGTATCCGTGTTCTTTGTCGACACCGAAATATGCTTCTTCTTGAAGCCAGTCGCCAGTCCTCACGGTGAGCTTGAATCTACCACCAATCGTTGTGTTCATAGGGGCACGAAGGCTAAAAATTTTATGTATGTTTACTTTAACATGGAAACCTCGACACTTTGTAAAACCAGATGTTGATAAAATTTTCAGGATAGGTTGAGAATATCCTATCTAGACATATCTAGGCATATCTGCTAGTTTTAAGAACCGCTCGTCAATTTCAGTCTCGGTATATTAATTTTAGTACTTAAAATCGCTTTTCAAAGCCGATTTTCTCAATTACTAGGACATTTTAGAACATTAAATTTGTTGCGTTGAACCGGAAAATATATGAATTGTTTCATTTTTGAATTTTCTCCAATTTTACATATGTATTCGAAAATTGAAAAAAAAATTTAGTTTTCGAGAAAATGTCAGAAGATTAGAATTTTATCTGATTCTCAGTATGAAAAAAACCGTGTTTTAAAACGACCTAGAAATTGAAAAAAGAGTTTCGCTTTGAAAGAACATTTTTTGGCACTGAAACTGTTATAACTCGGAAACTGGAGAGCGGATTCTAAAATTTTCTAAGATGTTTAGATGGACTATTCTTATCTTTAAATTATCATAAAAATCTGAGTTACAACGTGTTGAGGTAGTCTGTAAGAGGTATCAATTATTATAACTTACACTGGGCGGATCATATTGAAACGTGGAATGAGGGGGCTATGGAACGGTCGTTAGTTGAGAAAGATCTAGAACGGCGGCTGCTTTCGATTGAGATATCCAAGTTTGTGAATTTGGTGACAAGTGCAAAAACGATGATGACTGGGATATTACCTGTAAAAGCAAACTAATTAACGATTGAAAAACGGCGAAAAATGAAAAGAAATAAGAACGAAACAAAAGAAACACAGTAAAAGAACAGGAAAGAAAAAAACAAAAAAGAGAAATGGCTGTCCAGTGAGTGCAAGGTGATTGCGCAATAGGGTGGGCACACCATGTTCTCGAACCCCTCTTTATGTGTGTGCGCACTGTTTTCCCGCGCACAACACAATGTGTGGGGGCGTATAGTGTAGCCACGTTGCGTGAAAGACTGCAAGAACAACAGCATGGGTGTGTTTTTGTGAACCATCGAGTACTCTCCTGCAAGAACAGTGAAAGGACGGTGCGTGTCGCTGGACCCATTTTTTGCGTGTGTTGTTCTGGTCATCGTGTGCGCGCACCGCACAAGCTGTATGCCACGTTGCAAAAAAAGATTCAATGAGAAACATTTTATTCTGGTGATGCTTCCGAGGAAGCAATCCACTCTAATTGCATCACGATGGATTAGTGACGAAATTACATAGAATATGAGACAATTTAAGGTGTCTGTAGTTTTGAGCTGAGCAAGTAAGCTGGCAGAGAGCGCTGTGGATAAGGAGAGAAATTTTCTAAGATATCAAAGATAAATGTAGCATTAAGAACAGTTGTGAAACAAGCACGAGAAACATAATACTGCTTGTCAAAAATCACAAAGTTTAAGGAAATAGTCAAACAGATTCCATAACTCAGGTTCTGTGTATATCAAATATTTCATTCTTCCGCTTCAATCTCCAGAACTAGACTTTGATTATGCTTGATATTATTTATTTCTAATAAGTATCTTTCAATAACCATTTACATTCCTGGAAGATTATTGTAGAGCTTGTTGCATCCGCTGGTGATAAATTCTTGAGTCTTGGTTGGTGTAGTCTTCAAACAACATCTGAATCCGTTTCCAGTCATGCATTCAAAAATCATTTAAATATAACTATACGGAAAGCACAGCAAAGAATCAACATCCTTTTCAACATTCTGAAACTCGGATCACTGGAGATACTCATAAAGTGCTATACAATCTATATCAGGCCGTTGATAGAATACGGAAGTCTAATATACTCTCCAGCCCAAAAGGAAATGATTTATAAAATCGAAGGACTCCAAAAATCTTTTGTCTTCAGACTGACGAAGAAATTTAACATCCCCTATGAATCATATTTCAACACTATCCGAGAATTTGGACTTGAATCATTGGAGGAAAGAAGGTTAATGAACGATTTAATTTTTATCTACAAATGGCTAATAGCCAAAGATGTTATTCTTCCAAAAGTCCAACTTTTTAACTTCCCGAAATTAACAAATCTTCGCCGCCACTGTTACTACATAAGGTCTAACCTGTCAAATACCTCTAAATGTACCACTCAATTTATTACCAACAGATACCTGAAGTGTTGGAACTCTCTAGACCAATCCACTTTTCATGTAAAACAGTCTATCAACTCCTTTAAAACTAATCTCAAAAAATTTAATTTTTCCCCTTTCCTGTCATTGAATGATACTAATTTCTAATTTTCCCACCCCTCCTACATTCCAGACCCCCGTTGAACTGTTCATGTAATTTACCGCTTTTCTCCCCATCCGGTGCTAATTTTCTACCTTCCCTTGACTTTAATTGTATTGTGTTAGCGGCATTTGCCCTTCAATCAATTCAATAAATATATATATATAAGACACCAGTTTATTTTCAAGAGCAAGCGGCAAAAGCACGGGTTCAAAAAATGTGTCGAACACACAGAAGAGGGGCGTGGACTCAGCCACAAATAAAGAAACCAGTCTTAGACTCAGAAAAAATACACAACCTAAAAAAAAGCAAAACCTTGCAAAACCCAAACGAAACCTAGCATTGAGAGAAAAACATAGAAAACCTAAAAAATGTAAAAACGAGTATTGAAAATGCTAAAGTTTCACAAGTGGTTCTACTAAACTTCTGACAAATCTCGGATTCGTTCTTCTTGCTCCTCTATTGTTGCAGCCGTATTTAAGAAACCGAGATACGCTTCGTCGTCGGACTCCGTGATGTCTGGGAGGTTATTCAACACAACTGGTGGTAGACGCTCAAATCGACGAGGCCTTCTTGGTGGCGTTGGAGTCCGTCTTCGCTGAAAGGCACCGTTTCGTTGCATCTCTGCAGCTCTTCTACGAATTTCGTTTATTGGTGCATTCTCGGGGAGGTTCAGTCTTCGACGGTTCAATTCATCAATCTCGTCGTCGGAATCATTGTCAGACGTCTCTGTGTCGCTCATAAGTACCCCCATGTACCAGTGCTGTCCCGGTGGTGCCGGTTGATATCTGTACATGTACTGTCCCTGTGCTGGTTGGTCTTCATCCTGTAAATGTAGAGTTCTTGGCAAAATGAATATGAATGTTCAATCTAGCTATGTTTGAGAGCGATATGAGCAGTAAGGATTCTATTCACAAATCGTCCAACTATTCACAAATCGTCCAACATGCAATTTTATGTAAACATAAAACAAAACCGGGCGTTTTTTCCTACGGAAAAAAAGGGATTTTCCGATGAGAAAACGATTATCCTAGTAAAAATATTCATGAATATGGCCTATAATTTTTAATAGAACCCGAATTTCCAAAAAACAGCTCCGATTTTTCAAATTTGTCTGAATATTTATCTCCGAAAGGTCCTCGACGAGCTGTCAAAATTACTGCACGAATTTTTTTCCAAATTCATAATAAAAACTAACATGATTGTCCTCATAAAATGAATTATGAACTTCCTGCATGTGAGCATAGATAGGTCCCTGCTCCTCAGCTGTGAACAGACAAATCCAGCAGAAGTGGATCTCGCATTTCGGACATATCATGTGGTTGCAGCCGTCAGATTTTTCAATAATCGAACCACAGTCTCTTGTGGGGCAAGGCTTCACTCGACCTCCAGATTCCCGTATAAAGGCCTCCAGAGATCTTTCTGAATTTTGAATGCGTTTGGCATCCACACAACTTTGGTTTTCATGAGATCCGGAAAGGCACCAACGACAATAAGGCTTGCCGCAAGTGATGCATTCTTTGAGATCCCTCACGTCTCCTTTTTCCTTGGAGTAAATGCCAATGCAGTCGGCCGTGCTGCAGGTCTTTACTTCTCGTCCTCGATCCGCTTCGACGATGGCGTCTCTAGTTTTCTGGACCAGGATCCTCAACTTTTCAGCATCGACGTCCTTGACTCTCCGATCGTCTCCAAGAACAATGTCCTGGAATCAAAAACAATATTTTTAATTTGAATTCTTTTTCAGATACAAACCATCAAGTTGGTCGGAGATATGAACATCTCACAAGATTGCCATGGACACTTGATCTTAAGCTCTCCACTGTTGATTTTGGAGCTAATACACGACCTGAGACATGCTCTGCAGAACGAGTGACCGCAGTGGAGACGGTAAAAATCGTTGGTTCGGGCAAATCCCTTCTCTAAGCATGCAATGCACATGTATTCGTTTTGGATATCTGAAGAGACTTCATATAATGATATTGATATTACTGTATCGTGACTGTACAAAAACTGTTCAGCACAGGTCAAAAAAAATATTTTAAAAAGTTTTTTTTCTAGTTAATGTGACACTTTTTTTGAGATCGGAGCAACAATTCCCGTACGTGAAACTACTGTAGTCTAAACTGTTCGGACTTTTCTCTCAATTTCCGAGTTTCGATGATTTTTGTGTTGTTTACTTCCAATCATTGAAAATAAAATAAAAAAAACTGTCGAAAACTACAAAATCGAGAGAAAAAATATTTAAGTAAACAATATTTACTAACTACGGTATATGCGTCAAAGTAATAAAACGCTTACCTTCCAAAGCTCTGTTTCCCTCGATTCCTTTATAGAAAACCGCTGCACTAAGCTCGGTCAAGCCTTCGATCAATTTTTCGTAGGCTTCTATCGTTCCTTCAAAGCTGAGACCACATGCGGCACTGTCCACATCCAACTTCTTGAGATCCAACGATTTTTTGATGTTGTTAATCACACGGAAGCTCAAAAATTCTCTCAAACTGTCATTGAAATAGGGAAAGTGTAGTGGAATTGTAGCTTCGATGATGATATTCGATTTGTTTCTCGAATAGTTCATCAAATCTTCCAGCGCCTTCTCTGCAGCCCCTCCCCATAATCGAATTTTTTGGGAAAAATGATCAATGTCAACAATCACGCTTTCTTCTTTTTTGGTAGACCCGTTTCTTTCTTTTTTGGCCCACTCCTCATACTTCTTCGGCAGATTTCGAACGTAACTCTCTCCAACACCATAGAATAGTTGTGCAGTCTCGTTGGGTGTCGACTCGAGCTCCAGTGGAACCATCGTTTCAAGAAGTTTTCCCATGAAGAATCGAACCGATACTGGATTCCATCCTTCCACTTCGAGAACGCCTGTCTCGCTTTCGTTGCCCCAATCTTCGCATAAACGGACGCCATAGTATGACGCCTCGGAATCCAACATCCTCACATCCTCCGTTATCAAAAGATGACGAAATGTCTGTCGCATTTCACGATCGAGAGTCATGATTGCTTCACGAAGAGCATATCGCATCGCTCGGCTGATGGTGATAGAGAGACGGAAGCAGGGGACAATTTTTGGCTGAAATTTCGATCAATTAGTATGAAAATTTACTGGTTATAAACACCCCCAGAAATTTGTATGTTACTACAAGGCTTGTTCGTAGTCGGCAAACAGATAACGTATTTCCCTAATAGCAGCCTATCCGAGATGTAAACTTTGAGCTCAATTATCTCGATTATTGCGAAAGATATCAAAAAATTGTAAACTGATAAAATATTGGTGAGTCTCAATCCAATAACTTATCAGTTGTCAACTTTTTGATATCTTGTAAAGGAATTGAGATAAATGAGCTCAAAGTTGACGGTTTGGGTGAGCTTCTATGAGAGGAAATACGGTAATTTGATTTTCCGATTTTTCCTTTTTTTATTTTCGAGAAATGTGGATCGTTAAAGGCGAATTGGTTATATATTTTTTGTTTTTAGCTGTTTTTCAGTTTTTAATTTACATTTGCAAAAAATTAACTTAACTTTTCGTGAATAAAACTTGAAAAAAACCGAGAAGAATCGGATATCCGATTTCCCTATCCCAAAAATGAAAATTCCGAATTATAGATGTGGCGAAATATGGCTTGTTACCAGGTGCAACATTGTAATTTGTTACTTTCCAAAATTGTCAAATCACATGAAGATTTTTCAAATATATTGCCAGGTGCATATCAAAACTTTCGAGGAAAACTAACGAGAGGTTTTACCAATAGTTTCTGCGTATGGATCATGAAAAAAACTAACCCCAATTTCATCAGAATGGTCTGCCTGGAAAATCGGTCCATCGGAAGCTTCTTTGAGAATCTGTTCGATGAATCTCAAGCCAATTGGGATGGTTCGGAAGCGCACATTGAATGTTTCCAAACCATGATTTCGTCCACTGTCGTTTTGGAATGAGTTCAATGGATCGCCTTCTCTTTCTTTCAGCCATTCCCATGTCCACTCATTCGGCCTTGAATGGAAGATTCGGTGGTTGTGGCCGATTCTGTCTAGTTCTTGCTCGATACAAGAGGGGAGATTATTGTTTCTAGCTCTTGAAAACGTTTCCTGGGCGTTAGAATTATGTTCAGGGAATCGTTTGATGGAGGTGATGCCGATGTTGTTTTTTGAAACGATTCTCTCCACGAACCAAAACTTTCCTTCAAATGTGGAGAGATGCTTCGGGAATCCACTGAGAACAATCTGAAATTGGAGCGTTAAAATTGAAACTTCACGAATAATATTATATTACTCTGATCTAATTTCAATGCGCTGTGCTTCCGAACACTCGAAAAGCTTTTGTTTTCAGTAATTATTTTTCGCACTATTTCTTTCGATTTTTCGAAAATTGTATTGTTTTTTCTAATACTTTTTAGTGGTTTTTAAGATTTTGTGAATTTTTGTGTCTTCTTCGGTTTTAAACCTAAAAAATTTGGGAGTGTTTTCAGAAATGTTTATCGGAAAAACTAGGAAAAATTCCCGATTTTCAGCTGTAATTTTGGATTGAAATAAGAATTATTTCAGAGTAAAAACGTTTTTTTCATTGTTTCTTCAGTTTTTGAGATTTTCAGAAAACTTCTCGGAACAGTGTGGAATTGGAAATTTGCAAGTTGATCCCATGAATACGTTTTTTTTTTCAAAAATTATATCTTGTGAGAAATTGCCTGGACTTTACTACTGACCGAAAATGTAAAATTTGAATGAGAGGCTTTACGCTCCGAAAAATGTTTCGACAAGATTTTTTTCCAGGTTTTGAGAGAATGTTAAACCAAAATTTTTTTCGGTATGCGACCAAATTTTCCGCTTAGCCCTGGCTGCAAGGCGCTTTATAATAAGACTAGAGGAGTTTTTGATGTGGATACAACTCACTGTTTTATGATTAATATCGTATCTCGACTCTTCATCTTCATGTTTTCCATCGAAATAGCTGCATTTCAAATTGTGTGCAAGGAACGCATCTTCAGCAATCACCTTGTAACATTCCTTAAACAGTGTTACTTCAACCATATCATCGTGTTTCTGTTCCGAATAAGTGACGAAAAGATTAACTTGTTCCATGACATTTCTGTAGTTGAGCATAGATTCACAAAACAACGCATCCAAAAACTCAAATTGATCTTGCTTCACAGCCTCAGTCCGATCTTCTACAGTGTAAAACTGCAGTACTCTGAGTGGGCCTTTTGGGAAGTTGTACCGCTCATCATTCTTTTGAAGCCATTTCTTCTCTGAATCCGAGAGAAGGCGAGTAGAGCGGAGTGGACAATTGAGATGATACTGGTAGAATTGTTCTGGCGTTAATGTTTGGTCTTCTCGACTGCTCTGACTTGTCTCTCTCAAATATTTGAAATCGTAGACAAGTGCGATGGTGGAATTCTTGGGGCTGTTCACGAGTTTCGGCTTTTCTCCGTATTTGTAGAGCATCATGAACTCTGTGTTTGGAATTGATAATAATTCGCTGTTGTAATTGATGTTTCTCAGGTTCAAGAAGTTTTCAATTGCTGCTATATCGTCGTCCTCGCTGCCGAAACTTTGCAAAAGCAAATAAGCCAGCGCATTATTCGGATTTACCAGCAGACGATAATTGCGTCCAAGGAGATATCCTTCTTGAGCTTCGATAATGGTTTTTGGTCCAAGTCGATAAAAAACAGCCGAGTTGATCCAATCATCGGTTTCCAACGAACGAATTTGTTGTCTCACTTCGTCCAATATTCTTCCAAACCACTCTGCGTTGATTATTCGTTCTCGGTCCACCTCGCAGACTTGTCGAATTTCATCCGGTTTCTTTGTTCTTCCATCTCTTTGAGATATCGACACGTCTTGTAGTCTACACGGCCATTCTTCGACATATTTCAAATCTAGAGAAATTCGAGTTGGACGCCGATTGCTTCGATTCTGTCTGCGGTAGAACTGATCCCTGGCTCGCGCTTCCGGGGTCCCATCCATGCGATCTGAAATTTTGGTTTTCTTTGTACACTTACATGAGATGATTTGTAATTTTTGCTGGCGAAATTGTTTTTTATGTTTGTTTTAAACACTCAAATTTGTGGCAAGACAGACCCGTGGAAGTGAGGAAGAGGCTTTTAGAGATGCAAACTCAGATAAAGAAGCAGAAAAAATGAGTTGCAAATGTAATAGTCATATTTGCCATAAAAATATTTTTGAGAAAGCAAGCCAAAAGAAAAATTTAGAACGTTAGAAAACATATGTGAATGAAGTACAGTGATCCAGGCGGAAATTTGTAAAAGAAATTCAGTTAAGCTGGCAAAAGAGTAGATGTGAAATTTTAAAGTAATTTTTGTCATCAAAAATATTCAGTTTAGAAAAAACCGAGCTAACAGATGGATTGAAACCATGAAACCAGAATTTCGAAAAGAAAAGTACTGAAAACAACTGAAAATGTGCTGTGGATAAATAGCGTTTCACTAATAATAACTTTGTTTGAATTCATGCAAAATTGCTGTGATTGATATCTTAGTGGCTGTGAAGCACAAAATAATGAAAAACAGGCGCGAAATATTAAGCCAAAGGTAAGTACAGTGAAAGCTGTGATAGAAGAATCCCCTGATTTTTATCTTTGAGTCGATTTATCTCGTTTCCTGTTCAAAGTATAAAAAAGTTGTGAACTGAAAAATTGTTTATCATAATATCACAAATGTTCTATCAGTTGAAACATTTCTCAAATCTTTCACAGGAACCGCAATAAATTGGCTCAATATTTATAGTGTGAGGGCCCTTCTATTACAGGATTCACAGTAATAGCGATGCGTAATGATGGCCCTCTTACTTAAAAATGATACAGTAGCCTCTTTAAAGAAATGTACTCAGAACTCCCATAGGTCTCGCCAAAAGCGGAGTTTTTTTTTAATTCGAAATTTTTTTTTCAGAAGATCTTTTTTCGCTCATCAGGTCGCAGAAATATTTTTCATCAGTAATTCAGAAAAGTGCTCAGGTCAGTTTGTACATTAAAATTTTTGCCGAAAAAAAAACTCACTGTTGTTATTTGACGGCCTGTAGTACCAACCATTTCTGGAGCTCGAAGCTCCCGCCGCATAATTCATATAATTTGATGGGGCTGTCATGTCCGTTCTTCTGTTTCTTTTGTCCGTTTTTTAGTTGTTCTGCAAAACAATCGTTTGTCGAAATGAGGTGTCTTTGAAAGGGTAATAAAGTTGAAAGGAAGCATTGTAGGAAAACGGGAGAGAGAGAGAGAGAGAGAGAGAGAGAGAGAGAGAGAGAGAGAGAGAGAGAGAGAGAGAGAGAGAGAGAGGAAGTGATTCATCAGAAAATACATATTTTGAAACGGATAGAGGAATGTTTGAGATGGAATTCCGAAAATTCCGACTCTACTATTTCAGTTTTTTTGGTTGTGGGAATAACAGTTTTTTGACTATCGAGAGGAATCACTTGAAAATTTTAATAGCGTTTTCAAAAGCTGTTTGATCATTTTTTCGCATTTTGTTATGGTAAAAAATCCAACAATTCTCGACTTCTCGAAATCAGAATGAATATTGAACATGTGGGCTATTTGAACGGGAGCGAAAAATGTCGCCAGAGGTGAGTCAAAAAGAAAAGAGAGGGTGATCAAAATTCGTTTTGTAAAGAATACTTCAACGATTATTAGCCCGCGTCGGGGTATTTTTTGATTTTCAGGGCTTATACTAAAAACTCCTCTTCCAGGACGGATACAACTCCTTGACAAGCTTGTCAGCAATGTCTCTAAATCATCAATATTCGATGAGAATACTTTGTCAATCAAATAGGCTCTTGTGGAGAATACACGATATTCCTTGGAATTTTTGTTTGCTTGAAATGCGTTTTAATGTTTTTTTTTAGGTTTTTTTGGTTTTTTTTTGTTGGAATTTTCACTACTAGAAGATTACCATGTACAGTGAATTTTAGAAGATGATTTTTGAAACCAAAAACGTGGGCTGTATTTTCGAACAATTTTATTACACCAAAAATGATAATTCCTTGCGGTTTTTTGAGCTATAAAATTCCTAGTAAAGACCGAACCTAAAACAGGAGATACGTTTTTTTCTGTAAACAATCTTGAAAATTGCCCATTTTCGGAATGTTTTTTTGGACCATACAGAATTTAAATATCGTAAATTGTCTGAGGGAGCGCGTGATGTGTTGTTTTTTTTTAAATTTTCATTCAGAGTATCATTTACTTATTTCGAAAAACACCCAAGGGATAATTTTTGAAAATTTCATGAAGCATTGCCAAAAAGTCTTCTCTAGTAAAAATGTTCGTCAAAACCTCCCAGATTTTCTCATGCCAATCGCGGAACAGTAATAGAAGTCAGGAATTATGTAGATCTGTGTTCTCACAAGATTTAAATGTTACTGGATAAATGTGAAACAACCGCAATCTATTGAAGTTTTGGAACATATCACTTACTGTATTTCCATTAATAGAACTCTATCCCATACGTGCAATTTAAGCTCATTTATCTCGCTTCCTCTGAAAGATATCAAAATATTGTCAACCAATAAAACATTAGTGATATTATATTATTTTGAATAATTTAACGGCTGACAATATTTTGCTATCTATTTTAGAAATCGAGATAATCGAGCTTAAAGTTGTTGGTTTGGATAGGCTTCTATTAGAGGAAATACGGTATTTGTATTTTAAGAGGAGAATAGGTTATTAAATCTTGTGAAAATACTCATCTAATCCATTAAGCCTATTTTGAAAATTGACGAAAAACTGTGAAAAAAGCCAAAGCGGTATTTCACGAAAATTTTTTTTCTAAAAAAAATGTTTTTCGAGGAATAAGGAAGCTTTGGCAGATTGTGGTGAAGAATTTTAAAAGTACGATTTAATTTTTAAAAATCCCAAAGACTGTTATTAACCCCTTCGAAAAACCAACTTCAAAAAAGAGACATTAGTACTGTAATTGCTTCTAAATAGCCGTAACTTGTTTGTGAGGAGAAAGAGGCAAAAAATAATAATAGCACTGTAATCAGCATGTTCGAAAGTACCAATGACCAAAATTTCAAAAACATTCTTAAATTTCTTCTCAAAACTCTTCCTCTGTAAGCGACGTTGAACAGCCCCTTGCGAATCGACACGTTTCTTTATCGTTAAACCCTTTTTTCTTCATCGCGAGTCGCTGTCATCCCTCTCCACTCCACACAACACATTGTCTTTGGCCTCTCTTCATATAGCGTACACTCTCATGCAGGGAATGTATTGAACCTTCTTCGCGAGAAGCGGTCGGCCTGCCACCCCGCTCAATACCGCACATAATGTCTGTGGTTTCGTATTGAACGATGTGGCAGGCGACCGCAACGCACACGCACGCGGATGAAAGAAAAACGTGTGCGTTCCAATAGAGCGCGCGAATAACAAATTTCAAAGGTTCTATTACTTTTTCCTATTTTGTTACTACCCCGATTGTTGATTACACGAACTCAATTTATTTCGAAACAAGTTGAACATGGTATAGTTTGGTTTAATCTTGAAGAAAACATAATCATTCAATTTTTCAGATGTCTCTGGGTCGATTTTTTTCGTCAGTCGTGAGGAAATTCGAAGAGCAAGAAACCTAATTTCCCCCCGCAGATTTCATTGAATTCGGCAATTTCCGGCACTGAACAATTGTAAGTTTTTTTTTTGAAATTCATTATGCTATGAAAGAAATGAGAGGAATATTCCCAAAAATACCGGAAATTTCAGTTTTTGCCTCTCTTATTAATCCGGGGAAAGTCTCAAAGACGTACTTCTTTTGATTTTTGGAAATTCCACGTTCAAAACAACGAGAGATCACTTAATCGCACACGCAATTGTTCAATTTCCAGAAATCGATGCGTAAAAATTGGTAATTCGGAAGTCGGGCGCTGGCCGTGATTGGACTGACAAGAAATTGGATTCCGGTAGTCTAAATTATAAACAGCTCTATTGAATGAAAAGAAACGTGAGCATGGCCGCTAAAACATGGAAATCTCGTGGATATGGCTGATTTATGAGAAAATTTCCAATACTGTCAATGGATTGCATTCTTGGAGACAGCGATACTGATCTACTAGCTGTGCAATGAGTGCTCCATCACCACGTCGATTTGGTCTGGCTCACCGCTAGAGGTTTGTACGATTTTATTGCTCCTTCCACCAATATTAATTGATTTCCAGGATAAAAATAAGAATTGGAGGAAAAGTGTGATACGAGTTGGCAATGGTAGTCATCAAGTCAATGATGCACAAAATGCGGCGATAGACTCTGGTGGCTAAATCATCTGAATGAGATTGGATTCATGGATTTCGATGGGAACGGAAGACGTCATATTTATGTTCAACGCACCAGCCATAGCGGTCGTTGACGACAACGTGTCTCTGTGATGTGGTGAGTTCATTATACAAAGTTTGAGAAATTTATATTCACGCTTTCAGTCCCACTGAACATTCTCTCCATTCAAGTTCATCTGTGTGAATCCCGCCCGACTTCATGTGCGATAAAGAAGATTATGGAGATCACTCGGACGAAAATTTCACAGAATGCAGGCTGAAAATGACTCTAATGGAAAATGCGATGCGTTGGATGAGATCTGACGTCGTAAGTTCAATTTTTCATTTGATGCGAATCCGAATCAAAACTTCTCTGACCATACTTGTCACGGGCAGGGCCGGGCCTGGTCAAAACTAACTATTCTCCTACACTGCCCGGCCCGGCGGGTCGACTCGACCCGGCCCTGTCGGCCCAGGTCAGGTTCTGAAATTTCCAGATTCTACATTTTTTTGAAAGTTTTCGGAGTTTCTATCAAATTTTGAATGAATTTCGGAGTTTCAATACTTTTAATGAGGTGGATTATCCCAGGAAGGTTTTTTTTGAGGTGAAATTCAATAAATTTCTCTCAAAAATTTTCGAGAAATCAGCTACCCGGGCCGACCGGGCCGGGCCTAAAGAATTTTTTAAGACCCGGCCTGCCGGGCCGGGTCACCATGGTCTGGCTGAGCCGGGTCACTGGGTCGGCCTGAAATTTGACAAGTATGCTGTGACTAGCACCCGATCTGTTCAATTTCAACATCTCAAATTTTCAGCCGAAAACGGAAGCTTCTTGGAAAACATTTAATAATGAAGGCTGACTTCTGCGACGGATTCTATTGCCACTGCTGATATTTATTCCGTCTCAATTCACAAAGTCTCAACGTATGTATCGTTTGCTGGAAACAACACTTGGACGCAATTAATGTGGTCGTCGGATCAATGACTGAAAGGTAGCCGAGAGAAGGAAGACGCAGCGAACTTCAACGAATATCCCTTCATGAACTGGAAACAATGTACATGTGGTTGCGAAGGCCAGTGATATGGATAACAATAACATTGGAACTGCATTTGATCCTAGGAAGGAGTTCATTTATTGCGATTGATGGAAATGCGATAACAAACTGTCAGAAATCTGGATTCATCTTTTTGTCACTCCCAGATGAAGAATGCCTGCAAAAATCGTAGCTGGACTACTTTAACAACCAACTGTTCCGATCACAGTTTTTCCGGGTAAATCGAGGATATGGTGCTTCGGATGCAAATGTTGCAGGACCGGATGGAAGCAATCCGTTGGCGATTCCTAGCATTGATTTGCAGGGTAGGAGCATGTATTACGATGGTCATTACCAACGAGAGTGTCTTCTTCTCAGAAGCCAAGGCTGGAAAGGTGAGCTTTTGCACAAAAAAATTAAGCTAATAATTAAAACTCTCTCCAGATCTCCTCTGTTACCTACGAGTGTCAAGGCCACCATGAAGTTCTCAAGACAAACGCAACCCGCACAACGGGCTTGCTTTTCGTGACACAGACTCTACATTTCATCGAAGTTGCTACAATCGACGGAGACTTCCAACCACGAATTTGGACACAATCCGAGAAGGATATTTGTAAATCTTGCCAAAATCCGAGAGGATCAAATCAATGTCAATATGTGATAATCATGACTGGAGGTGGATGTGGTGAGACTCCAAGATGTGCTTGAATCGGATACAAGAAGGGCTTGGTTGGTTGCTCATCTTTTTAGAGATGAATCTACGGTACGTTCTGTGAGAGACAAGACGATTTTCAAAACAACTCTACCGAAGACGAACAACGTGGTCCAGTTCGCGACAATGTAGAATAATTGCGATGTGCCACCTCTGGAAAATGCATTTCGATACGTTGGATATGCGGTACGGAGGCATTTTGGATGAGCTGGAGGCATCTTGTTAAGATCAACGTGTCTATGATCTGTATCTGACTAGTGAGTCCAGTCGTAACGACGAAAAGTTCACTCCAGGAAGCAAAGTTTGCGATGGGATCATCCATTGTAGCGAGTGACTCGATGAATTTTAATGCACACTTCGGAGATGTATTGCTGAGCATAACCATTGTGATGATGAAACATGCGTTGCTGAGCATGAGCGGTGTGATAGAAAGAAGTATTGTTCAAATTCAGATGATAATTTTGATTTAGAAGATGTGGTGAGTTCATTATTCAGAATTTTCGAGAAATTTTTATTCATGTTTTCAGTCCTGAAGAACACGCTCTACATTCAAGTGCAAATGTGCCTACTATGCACGCATCCCATTTGAATTCATGTGCGATGGAGACAACTTTGACAGGAACATAACCGAATACAGAATGGCTCGATAGGATCCTCTTCTCCGTTTCCGATGAGCTCGTTCTTGACCCTGCTTGAACATTCTTCAAATAGTGACAGAAAATGAAACAGAAAAGACGATTGTTATGATGCGTCGGATGGGATCAGATGTTGTAAGTTCAAATTCTTATCCACAAAAAATTTTGTCAAAACTTCTTAAACTTCATCTTATTAAACTTCGAACAATTTGAGCTAAAAAGTTTATAAACCCCTACGTAATTGCAAATCCGCACCAAAACTTCAGCGACTAGCTTCGTAGACTGGTCAATGTGAAGATTTGAAAATTTCAGCTAAACACGGAAGCAAGGCTTCTTTTAACGCGTTCGGAATCAACGGAAGTTGCAATGACGTCCGCGATGGATCGCATTGTCATTGCTGAATGTTAGATTGATTCCATCCCGATTTTCGAAGTCTCATGGAATGTATCCATATCGATGAATGTGCTGGAAGCAATGCTTGCACCCAATTCAGACTCTCCACCAAAGGACCTTGTCTAAAAAATTTAGTCCTTCGGTCGATGAGTGGAATGGATTGTCAAGCGAAAGGAGATTCTTCTAATGTCACGATAAGATGGTTATTCTCTAGAAAAATTTTCATTGATCACAACTCAACCAAAACGATATCAATCTGGGACGCTTTACAAAGATCAGTCGCCAACTGCAATTGTGAAACCTGTCTCGATTGCCGTTGATGCGAGTAAATGACACGTTTTCTGGTTAGATCGAAGTGGTCGTCAGATGCAAAGGAGGACACAGCTGGATTGAAAAGAAACAATCCATTGGTTATTGCTAGCAAATGATTCGCCAGAGTTCGATCATATTGCTTTGTGTACAACGTCTTCTTTTCACATTCAGAGATTTCTTCTTATGTCAGAAGCCAAGGCTGGGAAGGCGAGTTTTTTGGAAAAAAATCAGTTGTTTTGGGAACTATGAATATTTTCAGATCTGCTCTGTTACCTACCATGGTCAAGATCACCAGTACGTGCGAAGAAAACTCGCTCACTCTTCACTCTCTCGCTTAATCTTGTGCGATGTTCACAATGATTGAAGAATTATTCGATTATGGAATGGATCAGTTCAATTGTTCCAATGGAAAATGTGTGAATGCAAAATTGGCTTGTGACGGAAAGAATGATGTTTGGTCGGATTGGACGAGACTTGATTGCCGGTACCATGATCACTGAAACCATCGAGATTACCATAACTTTAGGCGTCAACTGCAGTTTTGACGTCTGTCTCGGTTGTTGTTGATGCTGACAAATCACACGTTTTATGAATGTGTCGAGAAGGTGGTGCATTGGATACGGTTGCAAATGATTGTTAATGCTGGATTGGAAAGAACCGATCAGTTGGTTATTGCTAGCAAATGATCTGCCAGGGTTCGGCCATATTGCATTGGATACTACCAACTCTTAGATAGTCATATTATCGCAAGCGATGGCTGGTTGAGTGAGTTTTTGAATAAATCCAATTGATTTGGAAACGAAATTTCTTTTCAGATCACATGTGTTACCTACGATGATCAAGACGGCAGTATGTTCTCAGTCAGTCTAACGGGATCGTTTTCCACGGTGGTCATCTACTCGACTCTGCTCTCGATTTCATCAGAATTGCTACAATCAACGGAGGCGCCCAACCACTAGCTTGGGCTCATTCCAAGAAAGCTGTTGAAATCGTTTTCCACAAATTTTCATTCAACGCATTTGCTCATGTCAATGAATTTCAGAAGAAGGAAAGTTCTTGTTACAAAGCCTCCGATGAATCTTTTGTAATAGTTGTTACAGACAAGACAAAAGTTACTGGATATCCCATCGATGAGTCTCAATGCAGAAGAATCGCTATCAATGCGGAGGTTTATCCATCGAAGGATTTGAAGGAATTGCCATTGATATGTCTGATCAGAAGATTGTTTTTCTTGCCAGCGGATTTCAGGCAATGCAAAATTCCTTCATATGTGCCCGACTTGCGGAGATGTAACGTAGGTGTGAGGATGGATCGGATGAAAGGGTTGTCCAAGAAAAACTGCCGCGGAACAGAAATCGTCGAGATGCACCATTAATAAGTTTTTCGGTGGGTAGTTTTAATTTCAGAAAATGAAATCCAACTTAGTTTTTTTTTTCAGACGGAATCTCCTGAAGCAGTAAAAAATGCGATGACAAAAGACGGAACTTACAAGTGTTTGTGGCGACGGATGCCAACTTTTTAGCGGCACACTTCTCTTAAGAGCAGTTCAAGGCGTTTTCTCTGGGTCATCGCCATTTTCCAGCGGCCATCTTCTTCGTCGGCAGCTCATACGTCGCGTCTAAAAGCCGAAAACTATTGCAAAAAACCCAAGTAAAAACGAGTGAGTGTTTCTTCAAACTGCGCCTTTTTCTAAAAAAATAAAAAGACTAGTTGACATTTGAGATGAACCCCAAAAAAGACCCTGGATAAAACACCGATTAGAAGTTTGGCTAATCACGGTGAAGATCATCATGTTGCATCAGTGAAGATCTGCTTGCTTGATGCTGCTAAAAGTAATTTGATAATAGGTATCGCCAAAAATCGCTAATCTGACTTGTCTAGCTGCTCAGAGTTTCAGGTTATAGTCAGATCCAACTGTGGAAGGGTATCAAAGTGTTTCATTCAAATAGTTCCATTTCTAGAAATTGATTGTTTCTTATTAAAAAATTTTTTGCTGTGAGACGATGAAGTATAGGACTTTGAAATGATGCGGCTTACTTGAGACATTAGCAACTCTCACACAACATAAGTCCCGCTGTAGGTCCCTGTGTGTCCAAAATTGCTGCACTGCGCACTGCTTGTAAACGTGAAATTTTTCTAGGGCTATACAGATAGTGTTGGCGATCTGGCCGGTGGGGTCTTTCACTGATATCATTCAACATAAATTATCACTGTTTGAATAACGTTTTTGACTAAAAAATTCTAGGTAAAAAAGTGGTTCAACGTTTATCTAGCACTATGTTGCAGGCTCATGGGATGGAGAGCAGATAACAAAATCATGAGCGCTGGAATTGATCGTGAATTGGTCGTGAATTGAAATTTCGAAAAAGAGAGACCACTTCACAACAAGCCGTCCTCGAAATGGTCTGAGAAAATCTCTACAGTGAACGACGTTTCGGATATGGTTTTCACTGTTTGTGCTGATTTCGGATTCCAAACTTATACATATAGGAAGAACTGAAAAATGAGTAAATTGGGTGATTGTTTTCACAAGGTAAACTTTTTTGTTGCCTAGGAAATCTCTTATCTCTACCTGAATGGTCGGATTAGTTGTCTCTCGACAGTATGGTTGCTTGAAATCTATTCTGACCTGTTTTGGTGGAGACGAGAAATGAGTTTTGTGATTTCTATTTCAATAGGCACAATTCCAATTGCCTTTTTTCTCATGTAATATTGAGGTTCAACGTAACAGGGATGTTTGAGGTCTCGTACGGGAAATATCATGCGAATGTGCAAAAATTAGCATGATAACTCATGTTAACACTTGTTTTCGTTTCGTACAGTTTCTTTGGTCAGGAATATTAAGATGCGATGTGAAAGCAAAAGTTCCACGTGGATCGATGCAAGTATTCGGGAGTATCTTTGGAAATCTATTTAGCTGGCAAATTTTTAAATATTAGAACTCGATATATAAAAAATCAAGTCTTTCATTTACTGATTGGGGAAACGAAAAAAAAAACGAAGTTTGCTGGAAAAATCCAAATTTGTATAACAAATAATGCATTAATTAAACAAAAGAGATTGAAAAATGGCTGCTTCTTTTTAATGAAAGATAACTGTACAAATTCGCAACGATCGACAAAATACAAAACTATTTTGGTTTCGTTTTTCAAGGTAAACTATGTACAAAGATAAGATTACACTTCATTATGAGAATACTTGCCAAATCCTGGCCCGCCTTGGGTTGGCCATGTCCGGGTCGGGCCGGGCTAAAGAAAAATGTTTCCGGCCTGGCCCGTCGGCCCGGGTTCCGAAAAACTCAAATTTTTTTCTGTTCATTTTCCATTCTTTTTGTCGAAATGATCATTTTAAAATACGATATTCAGCCCAACATTCTTCTGAAAGCTGAAAATGTAGAAATTTTTATGAAATGCTCCCAAAATCTAATTTTCTTCAAAAAATGATTCTTAAAAATTTTAGGTTCAAAACTTATTTTTATGTGATGAAGCAACTTTGACAAGCGATACCTCAACTCATTTGATGATACAGTTTGAAACTTGCCTAGTTTATTGATGAGGTATATGAATTATAGCTCTCAAAATTTGAGCCCAGTGCAACTCTTCCCTCAAATTTCATGATATAATAGGAAAAAAAACTCGAGTCCGGGTGATTATGCCCCACACTGTAATAGAGTGTTTACGGTAAGTCACCAAAATACCTTCTCTTTGTGGGTCTACAATTTTGGGATACGGTAAAACATCCTATTACCAAAAAAAAAGTTACCGATTTTTCCAAGTGAAATTCGTTGTTTTTTTATTAACAGGGTCTGAACAGAAAAATAAATAGCCAATGGAGAATCGCAATATTCCAAAACAGTTTTCAATTATCAACAAATCTAGATGTTTTAGAAGTGTGACGGTTGTTGATAATACCACATGTGTCGTTTTGTTGGCATACTTCCGAAAATTTGTGGAATAACGTCAGACGGGGATTCCTGCGACGACTGAGACGACGTTGATTGGGATGGTGGGCTCACTGAGTATCTTCCAAGCCCTGGAGCCAGTTGAACATCTCTTCAAACTAATTCTAAGTATAACACAACCAATTCTAAGTTCTAAAACTTCCTAGGAGTTGAGATAATCGCCTCTGAAAATAGCTACTTTTGCACTTGAAAAGCGATTTTTGTTTCTGAAACTGATTGAACCAGGCTGAAACTTGCGAGCGGATTCGAAAACTTTTAATGGTGTTAAGATAGGCTATTGTTAACATATCTTGAAATTCACATTGAAATCCAAATTTACGAGGTGTTGTGGTTCCTTTGTGAACAAAGTAGATAACGATTTTTCCAAGAGAAATTTACTGATTTTTTATTAACAGGATTTGGACAAAAACAATGAAATGAATAGCTATTGAAGGATAGCTATAATCAAAAACATTGTTTAGGGTTCAACAATTTCAGAAGTTTGGTGGTTGTTGAGAGTTTGGTGGTTGTTGAGGGTTCGGTGGTTGTTGATCAGAATCAGAAGACGAATGCAAAGGTGTATCGCGAAGTTCCTCCGTAAGTTGGGCAATGTATCTGAAAATGAATACAATTTGAAAATCTTATGAAAATGTGCAGGTCATGAAAACAAACATGAGAGTTCTGGCCAGAGATACATTTCAAAAGTTGACCGAATCCTCAAATTTCTCGCTCGCAAGTTTTCTCAGTTTCTAACCACAAATCTATTTTTTTGAACTATTTTGCAGCTTTCCTACTCAGACGAGATGAAAACCCATGCCGGCGCGAAAAAAGTAATTTTCTTGCGGCGTACACGCCGCAGGAAAAATGGTTTTTTCAGGCCGGCAAGGTTTTTTGAAAGTCACGCCGGCATGGAAAAGCTTTTTCAATCCTCCCCCTTCCCTCCGCAGCTGATGAATCAATAAAAATACATCGTTTATTAATGAGAAATGACTTGAAAGTAACATCTTCTGAAACAAAAAGAAGTAGGGAATTACATTTTAAGTACAATTTGGGAAAAGTGGGTGAGGTCGAAAAATTAAATTCTTTTCTAAATCTGTCACGATTTCGTCTGATTTGAAGCAAATGATGTGGACTTGACTTCGTTCCGTTTTCAGAGTAATATTGTTGGAACCGAAATCCTTGATGCCTGATCAAAACTCGATGACTGAAAATTAATTTTTGGATTGATCAAATCATCAGAATTATACTCACTATATTGCGGATCTTTTAAGATTTCAAAATCCGTGAAAAGTGGGTTTCCTCTAGAATCATCCGACTAGTTGAGCTTCCATTTGACCGAAACGAGAAGGTATTGCTATGTCAAGAGTATCTGAAAATTAGATGATTTATATTTTCATGAAAATCTGACAATTGCAAACCTTCTCGACTCTCGTTTATGTCGCATGTTGGTTGAGAAGTCGAGAGAGCGATAATTTCTAGAATTTGGAAAATGTTTTGAAGATGAAACAAAAATAAAAACGCTTGAAAAGAGGAAAACTTGAAAATACATTTAAAAAATTAAAAACAGTCCGGAATTTCGGAGCTTCGTTACCTCGCCGGCGGATAATTTTCCTTTCCCTAACCATATGGCATGACTATATGGCCGGCATGACTCTTTCTTGCCGGCAAGCAAAATTATCATGCCGAAACCAAAAATTCTCATGCCGACAAGGCACTTCCTCGCCGGCATGGGTTTTCATCTCGTCTGAGTAGTTTGCCAAACTTACTTTATTGCCTTGTTTAATGTCTTAATTTTGGACAACTTTGGCTCTCCTTTTTGAACTGAAAGTTTGCTTCTGAGATCATCAAATGCACCGTTTATTATCTTCTGTCGATTTTTTTCATTGGTGTTTCGACGGGCTCGTCTGATGGCATTTTTTTGTTCTCTGCTTTCTGGACCATGCTCACGTTCCTGCTTCTCCTTACGTGTCTCCATCACTTTTGACTGGTTTCCCGGAACCTGAAAAGTTAGAGATTAAAGTGATGGATAGTAAAAATGGAGGTTATTGAGTCCTAAAAAAACAGTTTTCGAATATCTTGCTACTTCTAACTATTACAGTATCAGAACACTAACTTTCGATTCCTCTTTCTGCTTTTCAAGCTGTTCGCGTTCATCCATATCTTGAAGGTCTTGAAGAACTTGAGCTATATCGGAATTGTTGGACTCTCTGGAATTTTTTGAAGTTAGGAAATCTAAAGGAGTAAAGAAACCGTAAAAAACGAACGAGAAATAAGATATGCGGTTGAAACCCACAATATGTGTGACTACACTGAGTTGGGTGGACAAACTGTACGGAATCGTGCTCAAGGAGAAGAGGACAAAGGAAGATGCCGTACCCGTAGTCATATTTTATGGAGTTTACGGTAATGGGTAGAGCCAAAGTTTAGGATATTCGAACTGTGTCTCAGAAATATAAAACTATTCTTTCTGCAATTTTGATCATATACGATAAAACGAAAACTTGAAGATTATTTTTTCTGTTTGGAAAAATATCAAAACAATGTTCTCCGGACAGAATATCCAGGAAACTTTTATTGGTGTCTTTCATTGTAGTCTTGTCTCCTTTAAAGCATTTTTTTTGGGTTGAAACGAAATTTCCAATTTGTCCCATTTCCAAATGTAAAAGACTGAAAGGGCAAACCGTAGAACCAACGAAATATGAGTACACGGTATCCTCCAAATTGATTCTGAACATACCGTAAACACTTTAATAGAACGCCACACTAGACTTACACTTCGAGTTTGTTAATCTAATATCATGTAAAAGATACAAAAAAGTGATCAACGGACAAAATGTTTTTTGCTTGATGGAATAGGAAAAGAAATATTCAAAATAGGCTCGAGGAACGGTGGTTCCCGCACTTAATCTCTTTTTCTCGGACAACGATAATATGTTCAGGATCTAATTGGAGGTTACCGTATACTCATATTTAATAGGGGTACACAGTATTGGAGTGAACGAAAAACTAAGACGTTGGGGAGGTATCTAACGAATGTGATGCAATCTTTTTACTGATATTCTCCTTATGTATGAAAAAATATAACGGGAAAACAGAAATACAATTATTTTTTAACAAAAAAACTATGAGAATAATGAAGTCAAGACAGTTTTTCGTTTTGGGAATTTGGGTGAAATCTTTGGGAAATGGAAAAAAGGCCCTATCGAGAGGGTTGAAAGGAGAAACTAAAATCATAATGAGTGATTCTAATGAATAGTAGCAATGGTCCGATAATGTATAAACGGAAGGGCGTGGCAAACGACGCATACCGTATGCCTACATCAAGAAAAGGACAACCCTCATTGTGTGAGAACCCTGTAGTGGTCGCACTCCGCAGTCCCAGCTCGTTGGGAAGGCTGACTTCACCTAGATAGGGTGCTTCTGAATATTTATGGTTTTCACACTTTCATTGTTTTCCGGTTTGCACAAAACTCGTTTTACACATCCGACGTGCTGTGAATTTAGGTGGAGAGGTACTTTGTACAACGAGAAGAAGATTCCGAAGGAATTCATGAGCAAAATCGGAATCTGTGAGCATATAAGCACAGGTAATTCTAAGTCTTAAACTGCCAGCATTTTGAGACTGATGAATTTGGTTGAAATCCGATGCTACTTTTTTAGCCGTAATGAACAAGAAATTATATTTCCATCAGAAAACACATAATCTCGAACACATATAATTTTATCTCGAACACAGATCATTTTGAAATTACTTCTTCTTGGAAATTACTAAGATTTGGTATTTTGGGAGGGTTGGTTGCAGCATTGATAATTTGGACCTTACGGCACTGGTATATTGGGAGGCTTAATTTCCAAAAGTCTGAAAATGATGTTTCTGGCAATGCACAATTATATTTTTGCTAAAAAATATGCTCTTGAACATCCATGATCATTTTGAAACGACTCCTTCTTGGAAATTATTAAAATTTAGTGTTTGGGAGGTAAATTTTCAGTTGTTTCTAGCTATGCGCGTCTTTGTTGGTATGAACAATCGATGCCTTTTTTCTGTTATTATTCATGTTCAGCGCCGATAAACCTTGCGGCCGAAAAATAGATCAAAAATTAGCAGTCGGTCGAGAGGCGAAAACACTACGGTAGTTTTCAAATTTATGTATGCGCCTTTGAACCGTGACTCGCCATTATTTTACTTTTTTGTTTTTTACCTTTATTTTTTGCTAGTTTTTGTCAATTTTTGTCCGAAATTTTTGGGCCAAAAAAATTAAGTTGGTAAGAATTTTTTTCCTTTTGTACTGCAGGCGAATGGACAAATTTCTGACTACAAAAACAAGTTTAGAGTTTTCAAATATGCTTTCTCTGATAGCACAAATTCTGAAAATCGAAAAATTTAATAATTTTTCGACTTTCGAGAACATCAAATTTTGGATTTTCTCGATTTTCATTATGTGTTCTATCAGAAAAAGCGTATTTGAAAATCCTAAAGTTGTTTTTTGTACTCTGAAATTCAACCATTTTCCTGTATTACGACGGTTTCGAAATGACTGGTTTCGAAGTGACGCGAAGCCGGTTTAGCGGGCTAAATTTTTCTGTTGGTGGGCCGTGCTCAGTGTCTATTACAGTACCGCCCAAAATATATCAACTTTTGGTTTTTCGACTGGAACTTTCTTCAAAATAGTGCTGGAGAGCCAAACTTTTCTGTAAAATGTAACGAATAACCCTCGAAAAATAATGAAGATAACATTTCAAACCCGAAAACAGAAAAAAAAAAGTTTTTGCAACAAAATTCGCTTTTTGGAAATTTTCTGATTCTTGGACGATTTTTTTCAAAAACTTGGAAAAAATAGAAAACGATTATGTGTTTGAAATATCAAATTTTAACATGATTTAAGAGATATTGGCCAACTTTTAAGCAGATAATATCTCATAAAAACACAATTCTGTATATGATATAGTCGTTCGAAGTTCCAACTAGAGATTTCCGGCTTCTGGACTGTTTCTACTATCGCTGATCAACTCAAAATGGTCAATATTGGTTACGTTTTATGTTTTTATCGTTTTCCAAGTCTTATTCTATAACATATCATCAATTTCAAATTGAAAAAGTGTCTCTTTCAGCTCCGAGCACTGATTTTTGAAATTGCGAGAGAAGCTAAAACAAGCAGAAGGTTAACTTTTAGTCCTCCTGGTGGACTTGGTTGAGAGATATCGGTGTTTTTTCTTACAGATATCAATACTACAGTTCTGTTGAAACATATAAAACATGATTGCCATTTGCGAAATGTCCATTAAAACGCTAGAAAACATCAAAAAATACATTATAGTGAGTGAAATTGTGATCAACCAGACTACTGTTTCATTTTCAGTTTTTGAGTGTTCCATTCATCCGTTTTAACTATGAATTTGAAAGAAGAAGAAGTAGTTGAAACTATTTGAGAACCATTAGCTCAAGATTCCATAACTCTCGAGACCAAATGATCAATCTACCCCACCACTGGAATGTCATAACTTGAACCTCGCTCCAAAACAGATCGCAAGAGAATGAGCATTCCGTAAACGAAAATCATGTTTTATAGGTTCCCACAAAACTGTAGTATTGATATCTATGAGAAAAAAACATGGATTTCCCTCAACCGACCTCACCAAAGTGACTAAAAGTTAACATTATGCTTGTTTTAGCTTCTCTCGCAATTTCAAAAATCAGTGCTCGGAGCTGAAAGATACACTTTTTCAACTTAAAATTGATGATATGTTATAGAATAAGACTTGGAAAACGATAAAAACGTAAAACGTAACCAATATTGACCATTTTGAGTTGATCAGCGATAGTAGAAACAGTCCAGAAGCCGGAAATCTCTAGTTGGAACTTCGAACGACCATATCATATACAGAATTGTGTTTTTATGAGATATTATCTGCTTAAAAGTTGGCCAATATCTCTTAAATCATGTTAAAATTTGATATTTCAAACACATAATCGTTTTCTATTTTTTCCAGGTTTTTGAAAAAAATCGTCCAGAAATCAAAATTTTTCCAAAAAGCGAATTTTGTTGCTAAAATATTTGTTTTCTGTTTTCGGGTTTGAAATGTATTTTCATTATTTTTTTCGGGTTTTTTGCGACATTTCACAGAAAAGTTTGACTCTCCAGCTCTATTTTGAAAAAAAGTTACAGTCAAAAAACCAAAAGTTAATATACTTTTGGGCGGTACTGTAGATCGTAGATTTGTCAGTTTTTATCTTGCTTCGTGTTGGAGAAATGAAGATTCTTTTGTTCCTTGTCTGCCTGCGCATACGCATCATAATTATATTTTTATTTCCTTCGGTCTTCAGTCATTTGGTATTCACATACAAATGGTGGATTTATCCAAAGGACATGCTCCGTCTTCGCCTACAATTTGCGTTTAGTTCGAAAAATTTCGCAGAGGGGAGATCAGGTTGAAAGATGCCAGCGGTCCAGTGAGTTGGATCTCGATCAATTGCTAAAAGTCGTAAAGTTGAATTCATTTCAAATCACTCGTAAAATGTAGAAAACATTGTTTGTTTGTCAACTAAGTATTGTAAACGGATTGAAGTCTCTTGGCGAAGTGAAAACTGGGTCAAATCGTGCTCAATGCTTGAAAGGACTGCGATATGGATTTCCATGTGGAAATTAGCATGTTTCTCCTATCATTTCTCTGCACTTTCGGTTAGGTGGGAGATCTAATTATCTTAGGTGATAGGCGAATAAGTTACTCTATCAATATGCGGAAGGTTCAGTTGATTGACAAAGAATAGCTTGCTCTGGAGGTCCCGAAACCCGAATTTTACGTCAAAATGGGGATTCTATGTATTTGGTGGTTTTTCAATAGGATGGAGTCTGGAAACTTTTAGATGAAGATACCACTATAACTGCAACCTTGTTAAGTTTCTACAGGGTGGCTAATAAATATTGATACACATTCAAGACATCATAACTCGTTCAAAAATTATTCGAAATTGTTGAAATTTTAACAGTAGATTATTGAAACGATAGAGATTCAAAATTTAACAATAGTTTTCGAATCTTCCACCATCGGCTTTGATGATAGCTCGTTTTCTTCCGGACAAGAGTCGATCTCGGCACGCAGGCTTTTTAGCTGAAGATCCTCCCATAATTTCTCGTGAGAAACCAGCAAAGCATCCAAACTTGGGTAATATTCCGTGGAGACCCTTTGGCTAGGATATCCTTGAATGGCTTAGTCCAATTGGTTCAAATACGATGACGGTGCCTGCTTTTCTGCAATCTATATAGACCCTGGAAAATTGCCCTTGAACCACTGCTGAGTGTCTGCGGCACGACCCTTGGCTTAGATGCAGTTTTTTTTCTTTTTTACAAACGGTGTCGAAGTCAGAAGAATTAATTTGACTGGTTTTACCGTTCTCGTCAGCCTCAACAGCAAATATTTCATCATTAAAAAACGCAAAAATGGCTTGAAAATTGCTAGCGTGCCACCGAGGAGGAGTTGTCCTTTTTCCTTCCGAAACAGCTGGATTTTCTTCGTCAGGAACGCCGCCTTTTGTTTTCGATAAGAATGGAAGTACAGCTTCTGATTGACGGTAGTTTCTATCAATTTGTGAGACATTTTGAAGTCGTTGACCATCTTTCTGGGGCTCTTTTCCGGATTTTGACGGATTTTCTCTCGGCCAGCTTTAACGACATCTGGAGTGGTCACGGTGGTTGGATGAGGAATTTTTGGACGGTCATCTAGAAGCTCGAACCTCTGTTAACGTATATTAGTTTTTTGAACCGAGATTCTTCGCGCTTTGAGCTTTTTGGAGATGTCCGAATTGGTCTTTGTGTAACTAAAACTTCAATTATCGATGTATGGTTCGGTAAAGCTTGAGCCATTTCTTTCAAAATGGAAAATAAGACATGAAACTTTGCAAATATGTAAAAGAAGGTGTAATTAACAAGATTTTCAAAAAATGCCCCCATTTCCGCTTCTATGCAGGTGTGTAAGTTAGCGCAAAGTTGTGTATCAATATTTATTAGCCACCCTGTAATAGAAAAAGTTGAATTTGACAGTCTAATCAAAATGAAGAGAAAAAACCGAAGCTCACTTTCAGCGCGACAATGCTAGATCATGCGTGACTAGATGGATCAGCCAAAAGTTCAGGTCGTTTGGCTGATCTATTCTTTTGCAATCACCGTATTCGGACCTCGCCCTCTCGGACGAATAGTCATTTGGGCCTGTTCAACGTCATAGTGATGGAAAATAGTTTAGTTGAAAAGATGACACAAAGAAGGAATTGGTCCACTTTTTTAATCTCAGCCCTCTTCATTCTAGAACAACGGAATCAACAAATTACCAGAGCGTTGCCAGACAACTATCGATGCTCATGGACGTATACTTTCATTGATCTTGTCCCCTCCACATAGAGAAAAGTCTGATCAAATATAATGCCAAAAAAGGAAGAAACTTTCTGACCGACCTAATATGTCAATTGTGAAATACGAGTTAAAGGCACATGCATTAATATGAAAAATATCGAGATGTCTTCGTTACTCAACCGACGATAGTTTTCGGTCTATTTTTTTGACTGCAATGTTCATCAGCGCTGAACAAGAATAATTTTGAACAATAAGTTTGAACAGAGAATTATAATATTTTTTTTTAGGAATTGCCATTTTTTGAGGAATTCCCACTATAATTAAGATCGGAATTTCTATTTTTATGTATTTCATATATGTGAATGGTCACCATTTTATATTACTCACTTTTTTCTCACTGCAAATCCTCATCCCTCCCAGACACATTTTATTGAATTTTTTCTAATTTCAACTGCATTTTTCAAGAACCGCGGACTTTTTCATGAGTTTTTTCGCAAAAGCATCAGGAAAATAATTAACTTTCAACACATCTTAATCTTATAAAAATTTTTGAACGGTGGCCCCCTTTAAGTAAATAGGGCCTTTCTAACACAGATAACAATTTTCCGGTACCTCGACTGGACTGTGTTTTGAAAAGTGATCAAATCAACTCTTGCTATAATGTTTAGCCAGCGTGTGTGTCTCCATTTAGCACATGAAATATCGCTTGAATTATTAACAAAACGAATTTGTTCCCATTGCACACATCTCTCCATTTTTCAAGTATATAGTCATCACTTTACCTCTTCTGATTACAATGGGTTTATTGCTATAAAGTATCCAAATAGAACGACCAGGTGGGTCTATCTGAAGAAGAAACAAAGTATATAAGGACGATCGAGGTCTGAAACCAGCATCATTGTATCTAGCATGGCATCCCGATTGGAAGCCTCTCATACATTTTGATTTTTCTTTTAATTCTAAAAATCCCCCTCTCCCGAACCCTCTCTGCTATTCTTCAATATTTCCGTATACTTCGAACCTAGCTTTGATTATTCTTGTCAATGTTTCTTAAAAAGATGTTTGATAAGTCTAAAAACTCAGCGAAAGCTTGAGTTTCCAAAATTCCTGGCTTGTCATCGACTACCTCGACTCTATGAAGTATTTGGAGCCGTACAATTTCTGGAAAGTGATCTACCCAAAAATTCTTCTGTCCTACTTCGATTTTGCAAGATCCTTGGATATATTTGGAGGAATCGTCCACTTCCCAAAGAAGAAACTGAACATAGACAACCTGATTAACTGGTAAAATTGGAATGACGATTTTGGACATCAAGAGAATCGAGGACTTACCGCTGTTCGCAGAATCCCTGTGGTCCAAAAAGATGAAGGAGGTGGAGGAACAAGGAAGAACCAATTAGAAAGACGACACAACAACAACCAATCAATCATGGATCCTGGATAGTTGGTCATTCTTGAGATCCTTGTGGAAGAAAACAGTCTGGAATTTTTGGATTGATAGAGAGCCAGATTCGCGAATGTCGCCATTATGGACAAATTAGGTTTGTGAAGTGAGTTTTTTTTTTGGAATTTCAGTCTTTTCCGAAATAAGAATTTTTCAGATTGCCCTAGAAATTCCATCCACCGTCTTCATCAACTAAACAACGAAGCGATCCGGAACGAAAGATCCAGATCCCTCAGGAACGCATGAATCTGTACAATGGATGGTTCAACAAGATGCTTGTTCTTCTAAACCATAATTTATTTTAAAAAAATGCTTTTTCCCTCCAGAAAAAAATCCGATGAACGTTTCACACAAAATAAAATGTTTTTTTTTTCAAATAATTTTACCTTGGAGGTGCTCTGGCCATTATCATTTCCTGTAAGTTGAAATGCAGACAAGCTCTGGAGTTTTTTTAAATTCAGTTCCCTAGAATTCACTGTGAAAATTTCAGATTTTTCATATTGTAAATTCATTTTGGCAAGGAGATTTTGATTGAATCAAATTTCTATCGTTGTTATTCGAATTAAGATATTCTAGATCTTTAAATAATCGTTTGAACAATATTCAGTGGTATTGCTTTGACAAGGTTTCAGGCCACTTCTGTTGAATTTCACTATTACAAGGAAAAAAGGCAGTTCCTGACTATCACAATGGAAGTCACAAACTTTGTTTTTGTTTCCACCAGAACAAGTCAGAACAGATTTCAGCAATCATCAGGTCGAGAAAAAAAAGGAAGAAAAGGAAAAGGAAAAAGCTAATGATGATTCTTAGAAGATAATTCTGTAGATCATGAAACACTCACTTTTCGCTCCAATGTGTTTTTAAAAAAAAAATTCGATATTTGGGGACTGGTTGTGTTTCTTTTTGAATTACACTGAGAAAGTCGAACAAGGTTGAATGAATGATATTTAAAAAAACAAAACAAAAAAGTTTTCAGGACACAATTTTGGAATTTCAAACAACTTGCTACTCTAGCAAAAAAAAATCAGAATCTTGATACCGTGAACTGTGTAATGAAAACCCACTTCTAGACGGTCACTTCGAAGTCAATCATCTCGTTTCATATAACAGATGTAGAAAATTCGCCAACTGATACAATGTTATTGATATTATGATGAACATTTTTTTAGTTGACAACATTTTGATATCTATCATAGGAACCGAGATAATTGAGCTCAAAGCGCACTTCTTCTCCATCAACAATCTTTTTTCCTCTTCCTCCTTACCCGGCCGCAATGTTTCTTTTCCGGCCTCTCATCAGTATCTTCCCCGATATCCCGTGTGTCATAATGGACATCCTCTCACATAACACAAACATGCGGCTATCTGCACTCTCTCAGTGGCCCTTCCATTTGCTTCTCTCACTTGTGGCTACTCCCCTCCCCTCCCTCTCTCACTCTGCCTTCCTCCGGCCGTCTAGTATCTTTATATATTGCATCGCTCTTTGTTAAACCACCGGGTGTCGTGGCGGGCGCCTGTGAGCCAGCTTCTTGGCGGTAGACAAGTGTGGATGGAGTGAGAGGAGGAATCCTGTGTGTATCGTTGTCTGCGGCGACCGAGCGTCCGTGCCAAGCGCTACGTCGCCAGGGGTTGTCTGTCGGAGGACGGATGGTCCCGGGCGCATAAGGAGTGGTGTACGGCTCAGGGCTGAAAAGCAGCAGGCAAAAGCCACCGCGCGGTGCAGTGGCCGGACAGCGCTTGTGAGTTGACACGTGCACACAGCCTCTTCGATACCTTCAGACCACTTGTCATTTTTTTGGATTTCGAACAATTGGCAGAACCAAGGAATATAGGAATGGATCTTTTACAAGATTCTTGTGACAAAAGCAGAAAAACAAAAACAATCTAGCGCTATTCAAAAAGGCATATTTTCCTTATTGTATTCCATAAGTTTCTGTGGTGATTAAATTTAAAAAGATATGCAGTACTGGATGAAACCATCTTCTGAAGTAAATACTCCAATAGAAAACCACCTTTTCTTGCACTTTGTCCTCAATTATCTTAATTTATCTTAGAGATATCAAACATTTGTCAGCTAAATGTATGTTGTCTGTCATAGTATCACCAGCATTTCATTAGTTTACAGATTTTCGATATCTCTCATAGATGAACAATTGAGCTCAAAGTTCGAGTGTACTATTGAGTATTATAGTTATAGGGTATTTTGATATTTTCAGTGAAAAATAGTAAACTTTAAAGTACTAAATAACTCCAAAAATTATTATTTATAACGTTATGGAAGACAGTAATAAAAAAAAGATTATCGAGTTTCAGAATAATATTAACAATGAAATTTTTTTGAAGGACACCCGAACAAAAAGTTCACTGATTTGAAATATATGGCAACATTTTGATAACTTCAAAAATTCTCAATGATTTTTTTTTAATTTTTAAAAGGTGATTTTGAATAATTTAACGATTTTTCGAATCAATAATAATTTTCGCTCGGAGTTCCACTCAAAAATTAACTTCTTATAGTTAGTCGCATGACGGCATTCGTTTGATTCCATCCAAGAAGAACAAGTATTGTAGTCCGATGCTGTAAATTTGATGTTCGGTACAAGAAAAACAGTATTTTTTGAAAAAACCCAAATTTTTTCTAATAGAACGTCACTAAACTTGCTCTTTGATCTGACAATAAACATTCTTATAGAATGCGCTAAAAACTGGACCCGATGTATCTCATTTCCTATCAGAGTTGTTAACAGTAGTCAACATGCCAAGTACTATCTTAGTTTGAGAAATACTTTGCCGGTTGGCAACGTTTTGATACCTTAGACAAGAACTGAGATACATTTTCTCAAAGTTAAATATTAGAGGCTATTCTATTACAGAATTTAAGGCACGAAAAAAGTTCGGTAAAAACTAGAAGCGCATTAAAAATTTTCGAATTCAACTCATTAATATTTTATTGACATTTCTATCTAATCCTTAGTGAAGCGACGTTTTTTTGTTACTCACTTCGGGTCCCCGCTTCCTTGCACTTTGATTTCTCCTTCACCGCCAGCAACAGGGAATGTGATAGTGCAACCTTCATCAGTGAACTCTCGCTGTAACTTGTCATGGAAACACATATCTGGATGACTCTTAATATACCTTGACATCATTTTCCAAGCGGCAGCCATCGATGTAGATCTCGTTCTCATTCTTATCTGAATTTTCATCAATTTTTAATATAAATCTATGATCTGACAAACCGAAACAAACACGAGTGTGTGTCTCCACAATCTCCCACGTTGGATAATGAACATGATGGTTTTTTACATAGTCTGCTAGAGGCATATCATTGACCTGAAGCTTAATAACTATATATCCTTGAAACGATGTAAACTTACATGATATTTCAGGAAGTACCCATACTTTTGAGTGCCAGTGGTCACTATGCGGAAGTTCAACTTGTTCTTTTTGAATAGATCCTCCCCAGCAAACTTATCTTCCCCGCAGTTCTTCTTGAGTATCACCTGAAATTATTTTTACTATGTCTTATATTCAGAAGCTGGTAATTTTATATTCCGAAGAATTTTCGAAATGCCTTTTCTTGCGTTGTCTAGGTAATCATATTATTCTAAATACGGAAAGTTGTGAAAAAGATAAACTTTCCCTTCCAATAATTATGTAGTGACGTCTGTTTCAAACGCCAGCAAAGTGCAGTTGGAAATTCTATTTATGTTTGGCAACAAGTACATACAACACGTGGTTTGAGCCAGTGATTATTGAGAAAAAAATTTGAAGGCATCAATTGACCTACTGCGTTTGTTGTGAGAGAAGCTCAAACTATACATCTACTTCGAGCTCAATTATCTCTGCTCCTCCAAAAAATATAAAAATTTTGTCAACTGATGAGTTTTTTATCACTAGATCATCGATATTTTATCAGTTATAAATTTTTTGATACCTCTCATTGGAACCGAGATAATTGAGTTCAAAGTGTTTGTATAGAGAGGGTTTCTATTATAGGAAATACGGTATTTTACAGGATTATCGTTAAATTCAACTTTAAAAAGTGTGTCAACCGGATTTAATATGTCAAAGCTTTACAAAACGGCTACCAATTGAAATGTAAACATTGGAAACTCAAAAGATAAAAGCAGGGTAGCAAAAATCGAAGATGGACCAAAAAAGTTCAAATTTTTGTTGACTTATGTACATGTTAGAGACAAAACAAAGCAATAGAAGCGCTTTTTAACTGTCAATTTCCAGGAATAGTTTCCCGCTTGACATGAACGACATCAAAAAGTTATCAACTGATAAAACGTTCATTTTGATTTCAACAATATTTTGTCAGTTGATCAGTTTTTGATATCAGTTACAGTAATTGAGATATATTCAGTCAAAATTGTCTTACTACCCAGCATCATCCTGTTTTTGGGTTTGAACATTATTCTGGTACAAAAAAGTTGGAGCTGACAAAGAAAAACGCCGGTTACGGAGGACAAAAGTTTCACAACGATAACTACCGTAAACCGAACATTTTTGCATTTTCGAAGTTTATTATTATGAGTTTTCAGTGATTTTTGTTTTTGTATTACAATCTTTTTCCAGCTTGTTCATGAGAAATTTCAACAAAAAGCAGAGAAAATCAAGATAATAAATCTGGAAAACGTTTAGGTTGTGGGCCACCAGCGTCCTTTTTCCACGGCCCCGATTTTTCGTACCAGAAATGAAAAGCAAAACTTGGTTTTCAGTTTTTTGAGAAAAATCAAATTTCAGACTGAAAAATTGGGACAGTCACGAGAACTAATTTTATTCCATATTCCAAAAATGTAGACTCTTCAACAAAACATCTTTGAAAATTCTAAAATATCAAAGAGTATAGGTCCATCGTCAATCCTGTAGAAAATTGGAGACTCACCTCGCCATCCACCTTAATTATCTTGAATGGTCCTTCGTGTTCTATGTTTACAGTCATTCCCCCAGATTTGAACGGTGCGTAAAACGTCCACGGGGACATTTTGAATGAGAATGAAAGATGTAAGAAAGACAAAATCACAGAGAAGTTTCTGGAAAGTTGTGATTGCTTTGAAAGAAACTACTTTCGAAACTTTGAAAACAAAAAAGAGTGAGAGAAAGAGTTAGAGAAAAATAAAAAACGTAGTCGGGCATAATTGGATGGTTGGTAAGAGTTTAATCTCAAACTGCAAATGTCTTATTTTCGTATTTTTGACATTATTTGCTCCGCCTACTTAACATCATGTTGTGATCGAAGTGCGGTATCAAAATTACCAAAATTAAATAAAACGTCGCAAAATAAGGTATCAAAATTGGAAGCATTGTAAAGGAAACAAGTCTTTAAAAGTACAATTTCTTTAGGAAAATTGATCAAAAGTTCCGCAGAACTATTATTGAAAAATGAAGAAATCGTGAAGGAAAACTTGAGATATAAATATTTTTTCCCATGGAAAAATGCACAAAACTATAAGCTGAAAACAGGCGAATTCATAAAATGCTCTCAAATTATAATTGCCGTATTTCCTATATTAGAAGCACACACAGACATTCCTTCACAATTACCGTATTTCCTCTAATACAAGCCCACCTCTATTTGAAGCCCACCTCTATAGAAGCCCACCTCGCGAGGTGCTTCGAAAAATAGAAGCCCACCCTCTAATAGAAGCCCATGGGTTTTTTCTCAATTTTTGAATTAATCAATTACTGATGTACAGTGTTCCTGAATATTGAATTTTAAGATTCTGGAATCTCAGAATTTCATAAGCTCGGAAATTTGGAGCTTAGGATTGCAGAATGAACACTTCAAATTGAAAAAAAAACACCGAATTTCAGAATTCTTAACTTCCGAATTGTCAAATTTCTGGTTTTTTGAACAAATTTTTCTTGGAAAATTAATGATTGAAAAATAGAGGCCCACCCTCTAATTGAAGCCCATCTCCAATAGAAGCCCACCCTGAGAGAGAGGTTGAAAAATAGAAGCCCATGGGCTTCTATTAGAGGAAATACGGTATCTCTATTGCTGTGAAAGATATCAAAATTTTGCTAATTGATGAGTTATTTATCACAGTCTCATCAATATTTTATCAGTTGGAAAATTTTTGTTATCTGTCACAGAACTCAAGATAATTAACCTTGAAGTTGACGGTTTGCGTGGGCATGAATTTGAGGAAATACGGTAGTAAAAAACTTGGTTTTTCGAATTTCGTAAAAAACAAATGAGGAAATAGAGCGTTTTCGGGAAGAACGGCCTAAAGATGGAAACGCCGGCCCCATCACCTGTGTAATTTTCCTAATCATCATTGACCGATGTACGCAGAGTGACATTAAGAGTTTTTTACTGTTATGGTAGAATGCATACCCTGGTTCCAAAACTCCTTCGATAAATCTTCTATCCCCTCCCCCTTTTAAAAAATTCAAGATCCCCTATTTTTCAGTTTCTTCCTCTTCATCAATAAATCCTTTGATGCCCTTTGATGACGTTTCTGCTAGGATTTCTAGAGTACTTCTATCTTTCTTCTCCCATTTTTCGTTAATCCGATCCTCTTATTTTCAAAATCCCTTCTTCTTCAACACCTTCTTTTGAACTAGGAATCGTTTATTTTTGTTAGATGTGCATGGAAGGAAAGGGCACGTCAGAGAAGGAATCATCCAAATGCGGCTTAATGAGTGGATGAAGAAGAGAACCAAAAAGATGGAGAACAGCAATTTATGAGATAGGCTTGCGTGTCCGGTGACTCTCATCATTGTTCCCTTTCTCTTTTTTCCCGTTTTTTTCCCGCATTATTATTATACTTGGAACACAATGCAAGTCTCATCATATTGCATATAATCCGACAAAACCTTTTTTGTACTCTGTCCGCTATTTTATTTTTATTTCTCCTTTTTCCCAGTGTGAATTTTGAATAGTTTTATTCTTTGGAATTTTGTCTTTTTCCTCTCTATTCCATTCATTAATATATGATATATGATTCTCGGAAAGTCGCAATTTTGTTTACATATTCATAATAAAGGAGAGTGCGTGTAACTTGATTAGCTTCGTCCTCCTGCATGCTCTTTTTTGTTTCTCTCCCCACTGCCATCTTCTTCTTCTTCTTTTTCTTCTTGTTCTTCTCCCTCTTGTTTTACTTGTTCCACTTTTTTCGCTTCTACTAATGCTACTTCTACTTCTTCTACTTCTTCTTCTTCTCCTATCCCCCCTTCTTTTGCTTTTTCTTGTTCTTCTTCTACTTGCCCCTTCTTCTGCTTCTTCTGCTTCTGCTTCTTCTTTTTCTTTTTCTTCTCATGCACGTCGCTATATTTCGCAATGCACTTCTTCTTTTTTGCCACAGCTTCGGGCAACGTCCTTTGCCTCCTCTCCCAATTTTTTCTGCTCTTTCGCCACTTCTTTCGCGCTTCGCCGTATCGATTCCCTTTTTTCGTCCACACTCTTTTTCCCCTTAATCCGCCCTTTACTCCCCCTGCTTCGCCACATCCTCTCTTCATTTTGCTCACTTGTCAACACCTTCAGCACCTCCTGACACTATTTCGAGCGCCCTTTCGACAATGGAGGAGAAACCAAAAATTACCGAGAGACAATGTGAGTTGAAGTTGTTTAGGGATTTTCGAGAAAACAGAACTTTTTGATGAAAAAGTGTCTTTGAGATTCAAGTGATATTTCCTTTCTCAATTAGAGTGAGCTGAAGAGGAATGTGCGATTTGTTGTGGGTTGGAATGGTTCTAGATTTCTTAGTATTGTCGGTTAAGCGATGCCAGATCTACGTGTGAGCTGTGTGTCTTTTCAGCAAAAATTTCAAAAAAAAATCGAAAACTTTGTTATAAAGATAAGTTCCTAGAGATTTATCAAAGAATGCGCAAAGCGGAATTTCGGAGTCACGTTGTTGACATGATTTTTCTAATTTTTTTAGTAATTTTAAAGTGGTGACCTAACTTTTATAAGTTGAGTTTTCTAGGCCATCACCTTTTTGACCTAGAATTTATCTGATAGCCGCCTGGTGTGTTTTCAAGGCCATTTTAAAGTGGTGGCCTAACTTTTGCGAGTTGAGTTTTCTAGGCCACCAGCTTTTTTGATTTCGATTTCGGTTTTGTAGTCGTTAAAGTTACCTAGAAAACACACCAGGCGATTATCAGACCAATTTTTAATCAAAAATGGTGGTGGCTTAGAAAAACCGAATCTCAAGATTTAGTTTTTCTCTTTATTTGAGTTGAAAATTTCAGATGGGCCTCTAATGGCTTTACCTCCAAAGCTCACTCCGGAATGTGGATTGCTGCTATCACGTGGGTTTACTCGAAAAACAACAATTTTAATAATTATATTTTCAGCAGATCTTCGCGATCGTATAGAGCGTGTCCAAAAGGAAATCATGGAAGACTACAAGAAAAGTAGGGTCTCTCAACATTATCATAGCGGAAACACATTTTTAAATTTCAGAGTCAACTGGATCTCAAAAGCCAACTTTGAGCTCCACCAATGAGAGCGCAATGGCTTCAGAAAAAGCGACCGCCGGGACTAAAAGACATTCAACATCGGAGTATCACGGTTTGTTTTCTACAATTCTAGCCGGTGGCCATAGAGAAAGCCCAGAAATAGTCATTTCGAACTTTCTTATCGACCAACACTCTAATTTCGAATAAGAAGCAATTATGATCATTAAATTGCTGGTACTACAGAAAGAAAGCGCTGCAAAGACGTCGACGAGGAAGCGATTATGGCTGGAATCGATCCAAATCTCTCGATGATTCCGCTTCTCTACGCAAACAAGCCACAAGAAAAGAAGCCAGCAGAAAGTTCTGGTGAGCACGCTAAGACCATTTTTGAAAAAAAACTTAAAAAGACTGGTTACAGTAAAACTTGTATTAGGAGCTCCAATGATCTTCAATTTTGGAGAGTCTCGAAAATTTCAGAAAAAGATTTATCAGTAATCTTGTTTGGTTTAAAGTTAGAAATATTGCTATTCAGCTGCATCGGCGACTGCATCATCAACTGCTCCAGCACCAAAAGCCGTTGCTGAGAACGGAGACAAGGCCAAACCAGCCGATTCAGACACCGAAGCAGACTAAGAATCACAAAACAAGATACCTCTCCGAATTTTCGATGATTTCAACATTTCATTTAAATCTTCTCCCCAGTAATCCGAAAGTAATATCACTACATAAAATAATTTCCATTTATGCTTTTTCTCCTACCGTCGTTGTTTCTCTAATAAAAGCCAACCCAAACCGTTTGCTTTGAGCTTAATTCTAGATTCCGGTGGAACAAATTGAAATTTTGTTAACTGATAGAATATTGATGAAGATATGGTAAGCAATTCATTAGTTGGCAACTTTTTGATATCTTTCGACTCAATCAAAATAATTGAGCTCAAACATCCGGCTTGAGTAGGTTTCTATCTGAGCAAATACGGTATATAAATATCTATTATCTCACGATCTTCCCCCCATGATTTTTGTCCCTGTTCACCAATTGAAACCCGACCATTAATTGTGTTGACACTAGATAATACTCATAGCAAGTGATGCAACCAAGACTCGCACTTTTGGTAAACTTTCATGTTGTTATTATCAAATATCTCATATAACTTTGATTTGTCACTAAATTTATACATACCAAATAATCATCCTAATTTATTACTCCTGCCTATTCACTCATTTACAGTTCAATAAAGACAAATAATCTCCAAAACTTTCTTTTAAAGAACGCCTAAAAATTCGGCTCTTTTTCTCAGAAGCTGGAAAATTTTGTCCCCGAAATTTTTTTTCGAAAACATAGAAAAAGCGGAAATTTTCCAACGATAATCGTGTATCAAACCGTATTCTATAACTGATTTCTTTTATAATCAAAATTTTTTCGGTGGCGTCGCGGGGACCCGAACCCATGGTCGCTCGCACGATGATTCAGAACACAACCACTAGCCTATGAGGGTAAGTTAGGATGAAGGTGTAAATGTGGTAGACATATTGAAGGAAGGCGAGGATCGGGATGATCCAAAGGAGATTGTATTTTTGGCGCCAGAGGAAAACCTTTTTCTCAAATTCGTCAACTGTTGTTTGGTCGGGCTCCTGGGGTGATACCTCGATTTGAAATAAGTTTGAGATTATCTGGATGAAATAGTTTCCGTGGTTAAAAACACAATTTCGTAACAAATCAAAACATACATCATGACACGCATTTTTATTTCAAGAAATTTTTCGAACAAATAATTTAAAAAATCGATTTCCTTAAAGTCCCAAACGTCTTCGAGCAAGACTATTCCACTCTTGAACTTTTGTTGAAGTTCAAGTCCTATAATAAAAGTGATTTAATTCGGTGTGTCAAAATTTTCTCACCGTTCTTCACGAAGAGCAGTTCCAATTTCATAGTTTGCAGATCTAGATTATTGGGCAAATTTACTGAAACAGACAGGATATTCGAAAATCGAATAGTACCGAAATCTTACCAGTTGCCTCGACCGTCTCCATTATCGCCTCACATCACATTTGCTTGACGTTCCTTTTCGTGAAGCCTAACTTTTTGAAGCTGGACGTGGCTCATTTGATCCAACTTTCTCTTGTTGAGATGGACATCGGCTGATGACGGTCACGACTTGAAGCTACTGAGTTTTGCAGTGCATCTCAGCGACAATCTGTATGAATTTTAGTTGTCAATCATTGATAATTATTCAATTTTAACCTTTCTCTTAGCTTCATTTTCCCGATACACTCCAATTTGATATCTTCCGGCATATCACACCAATTCGTGTCATAAACCGGATCAATCGACACATTTTCAGTCTTTTCGGCAAGCTTCTCGATATCGAATGAAATTCTGTAATGCGAAATTGTTTCTGGCACACAGGAATCGATGTCTGCGTTTTCAAAGTACAGTCATTCTTTTTGAAGTCCGAAAAATTGTTTTTTTTAAAAGAGCCGCATTTTAGGTCAACTTACAATTTGATTGTACAAAATTTGATTATTTAGTTTTCCGGCATGTTCAGCATTCACGAAGAAGTGCGAAAAAATCAAGTAAACACCCTAACCAGAAATCGTTGGAGGAAACTTTAAAAAATTTCTGTTATGCCCCTTCAAACTATAGTACTCTTTTGCTCTCACTGAATTTTTCCGCTTTTTAGCGCAATTTTCATTGAATTTTCAGTTCTTTTTCTAGAGGTTTTGCTACATAATCGTCTTTTCGTTTTCAATATGAAAGATTTGGCGGTGGAAACGGAAAAAGTATCGATTCACAGAAAAACAATTGGTGTGATTTGTCGCCGAAATTGAAGCTCAAGTGCATTGAAAGCATGAAGCTCAAAGAGAGGTTCTAAAACATTGATAATTGGTTGATTAATCGAAAAATGATATCATATTGTGATTGAGATGCACCGAAAAAACCGAAAATTCGCTTGCGGATTCTGAGAAAAAAAATTGCAAAGCCAGGGTGAGCTATCAGAAGTGGTCTTCAAATAAGTGCAAGCTTCTATCTGAGAAAATACGGTAATTTTGATATTAGGAAACTGAAAATTAAAAAATTAAAACACTTGGGTATTTCGGGCATTCGGAACTGGACAATTCATATTGAAAATTCTGGCTCAAACCGACCTTGAATTGAAATTTTTGAATGAAAAATTAGTTTCGATTTTTCACGTGAAAAAAAAGTTTAAAAACTCACGCGAAGTCCAGCGAAATTCACATTTTTGTGAATAAATAGAAGAATAGATAAATATATAATAGATTATCGATAAATACATAGAAATTCAATAAAAATCAATAAAGAGGCCGGTGGAAAATCAGGAACGCAGCCATAGAGGGGAGTAAATAGGGAGTAAATAGAAATTAAACAGTGGGTAAATGGGTAGATATTCAAAAAAAATCAGAAGAAAGAGGCCAGTGGAAAATCAGATACTAGCCATTGGGATAGAGTAAAATAATGCAGAAAGTCACACTTTGCGGTGGTGGGTTTGAAAGCGAAATAGTGCACGCAGAGAAGCAGAGAAACAGTATAGAGAAACAGCATGGAATGGGCTGGAGACGCAGAGATATCGTGGAAGAGTTGATGTCATCCAAAATTTTTGTGAGGGAGTAGCAAAGAATGACATCATCCGGATGGTTATAGGGTGGGAATCCTTTTCTCATCAGCCTTTGCTCACTCTTGGAAACAGAATCAATTTATCGCAAGTCGTGCTTTCTGAGCCCTTGTACAAAAAAAAACAAAGATTGCAGCACTTTTGTTATTTTCAGTTCAATGTTCACAAAAAGATACAAATTTATACTGGAAATACACAAAAATTGGACCATTATCGCTGATTGGCAGAACTTTCTTTTCGCTATGATACTCCGGGTTCGTTTCCAACGAAAACATTTTTTCATCGAAGAAAATGATAGAAACATGTTGACAACAATCGCAAACACTAATGACACCTCCCCTAATTTTTGAATTAAATTTGTATCAGTTCCTGTAGAAGATATTAAAAATTGGTTGATTGAAAAAATGTTTGTATTATTAAAAGAAACATTTTGTCAGTTGGCAACTTCTGGATGTATTCCAAAGGAAATGCAATAAATGAGCTCAAAGAGAACGAGAAATGGAACGACAAATGTGAAAATTTCCGCAACCACACACACGTCAAATTGCGTATAGCTAATATTTTGATGTTTTGTTAGGTACATTCATGCTGATCCGCCGGTTATTCGTAAATAAAAACGAATGAAAAAAATTCTGTGATGACATTGATAAAGTACAGGAAATCTCTTTTATTGCAAAAAGAGGAAGCCAGATATTTTTAATTTTTGAAAAACAGCAATAACATTGTTCTGATCAACTTCTTATAACAACTGAGAAAGTTTAATGTAGGTCAAAAGCGAATGTGTTTTTCGTTATTCTGCAATACAAAAAATGTTTGAAAAATCCAACATGAATTGCCTCTTTATTTGCGATGTATTTTTTTTATTTTTTTATTTTTTTTTGTTCAAACTCAAAATCAGAAAAACGTTTTTCAGACAAAAGTACCTATTTCTTAGACCCCCCCCCCGACACACAACATTTCTCCGTTGAACTTTCACTACTAGAAAGCAATTCCCTATAACTTTTCTTGTTCTCTGAAACTTTCCTTCAATAAAGTATTATAGAAAAATGTTCTGCCAATCAGCGATAATTTCAGATAGTCCGATTTTTGTGTAGTTTTAGTATAAACTTGTGACCTTTTAGAGAATTGATCTGAAAAAAAAGTGCTTCAATCTTTGTTTCTTTTTCGCACAAGGGTTCATTGCACGACTTGCGATTAATTAATTATGTTTCCAAGAGTGAAAGGATTCCCATTTTATGACCAACCGGATGATGTCATTATTTGCTACTCCCCTTCGCAAAACCGTTCGCTGTGCTTTTTTCTTCGGTTTTGCTACGTCTCCTGCCGATTCCATACGATTTCTCTGTATTTTTTCTCTTCTTCTCTGCATGCACTATTTTGTTTTCAACCCCACCACCGCGAAATGTTACTTTCTGCATTATTTTACTCTATCCCAATGGCTTGTATCTGATTTTCCACAGGCCTCTTTACTCTGATTTTCTTGAATATCTACCCATTTACCCACTGTTTATTATCTATTTACTCCCTATTTACTCCCCTTTGTGGCTGCGTTCCTGATTTTCCACCGGCCTTTTTATTGATTTTTATTGAATTCTTATGTATTTGTCTACAATCTATTATTCGACTCTTACGACAGTGAAAATGCAAATTTGATCTTGGCATACACTAAAGAATGCCCAAAATGTCATACAACCATCTAGAAGAATGGTGGATGCAACCATATGAGTTGCAAGACCAGAAACTGCTTGCACCAGTTCTGTTGGCTCTGCATGCAACCGTGGAAGGGCCATAGTGGATGTAATAGGTAGGTATTGTTTTGAAATACAGTTGTGAAATTTTGTTTTGACATGACTGGTCAATGAGTTCCACAAAAACGCATTTTCAAATTGGATTCTGGCTACTTTTTGAAAAAATCTTTTGGATCTATAAAATGGACGAAATTCTGTGTGTAATTAATTTTTTCTAGTGCTCCCAGGAAGCGAGATAGAGCCGCTGCAAGTTCAGAAGGCTAGAGAAGCAGACAACGAGACACACTGCGTCTCCAACCTCGGAGACTTCAAATGACCGTTTCTTGATTTCTAGATTAGCTGGTCTAGCTTGGTTTTTGGACATTACTGTAGGGTTTGAAACGGGGTTTCCGATTAGATTCAGATTTGAAATCCATTTCAAAATAATCAATTCTGTCCAAAAATCATTTTTCTAGACATCTAGATACGGTCATTTGAAGTTTCCGGAGTTTAGAGACGCAGTGTCTCGTAGTCTGCGTCTTTAGTCTTCCGAATTTGAAGAGACTCTATCTCGGTTCCTGGAAGCGCTAGAAATGTGATTTTTAGGCAAATTGTAGCGAATTTTGTCTAATTATGTCCGAGAAAAAATTTTCTGAAAATTCTAGAATTTTTTTCAGCTACGTCGACAACAATGAACAGCAACGGTCAAATTCACGCCAAAGCCTTGAGCGTTATCTGTTCTATTATAATAGATACAGAACGCATGAGCAAAGTTTGCAGTTGGAGTTGAAGGTGAGCGGGAAATTCAAAAGTTCTGAAAAGCTAATATACAGTACCTGCCAAAAAATATTTGAATCATTTTTAGTGAAAAATAGTAAAAACATGGTTTTCTGATTGGAAATTGGTTTTCCGATAAAAATTAGTCAACTTTGAATCCCTACAGAAATACTTCACAATTTTCCGATTTGTCTGAAAATTTCAGATTACACTAAATAAAAATGGAGCTTTAATTTTGTAATTAAAATTTTGTTTGTTATTTATTTTGGTTTTTCGAAATGTGCGCCTTTTAAAATTACTGTATCCTTCCCCCCCTATTCTCTTGCAGCGGCTTGCAAGCGTCAACATCTTTAAAGGCGCATATCTCAAAAACTTTAAAAACCAGAAAAAAGTTGCTAACTACAAAATTAAAGTTCTACTTTTCATTTGTATACTTTGAAGTTTTCAGACAACTAGGAGAATTCTAGACTACATTTGTAGGATTTCAAATTTGTCAATTCCTCAACCCTAAAAAAAGGTTGAAAACTTCGCGTTTGAGCCCATCTATCTAGGTTTCTGTGAAAGATAAAAAAAATTGGCAAGGGAAAAATTATTCATCATAATATCAGCTTTGCAATCGACAAATTTTTTTACATTTCTACAATAATTGAGATAATCAAACTCAAAGGTGGACGGGCGACATTTTATCGGGATAATGGGTTTAGCGGTCATTTGCTCAAACCGTAGGTGCACTTTGAGCTATTTTATCTTGGCTCCTGTGATAGATATTTAAAAAAATCAACTGATAAAATGTTTAGTAGATTATCGGAAACATTTTATTAGTGGACAGATGTTTGATACATCTCATAGGAACCGAGATAATGGAACTCAAAGTGCATGGCCTAATTTTGATATTTTAAATCAATTTTACCGATCATATATCGTAAAAAGTTCTTTTTAATGTTATAACATTTTCAAGCTCAAGAAAAAAGTTGCCATCAAAATGGACCAGAATTATTGGAGAAGGATATCGACGCAGACGACTTCTCGAAGTTATTCAAACAGGTTGGTTTGTGTTTTCTGTTTATCTGTCTATAAATAATTTAAAACTCCATTTCAAACTCTACGATTCTGTCTAAAAACCGACTTCTTAGCTCATCTAGAACTCGATATGGGTCATTTGTTTCCGAAGGTAGAGACGCAGCGTGTCTCGTCGTCTGCGCATCTAACTTGAACCTGGTCTTTCTCGGTTCCTAGAAGCGTTCGAAATTTGATTTTCAGACAGAATTTTTAGAAGTATTGCATATTTCATTCCCATTTGCAAACCAATTTTTCAAAAGTTACAAAAATCCTCAAAATGACCATTTTTAGGTCCAAGACAAAACTCGTTACGTGGATTCTCGTCGAAAAGTGCTTCGAGAACATTGCATCGAAGGATACAATAATAATTTTCTAATGGTATATTAACTTTTTTAATGGTATATTAACGCATCTCATGTTTCATGCCATTCCTTTTCTTTCAAATAAAAATTGATTTGATATTTTTCGAAAGTTCGAAAGTTCAAAACGGTCTGCGTCTTCGTAATTCTCATTCTTGCATATCTTTAAAAGTATGTACAGTAACGGTCAATAAGTTAAACAAAAAACGTATTTTTCAGTTGATTTTCGGTCATTTTGATCATTTTCGAAATTTTTTATGAATGATCTGAACATCCATAATCCTTATAATTATGTTCAATAATCAAGCTAGGAAAGCTAATCTAGATATCGAGATACTGTCATTCAAAGTTTCCAAGGTTAGAGACGCAGAGTGTCTCGTCGTCTGCGTCTCTAGCCTCCTGAACTTAAACAGTTTCTGGTCTGGTAACCCATATGGTAGCATCCTCCACTTTTCTCGATGGACGTACGCACTCTTTAGTGTGTGCCATGATCCAATTTCCAGTTTCACTGTTGCTTTTACAACGGATAACTCATTGTTTTTGGATATCACAGATTACTGGCTCATGCCAATTCTCAGAGCAACAGAAGCAAAAGCGAGCGCCGCATTCGCATTCGATGAGCTGGGAGTATGTGGAGAAGACAAAAATTATATGAGGTCAAAGTGATATATATATATATATATATTATTTGAAAGACCTTTTTAAGAGCTATAATTTGAAAAAAGTTTGTTCAAAAATATCGTAATCAAAGCAAGTTAGCTATCGAAATTGGGATACCGAAAACACAAAGCCTATCCTATACGTCCTCTTTGAGCTCAATTATCTCGGTCCCTTTAAAAGTAATCAAAAAACCGACTACTGATAAAATATTGATGATATTATGATAAACATGTTATCAGTTGACAGGTTTCTGATATCTCTTACAGTAACCGAGATAATTGAACTCAAAGCTAATTTTAAATTGGTAGTTGACAACTTTTTTATAATTTTCTTGGTTTTCGAGATTTGCGTCTTCAAAAATACTGCATCCTTTTCTCCGCACTGCAGCGGCTTGTAACCGTCAACAACTTTGAAGGCGCTTGTGTCTAGATTCTTACGAGAGATATCAACAATTGGTCAACTGATAAAATGTGTATCGTAATATAACCAATATTTTATAAGTTGACACGTTTTTGATATTTTTTACAAGAACCGAGATAATTGAGCTCAAAGTTTTTAAAGGGGGGGGGGGCATTTTATGAGATGGTTTACGGTACCGCTCACTTTGAGCTCAAATATCTAGGTTCCTATAGAAATATCGAAGATGTGTCAACTGATAAAAAGTTAATTGTAATATCACCAACATTTTATCAGTTAAACATTTAAAAAAAAATTAAAAACCGAGACCAATCCTATGTCCTAACCAGAGAGTTCTCGATGTTTGAAATTACCGCAATTTCTCTCAGATTTGTGATGGGGTTATTCAGTGAAAAGCAAATCAGCAAATTGCTGGTTTTTTTCCTGATGCAGAAAACTAGATAACTCGTTAGGGCTGATTGCTGGGGTTTTCTAGACCATGACTTGTTCTTGTGGAGGAACACGGCCAGTTTAAGCAAAACCCAAGCAGAACACTCCTCCCGCTTTTATTAGGCTGGTAAGAAAGTTTCTTTCTTTTGGGCAGGGATTTTTTTGAGGCTCGATTTCTGGTTCTAGAAGAGGTGTACCGGGCCAAACTTTTTTTGTTAGAAAGCTGTGTTCAATGTTTATCAGATTGTCGATTGGTTAGTTTTCATCTCACTCCGTGTTGAAGAAATAACGATTCTTTTGGCCCTTATCCCACTGCAAAAAAGGAACATGCTTATATTTTTATTCTTATTTGGTCTTCAAACACCTGGTATCCGCAAAAAATTTGTGGATATATATAAAGGACATGTTTCTTCATCGCCTATAATAGGTGTTCGATTCGAAAAATTCCGCCCAGGGGAGTTCAGTTTGAAAGATGACAACTTCCTAGTGTGTCGGATCTTCATCAATTGCAAAAAACCGGGGAGGTGGATCCATTTCAAATCATTTGTTAAATGTCACAGGCATTGTCCTCTTGTCGACCAAGTTTTGTGAACGGATCGAAGTCTCTTGACAAAGTCAAAAAATAGGTTGATTCGTAACCCGTGTTTTTTTCGGACTACAATATGTTTCGCTATGTAGACATGGGTATGTTTCACCTATGATTTCTTCGCACGTTCAGTTGGCTGGATTATCTAACTATTGTAGATGAGAAGTGGGTAAGCTACTCTAACAATGTGCGGAAGGGGCAGTCGATTAACAAAGAAGGGCTAGCTCTGGACATCCCGGAACCCAAATTTCCCGTAAAAATGGGTATGCTAGGAACTTGGTGGTTTTTCGAAGGAATGCAGGCTGGAAACTTTTAGATGTTGGTACCACTATAACTGCCGCTTTGTATAGTTTCTAATTAGAAAAATTGAATTTGACAGTCGAATCAAAACGAGGAGAAAAATCCAGAGTTCATTTCCAGCGCGACGTGAGAGATCATCGTTGACTAGAGGGATCAACCAAAATTTCATGTCGTTTGGCTGAACTATTTTTTTGCACTCATCGTATTCTCCAGACCTTGCCCTATTAGAAAAATGGTCGTTTGGGGATCTTGAACGTCATCTTGATAGAAAAAACTTCAATCGAAAAGATGACCCCAAAAAGGAGTTGCCCCACTTTTTCAATCGCAGCCCTCCTCGTTCTAGGCCAAGGGGATCAAGAAATTACCAGAGCGTTGCCATACAACTATCAATGCTCTTGGACGTTACTTTCATTGATCTCGCCCCCTCCGCTTTAAGGAAAATCGGACTAAAAATTTTGCCAAAAAAGAAAGAAACTTTCTTACCAACCTAATAATTAGTTTAATTTTTTGAGCTCGTGGTCGTGTAGCTCCACGAGAACAAGTTATGGCCTAGAAAACTCCAGCACTCGGCCCCAACAAAATGTTGGTTTTTTTTTTGCATAAGGAAAAACCAGCAATTTGCTGATTCTTTTCTTATTGAAAAACCCCATAATACGGTGTATAACCGGTGCAAAGGAAATGACAATACAAAAACTATTCAAATCCAAATTTATTATGGAACATTCTCAAAATGAAACTCTTCGAATATCGAGCACTTCTCCAATTTCGTTCATGGTCCTCGCAAATTGTGTTTTCATATATTCTTAGAGTGGGTTTGTGTTCCTTGATATTTGATGGTATCTGAAATAGTCACATTTTGAAAAGTTCGAAACTATTTTTTTTAAATTCTATGTCTGCAGTTTTTTCATTTTCAGTTTTGTTTTCCTCAAATTGGCTTCCAGAATATCAAGTTAAAAATTGGAATCTGAGATCTTCGAATTTTCTGAATTTTAGAATCTTAAAATCTCTGATTCTGAAAAGAATCTATACAAACCGGATTTTCCTCTTTGATTGAAACTCCAGGCTTTTGTTCTTCTGATATTGTCGTGCTGCCATCTCCCAATAAAAACTTCATTTTGCCAAGATTCGCCATCATGGGACTTGACTCTATGGAATTGAAGTCACATCCACAATCCTGCAAGAAAAACTTGAGTATCGGAGCCCTAGAAAGTGAAATTTTTGCACACCTCAACTTAATATATATTTTGAGTGAAAACATATTTTTGAAACTCACCAGGAAACCCGCGAAATTCACAGTTTTGTGAAAACTTTGAATAATAATTAAATAGTCAGAAAAATCAAAAAGAAGAGGTCGATGGAAGATCAGATACCAACCATTAAGAATAATTAATACGGAATAAATTGTAGATAAATAGATAGATCGAAAAAAAAATCAATAGAAAGAGGCCCGTGGAAAATCAAATACTAGCCATCGAAAAAAGTAAAGTGATGCAGCAAGCCTCGCTTTGCGGCGGTGGGGTAGAAAACGAAAGTGTAAACAGAGAAGCAGAAAAATAGTATAAAACGGTCTAGAGATGCCACGGAGTCAGAGAAGAAAAAAGAAAGACACGAACGTTTATGTGAGGGGAAGAAACGGAAAACGGGCTCATCCGAGAAAATTTTCTCTTTTCTTCTTTTTTTTCTTTGTTTCATTTTTCCGCAAACTTAGGAGACACAGAACGAAGGAACGATGCAGTAAGAGGAGGTATCAGCAAAGGTGTATTCAAGGGGAAAAAGTCGTAAATGTTCTTCAGGCGGGCCGTGGGGCCAAATGGAAGTCTCGGTCATCTTCTTTATTCAGATAATTTTTCTCTTTTTTCGACTGCCTCTTCCTGCCGTGTCCTTCTCTAGCAAAGCGTTTTCCTCCTGGTTTTCTGTTTCTCTGATTGCAAACCGATGAAGAAACCTCAACAAAATATTAGCTATTCGCAGTTTTTCGTCTGTGTGTTTGCGGACTTTGCGCTTTTCGCTTTTTGGATAAATTTCCTGGAAATTGCTATGCATATTTACAATAAAAGTAACCGATAACTGGAATTTAAGTCACGTTCTCTGTAGAAATCAACTTCAAACCTATTGTCCACTGTACAGAAAAATTCAAACTTGTTTTTCAAAGTGAATATAATATGTATTGAAGGTCGAGACATTTTAAGTTAAAAAATGTACATTTGGTTTGGACCCACCCAGTACGGTCCAAACGGTGACCAACTTTGGTCAAAAAATGAAAATTTTTCTTGATGGAGATAATGTTTAGATTTAACTTAGAATAGGTTATTCTTGCTATATTGAGCATTTTTCGTGTTAAAGCCAAAATTCTAGCTCGTTTCCTTTCAGCTGAAAATTTTGATTTTTGTTCCCATTTCGAAAATAATTACTGATAATCTACCGTCGTGAAAATGTTTTACATTATTTCCAAAATATAACATCAGATTCGAATCCGGCGTGCAAAATAACACTAGAAAATGTTTATTTAAGTTTGAATATCGTGGTGTTTTAAGCCAGTTTAGGCCAAAAAGTGCCCAAATATGAGGTTTCACCATGTGGTCCTCCCATGGCAACTAAATTTCGCCCAAAATCGACCCTCTCCAATTTTGACAAAATTTTTAACAGATGTTGTATTTTTGATGCGTAGTACTCTGGCAAAGTTTCAGGTTTCATTCTCTTCGTCTTCATATGTTTTTGCACCTCGTATTTTTGGACTGAAAATGGACTTGGAAGCAATTTTTGCAGCTTTTTTGGAGCTCCTGAAAATGCACGAACACGATGAGAACAAATCTTGAAACTTCGCCAGAATACTACCCATCAAAAATACTACATCTGGTACAAATTTGATCAAAATTGGAGATGGTCGTTTTTGAGCGAAATTTAGGTGCCATGTACTCTCCCACATGGTGAAACCTTATTTTTGGGCACTTTTTGGCCTAAAACTGGCTAAAAAATTTTTTTTTGGAAATAATGTAAAAATTTTTCGCGACGGTAGATTATCAGTAATTTTTTCGAAATGGGAACAAAAATCAAAATTTTCAGCTGAAAGGAAACAAGCTCGAATTTTGGTTTCAACACAAAAAATGCTCAAAATAGCAAGAATAACCTATTCTGAGTTAAATCTAAACGTTATCTCCATCAAGAAAAATTTTCATTTTTTGACCAAAGTTGGTCACCGTTTTGACCGTACTGGGTGGGTCCGAACCAAATGCAAATTTTTAAACTTAGAAGTGTTTCGACCTTCAATACATATAATAACAACTCTGAAAAACAAGTTTGAATTTTTCTGTACAACATATTTTCGGTTCTTACAGAGAATGCGTCTTAACTGCATCAAAGCGAGATCTGTCTACTATCTCATTTCTCATCAGCCAATCAGCTAGTTGTCAGGAAGTAAAATTTTGGATCTCGGAAATCGGAAATAAACTTCCATTTCCGGAAGTCGGAAGTCGGAAGAAAATTTTCAAACTCGGAATTCGGTAGTAAAATGTTTGAACTAGGAATTCGGACGTGGGAAGTTTGAAGCGAAACAACGCCCGGAAAATAGAAGTAGGAAGTCAGAAGTCGAAATTGAACGTTTTAAAATGAAGTTATTTTGGTAGCCTACGGTTATTTCGGATCATTATTTATGTTGTTGGAGCTAATTTCGACATTTTTTTTCATTTTTCAAATCTAATAAAACAAACAAATATCGCAGTTTTTGAAAAAAGTCGTTGGCGGATTTCGATACTCGGAAGTCGGAAGTAAATTTGTTTCTCGGAAGTCGGAAGTCGGAAGGAAAAAATCAGAATTCCTGACATCTCTGCAGCCAATGTATGTTTTTATCGTGGTAGCCTTGAAAGTGTACTTTGTTACCCTGTCTCCAAAATATACAATGTGACACGAGTATTTAAAAAAGTCAGGAAAAATTCGCCTGATGTATTTTAGAAAAGTTAAATTTTGAGTTAGACTTTCTATAAATAGAAACAAATACAAGAAACAAGTACAAAGAAAACATCAAATTTTATGAGACGTAGACTGTGAAGCAAATTGATCATGGGAAATTAAAAAAAGATCAATTGGGAGAACAGAATGAATCATTGATAGTGCAACGTCTCCAACTTGAAAAACCCAGTTCTGTTCATCTCGTTTCGGTACTCTTCGTCTGAAAATATAGAAGTCAATATTTCGAAAAAAGTGCTAAAAATGACTCACCCTTTGAGCGTGGCAAGTCCCTATCCTCAACTTTGATGAAGAACAGTTGTCGGATGTTGACTGACACTTTTTTGACCATCTGTGGAACTTGGCAACCATTGTCTGGATGGAAGAGGGATCTTGGAGGTGGTACGTCGAAGATTGTATCCTCCTCTGAAATATCACTATTAATACAACAGGCATTGCTCAAAATGTTCTTACTTCGTAGTTGTTATTCTTAATCTTCTCTGTTTTCGGGGCCTTCGTTTGAATTCCAATCCAAGAGTCCAAAAATGATTGATGACGAAGTCATAGGAATCGGTAGAACATCTCTAAAAAACACGGAATTAAGCGGGTAGCCCTTATTGAGCGCTTCAGTTGTTATATCTGATCTAAAACATGTCCAAAATTTTAAACTCACCCGAGTTGGACGAGCTGATCATTGTCTTCCAAGTGGACGAGCTGATCATCGTCATAGGTAATCAACTCAAATGGATCATTCATTTGGCTTTCTTTGATTCTCAAGTAGAAAAATATGTTTGAATGAAGGACGTAGTACTTGCAGTCTTCCCTGGGCAACAGTTGTCTTATCGTGAAATAATAAATCGATAGCCAGAAAAATATGAAGAAATAGGCCGGTAAAATCAGGAACGCAACCATGAAGAAGAATAAATAGTGGATAAATTGGTAGATATGCAGAAAAATAAAAAAAAAAGAGGCCGGTGGAAAATCAGGAACCAGCCATGGGGAAACAAAGAGTAGAAATGATGAAACAAGCCACACTGTGTCGCCATGGGGCGAGAAACGAGAGAGGGTTCAGAGAAACAAATAAACAGCGAGGTGAAATAGCATGAGAGGGGCTGGAGACGCAGCAAAGTCGAAATAGATGAAGTCAAGTAATGTTTCCGTTTCTGAGTCACCAAACCTTTCAGAAAAAAGGGAAGCGGCACATGATGTCAATATCGGTTTTCCGATAAATTGATGTCAATATCGGTTTTCCGATAAAACGCAATTAATTTTTAAAAGATCCCAAAATTAGAAAAAGTATTTGTACTGCCGAAAATGAAGAAAGAGGATTCCCAAAAATTTAAATATACGATAAAGCAATGGAATAAAAAATTGCTGGGAAAATTGCGGGACAAGGTGGTGTCGGATTCTTATCCGGTTCTTCTCCGAAAATGCCTTCAAAGTCTTTAAAATTCATTTATTTTGAATTCCGCTGTACCCAATGGAAACGCGCTCCGCCGCGCCAGCGCCAAAATTCGAGGCGGGAAATCTGTGCAATTGCTTTTCTGGCCCGTTTTCAATCATTCTTGTCTAGAGAAGGGCACCGATTTGGTGAATACCCTGTTTCCTCTCTAAACAGTTTCATTTGTTACCTTTTGCCTTCTTTTGCTACCTTTTCCCCTTTGTTACCGATTTTCAGAGCTTTGTGCTCAATTTTCCCTTGCTACCGTTTTCCCCTGCCTTCTAGTGCCTTTTTTGCCTTAAATTCAAGCTATAATAAACAATTGTAGTTATCAAAAAGCTGCGTTTATTGTTGTCTTCTTTTCCTCTCGCATTCTTCGCTGAATTCGCCTAGAATTCAGTGTTTCCGCCGCCTTTCGTTCCGCCTTTCGTTTCCGCCTTTTCGTCTTTGCCGTTTTCTCTCCGTCTCTTCTCTCTCTCTCTCTCTTTCTTTCGCATTTCTTTTCTATTCCGAACTTGTGCAAGGTGGCGCGGAGGAGAGATATCCTGCCGTTAAACCCTGTACTCGTTTCGACTTGGGGGCCGAACTAAAAGCCAAGAGCGTGAAACCTCTCGTTCTTTGCGAATCCCTACCAGAGTGATCTCCAAGATAAGATTTCTGTGGAGTAAACTCAGTAAATTCGCCAAATTCTTTGTTTTCTTTGTGATTTTACCTTGTCGATCTTCAAGATAAGATTTCTGTGAAGTGAGCTTGGTGAATTCGCTAAATTCTTTGCTTTTCAAAGAAAGTTTCTTGTGAAAAGTGAGGAGAAATTTGCTTCGGAAAGGCTAGCGCTTGTTCTAGAAGTGAATATTTCATTTTCTGACTGAAATTCTTGAAATTTCGCTTAGAATTTGACAGAAAATACCGTTTTTCAAAGGCGAATCTTTGATTGATAGGTAAATTCTGTTCAAATCGGTCAGAAAATCGATAATTCGCTACCGGAACGTTGCGAAAGTTTTCAACAGTTTCGCCTGGATTTCTACTGGATTTTCATCGATTTCTAGTATTTTTCAACGGATTTTCGTCGTTTCTCTGCTTTCAAAGAGAATTTTCCTGTCGCCGATAAGGAAATTGTGAAGAAAACGAGCCAAAACTCGATTTTTTATCGATTTCTCCTGCTTTCATTGGTTTCTACTGGGTTTTCTTCCTTTCCGCTACAATTTTGTCATCGGAAACCGTCAAATATCAATTTTTGTCGGATTTATCATCGCCGTTACCTTCTGATACCTATTCCTGTCGCTTATCACCTTCTTTTTGATTCAAATCGTTAATTTTCTTGAATTTCAACGAGAAAATCGTATTTACAGGCTTTTCAAATGATTGGCCTATCAGAGGAGCCACCACCGCCTTCAACTCTGCCGTCGGCGCCGCCGCTCGACTCATCGGATGCTCCCGATGAGCTCTCCGAAGAAGAACAACGACGTCTTCGAGAGGAAGAAGAGGAAAACCGTCGGAAAGAAGAACAAGAGAAAGAGGAAGCAGAGTTTCTCACTGAAACCTGTGAACAAAGTTTGGAAGAGCAACGCCAGGTGAGACTTTATAAAAATGTCGAATCTGAAAACGATTTCCGTGCTGTATTGAAGCAAAACACGAGCTTAAAAGAGAGCAATGTCACCAAAATTGTCGACAAAGCTTTTTCGATAATTCTGGAGAAAGATGAAGTCATCGATAGCAAAGATTTTGCTATCTCAAAATACAGAAAAATGGTTCAAAAGCTGAATGATCGAGTTTTTCAGTTGACGACAACTATGGAGGACGTCAGAGGATTCTACACCGCCGCGAACAACTCGGTAGATGGAGGCAATGAAATGGTGAGATTTCTTGAAGAAAATGAAATTGAAACCGTCGAAGAATTGTAAGAAAAAATGTCGGAATTGAGCAGACTCAAAAGAGAAAGTCAACTTCAACAAAAATATTTTCAGACGATGCGAGAGCAAGCCAGAAGTCAAATTTCCGGAACTTCTACAGATTCAAGCTTGAGCGACAAACTCAAATTGGATATGGATCGACTGGAAAGAGAGAAGAAGCGATTGGAAGAAGAAAATCAACTCCTGAAGCTTCAAATTCCACTCAAACCGCTGTTTCGCATCGAAGAAGCACAACAACGATGTGATACAAGAGTTTTGAAGAATGTGAAGACTCCAATGTTGCCATCGATGCCAAAAGGATCGTGTGAAACAAGGAGACGATCGGAGAATATGACTCGTGAGTATTTCGTTAAAGAAAAAGCGCGCGATGCGATTTATGACGAAACTATGCATGAGCATTTTGCGCAAGATTTTGATGATAATAAGGGTGAAAAATACGCGCCGAATTGCTATTATCAGAGTAATTGGGACACCGGAAACACATCGGAAACAGCTTTTTTGTCTATGATGCAACAAATGCACATGCAAAACCAGCTGCCCGACCCTCCGAAATACACCGCTGAGGAGAATTCCGCTTCAATGGATGCGTTTATCAAAACGTTCCAGATGAAATATGGGGGATTATCTCAAAAGCAACAAGTGGTATTGCTAGAGTCGAATTTCTTGTCGGGAAAAGCGTTAAAAGTATACAAGGGCCTTCCGGAATATGACAGTAAGAGCCTTTAAGGATAAGTGATTTATTAAGTAATACTAGGTTAACTGAACATGGGGAAAGTCGGGGTTAAAACCTGACAAGTGAAAGACTGGGGTACAGAAGTGAAGGGAAACGAGAAGACCCTCCTGGAGGGAGGGGAGAAGGGATATTTATACTGCAATTGGCGGCATTCCGATGACGGGATTCGGCTCGCTGGGACTCGGGCTGATGGAGCTTGCCGGCCGGGATGGTGCGACGGTCTGGAATGTAAGAGTTAGAGTCTGTTGAGAATTAGGAGGGTTTAGACAAATCCAATTTCTGTAAATCCTAAGAGCCTATCTGTCCTGGACAGAAACAAAGATGTTTCCTTCTCTTAGAAATCATGTGATTTGTGAATCATCTGGTCAAAGTCTCAGAAAGATGAAAGTACATCTGGATGAATCTAAGAGCAACTAACTTCCTAGTTTTAGACCTACTAAGGTATTTAGAATACCTTACATGACAAACAGTCTTTCCAGACTGTAATGAGAAGAATGGCTGATCGGCTGAGAGTTTCTAAAGAGGATGATTCAAGGCGAGCGAAGTCTAAATGGGAACAATTGCATAAGCGAGATGGTCAGTCAATCGAAGACTATTGTCTTACGATCGATGAACATTCGAAGCGCGCGTTTTTGAGAATAGAGCCGGAAGAGCTGTCCTCGTTGAAATGTCAGAAACTTATGAATGCGGTTTATGATAATGAGATGATGTCGGGTTTAATTCAATCGAAATTGAGTGAGACTCCTGAAATTGAACATTATGAAGTCGCCAGGGAGATCGCTATCAGATATGAGCGAAGTGCCAAAGAAAGACAGAAGAATAAGAAGAAAGATGAAGCGAGTGAAAAGAAGGATAATAATTCTTCTGTTCACAATGCTCAATATCAGCAGAATTCTAGCAAAATGTGGTCTCAAAAACAGAATCAGAGTCGCAATCATCAACAGCAGTTCAATTCGCCCAGCAATAATTATCGTTCAAATTCGTCGAACAATAATTACCAGTTTACTTCGTCACATCATCAGTCTCCTCCATTAGTTCAGCAGCCGTCTTCGTTTTCAAATCAGCCTTCGTCGTCGGATCATCAGTCTCCTTCAGTTGTTTCATCTAATCAGTATCCTCCTATGCACAATTCTCAGAAAGAAGACGTGTCAAATCAGAGTCAGTCTTTCGCAGAAATTCCGGTGAATAATGACTATTCATGCCGAGAATGTAACGCTATAGGGTGTCATGCTCCGACTTGTTCTAAAGCTCCGAGAAATGCTAAATTTGTTCCTACTTGCAATCGTTGTCGTGAAAAAGGTCACTCAGCGAACTATTGTCCTCAACAGAATGTAGCAATTCCGGTTCTATCTGAAACCATAGACTCTAATATCGCTATGATCTCCACGTTGGATATCGATTGGAGCCAAACGTCTCTCAACGAAATTGCTGCAAACAAGTCTTCTGTTCAATACGAACAAGGAAGAATTGCGGGTGTTGATGTAGAAATTCTAATAGATAGTGGTGCAAGTCTTTCAGTTACAGTACCGCTCAAAAGTATATCAAGTTTTGGTTTTTCGGTGACAACTTTTTTTCGAGATGAGGTATCAACCCAAAATTTTTATCACACAATTTTAGTGTTGTTAGACATGTCCAGGCCAACTTTCGGCCCAATTGCTAAAAACATGCAGAAGTTACGAAAAAAAATCGAAATTTTGAAAAAAATTGAATTTTTGGTACTGTCACAAAAACTACCGTATATTAACAAAAACCAAGTTTATTCACAAAAAATGGTTATGAAACATAAATTGAGTTCTAGTACTTCGTTGCGAAGCCCTTGGCGTCGATGACTGCTTGACATCTTCTTCGCATGGAACCAATCAAAGTGTCGATGCTTGACATGGGGATCTGACTCCACTCGTACTGCAGTTGGGCGAACTTCTCGTCGGAATTCTTGGCTCTTTTGTTCTTACAGCGTCTTTCCAACTCCTCCCAAAGATGTTCAATCGGATTTAGATCCGGGGATTGACTTGGCCACTCGATGACGTTGACCCGACGGCTTTTGAGCCAATCCTACAATTCAGATTATGTCGGTTTATTTGGCAATTTTCTCACCTTGACGAGCAGAGCAGTATGTTTTGGGTCGTTGTCGTGTTGATAAATACTTCCACGACCCATGGATTTCAAGTGCGGGAGCATCTGGTTCTGGAGAATGTCTTTGTAGACGTGCTGATTCATGATCCCCTTGACGCGGTGAAGCGGTCCCATGCCTGTTCCAGAAAACGCACCCCACACTATGCAGGATCCTCCTCCATGCTTAACCGTGGGCAGTTGGTATTTCGGATTATATCTAGAGCCAACTGGTCTTCGAATCCACTGAATTCCATCGCTGCCAAAGAGCAGAAACTTGCTCTCGTCGGACCAAAGAACCTTGTTCCAATCTTGTCGAGTCCAGTTCAGATGATCCTTGGCCCACTTCACTCTGGCTGCTCGGTTCTTCTTGGTAATCAATGGTTTTTTCGCTGGACGTCGTCCCATTATTCCAGCAGCATTTAGACGGCGTTTGACAGTTGCTACGGATGGTGGCGATGGAGAATTCACAAAAACTTCACGTCTGATCGCGGGAGCAGGAAGTCTCGGGTTGTTTCTGGAGGTCATCAAAATGTTTCTATCCTCCATTCGATTGGTAATACGTGGTCTTCGGGTTCGGCGACGGACGGGAAATCCAACTTTGCCATTACAGCTTTTCAAAAGCTTCGAAATGCAGGATTCCGTGACATTGAACATTCCAGCAAGAGTTTTCATAGTCAGTCCACTTTGACGGCCCACAACGATGGATTTCTTCGCATTATCAGACAAATCTTTTGCTCCAATAATTTTTCCCATGTCTGAAAACCTATACACAAATTTCTTGACAGCCAACTTCATTAGAAAAAAAAATTATGGAAAAAATATAAAAAAAGTAAAAAACACCAAAAATTTTGAAAATTAAAAAATTAGTGAAATTTTGCGGCATAGTGTTTGCGGACAGAATGTTGCATATCGTACGTCTTTTAAATGTTCTTTTACATTTTTCTTCCAAATTTCATATCAATTGGACAACTAGTAGCCGAGATACCCTTGAAAAACCAAAACTTGATATACTTTTGAGCGGTACTGTATGTCTCATGCTTTGTGGAAATCTATTGTCGCAAAGAAAGGAAAGGAGTGGGAAAAGAACGTTTCCATTGAAACTCCGAGCATACAGAACGCGGTAGCTGCTAATGGTGATCCCGTTAATCTGTTATTCCAAGTCATCCTTGAAACCTCAATTCGTTCCAAGACTAGGAAAATTCCGATTTATGTTGCCGATGTCTCCAGAAACAATGTCATTCTTGGCTACAATAATTTCCAAGCAATGGGAATTCAGTTGTCAGTTGAAATGGAGCCTCGGGAAATAAGAACGGTGCATGATGTTCAACTAGCTCCCAAATCGCATCGTAGTGTAGAAGTGCGCGTAGCAGGGATCTTCGATACCGAGAAATTCTGTCTAGTGCATCCGATAATTGATCAACTTTCTACAACAGTCTGTCGGGTCAGCAACAAAGGAAAATCTTTCCTTATGCTCTCTAATCGCGGAAAAGAAGTTGTTTCCCTAGAAAAAGGTCAACTTATTGCTCATGGAGAAATGGATAAGACCGAAGTATTCGAAAATGAATTGTTTTCTGAGGATCCAGCTGAACAATCATGTCCAGTGTCTGAAGAATCTTTGCAAGAGAATAATGTCACTGATTCTCAGCATTGTGAAAATCAAAAAGATGAAATTGAGCCAATGTCAGTTTCTGAAAGTACAATGGATGAAGAGAAAAATAGTGTACTGATCGACAAGAAAGCTAACGACATAAATATATGTCAAGGTCCCCCGCTGAAGTCACTAGTTGATTCTTCTACTTCGTTTAGCCTTCCAGTTACCAAGACTCGTGATAAACAAGAGTTTATCGACTCTTCTCAGCTATATGAAGATGTTCAAGAAGAGCATCATGCATTGGAAATTGTCCCAAAATCTCTCAAACCTTCCCCAGAACCGATACTGGAAAAGGCCGGAGATGTCGCCTTTGGCGGTGTTTTTCAAACAAAGCCTACATGCCGCGTGAAAGAAGGAAACCGTCTACAAAAGGGTTTAGGATTAGAGTCTCATGTCTACAAAAGCGATCTCGCCGCTTGCGAAAAAGAGCTCCTGTCTCAAAACTCGCATCATAACAATCTAATTCAGGACCATCTTGCTCATACGCATGGAGCATCACCCGGAAGAACACCCATTGTTCTGTCACCAGGAAAGGATCCACCAACTGGCTCCAAATGTTCCATGTCAAGTGAACAGTATCCAAAGGATTCAAAGGAATTTTTCGAGAATCCAAAGGAAATGTTCGAGGATTCGTCTCTTCCGAAGATTTCACCTTCACCAACATCATGCCAGCTACCGTATGAACCTGGACCGTCAATGAGTCTTCATCCAATGCCAAGCACAACTACAGATGCTGATGCAGATGTCTCCGGATCTTCTTCACCAAGGATCAGCTCAAACTTTCAACATGAATAATGTCTAATTACTCTTGTTATCCAGTGTTATCCCATCACCTAATGCTATCCTTTCCCCCTTCTCCTATCTTCGTCCCCTATATGTTATTCTATCGTCCCCGTTTTTCAATAATTTCCCCCTTTCTTGCAATCACAGTGAACTCCCAATTCCTCCTCTCTGGTGCTATTTCCATTGGAAGCGGGACTCGAAAAGGCCGGAGATGTCGGATTCTTATCCGGTTCTTCTCCGAAAATGCCTTCAAAGTCTTTAAAATTCATTTATTTTGGATTCCGCTGTACCCAATGGAAACGCGCTCCGCCGCGCCAGCGCCAAAATTCGAGGCGGGAAATCTGTGCAATTGCTTTTCTGGCCCGTTTTCAATCATTCTTGTCTAGAGAAGGGCACCGATTTGGTGAATACCCTGTTTCCTCTCTAAACAGTTTCATTTGTTACCTTTTGCCTTCTTTTGCTACCTTTTCCCCTTTGTTACCGATTTTCAGAGCTTTGTGCTCAATTTTCCCTTGCTACCGTTTTCCCCTGCCTTCTAGTGCCTTTTTTGCCTTAAATTCAAGCTATAATAAACAATTGTAGTTATCAAAAAGCTGCGTTTATTGTTGTCTTCTTTTCCTCTCGCATTCTTCGCTGAATTCGCCTAGAATTCAGTGTTTCCGCCGCCTTTCGTTCCGCCTTTCGTTTCCGCCTTTTCGTCTTTGCCGTTTTCTCTCCGTCTCTTCTCTCTCTCTCTCTCTTTCTTTCGCATTTCTTTTCTATTCCGAACTTGTGCAAGGTGGCGCGGAGGAGAGATATCCTGCCGTTAAACCCTGTACTCGTTTCGACTGTGGATTGGAAAATATAATATAATATTAACAAAACTTTGATGATCCCCATAGACAGCTGTTTCACGTTGTCATTTCGTACGTTTATTGCTCGACTCTTCCACTTCCGATTTTCTTTCCAGGCCAGGGCTGTCAAACGGCGCTGAAAAGTTTTTTTTTTATACGGCCCGGCCCCGCGGCCGCGGCCTCGGCCGCCCGTCGTTCAAAAAAATTGAGACGGAACTATGGGTTTTCAACAAAAACATTAGTTTTTCTTTCTGAATTTGAGCGGATTTTTGGCAAATAATTTCGAAAATATGAACGATGAAAAAAATGAAAAGAATGTAGAAATTCGAAACTTACAATTTATGACATATATTAAATTGTCTTTATAGTGAACCTTGAGTCTCAAAAATAGTTTTTTTTTTCATGTTATTTACTCCCGTATGAAAAATTACTATTTTAACCGGTTTTCCATGTTCTACTGAGCGTTTTCATTTCGGATGAAGTTTCCCTCGGCCCCGTATGGCCGGCCGAGGCGGGCTTTTCGGCCGCCTTGTCGCTTTCGAAAATAAAAACCGCGGCCTCAGCCGGCCGTCATTTTCGAGCCCTGATCCAGGCCCGAGATCCCGCCAATATTGTTCTGAAAATTTTTTTCTGAGATTCTGAGATTCTGAGATTCTGAGATTCTGAGATTCTGAGATTCTGAGATTCTGAAATTCTGAGATTCTGAGATTCTGAGATTCTGAGATTCTGAGATTCTGAGATTCTGAGATTCTGAGATTCTGAGATTCTGAGATTCTGAGATTCTGAGATTCTGAGATTCTGAGATTCTGAGATTCTGAGATTCTGAGATTCTGAGATTCTGAGATTCTGAGATTCTGAGATTCTGAGATTCTGAGATTCTGAGATTCTGAGATTCTGAGATTCTGAGATTCTGAGATTCTGAGATTCTGAGATTCTGAGATTCTGAGATTCTGAGATTCTGAGATTCTGAGATTCTGAGATTCTGAGATTCTGAGATTCTGAGATTCTGAGATTCTGAGATTCTGAGATTCTGAGATTCTTTAGAAATGATAGAATTCAAACATCGAAATTTCATTGAGCTAACTATATTCAAGTTTTGGTATCGAAATATCCCAAATATCTTAATAATACCAGAAATCTGTCCGATCAGGAACAAGTTTACCAGAAGTGTCATGAAGAAATTTTCTGAATTTGAATTTGGGAATCGGAAATCATGACATTTCTGATGTCGGCGAATTCAAATGAGAAGTTTCAATGTCTTTTTTATTCAATGAAGACATAAATAAGCAGCATGATGGAGTGTGAGCAACAAATGAAAAATTGATCGCAGCATTGCAAAATTTTTCAACAGTCCCATAAATCACCATAACTTCAAGAAATGTGGTCTCAACTGCGGAAAATCGATCATCAGGCAGCCAATCATCACCAGTGACACCATGATGTCAGAAATCAAGAAGGTCAATGGGACGTAGAGTACCAGCTTTGTGACGATGGCAAACTGTAAAAGTGGATTATGTTTCAATATGAAATTCACTGCTATTTTTCTACTTTAAACATTTGGTTAGCTGCAAAAGTGTCTGCTGCAAAATTTACAGTTTAAAATCGTCGCAGAAGCTTCAAGGAAAAAACTGAATGCGAGATAAATTTTGTCTGGGAATATACAGTCTATATCTCAGATACCCGATAAATTTCGAGTCCCCCGGAACTTTGAAAAATCATTTTAACCAAAAACGAAACTGGCACCTCAGTCGGGAAAGGTTTTCTCTGAGGGTCGCCCGGGCCTGCCCGGAATCGAGCCAATTTAGAACCAGTTTGGAAAAAATTCTTACCGCATACATGAGATCACTTGGCGGCCCTTCGTCTCCGGCTACTTCAATCGGCTCGAAACATTTTGGAATAACAAAAATGATAATACTAAGAAAGAAGAATGTAAAAAGGAGGTTTTGGAAACGTCCCATCCTGAAAAATGAGACTGATTGGGGGCCGGTTATCAAAAAGTGGAATTTGATTTTGAAAGATCTGATCCAAAGAGCGAGATTTAACAAACCAGAAAAGAGTTTGAGGAAAAATGAGAAAAAGAGGTACAGAGAAGAACTGGAAATGGAATAGGCAAAAAGGACAATGCTAATAGAGCCGAGGTGGAGAAAAAAGTGCATAAGAAGGGACGAACGGAAATGGGAGGTGAGAGAGGGGGAATATATGCAATATTCTGATCATAAAATATCGCCCTGAATGGCACTGTCGAATACGGAAACGAAGGGAAAGTCAAACAGAAAAGATAGTGGGTTTCGATCTTTATCTTTGTCTCTCTGTCTACTACTCTCTATTTTTGTGAAGAATAACCAGATCATTAAAAATATCATTCAATTCTATGAAAGACAAATATAAAGCAAATCGAGGAGCAGAGCAAAGAAGAAGATACAGTATCCCTTGGGGAGGTAGTCCAACTGGCGCGGTGGATTTAGCAAATCATCAAAATTGTAAAATAATCCGCGAGCTAAACTAGCTCCAATAAACGACAACTAAGAAAAAACCATTAACCAAAAATGATAGAAGTCAGAAATATGTATCTCAATTCTTTCGATTTGCATGTCAATAGCTCGTCTATCAAGCTGACGGACACAAAACAAATCGAACAAGAATCGAGAGAGCCTAAAAATTGAATGGGAAAAAAAATAAAGTTTTAATCGAATAAGGGTTACCGTCAATAGGAACAATGACACAGCACACTGGGAAATTTTAAAATGAGAGTGTCAAAAAGAAAAGGTGTCTAGATTTCTAAATATTTAATAAACTCCGGACTTTGAACTCAATTATCTCGTTTTGCGTGAGATATGTCAAAAATATGTCAACTGTTTAAATTTTTCGAACGAAATTATCAGTATTTTAACAGTGGACACATTTTTGATAGACCTCATAGGAACAAAGATTATCGAGCTACAAAAAAACTATTGGAACATTCGGCCAATGAGACAGTGTGGTCGTAGACTTTTTTCTGAACTGAGAGAGACAAAAACTAGAATATTAAAATTTTGGAATTCAATGAGTTTATTTTCTGGTCCACGAATTTCTATAGAAAAATGCAGAATTTCACCAACTCAACCGATGTGTTATAATTTTGCTTCAATTGCTAAACATGAAGAAGAAGTCAAGACGTGTTCTTTGTAGAACTCAAGTTCAGGAACTTGTTTTCTTCGGTTGATTTTCAATTATGTGCATGTTTATAGACTTTTAGGGTATCTGAGATATAGACTGTATATTCCCAGACTTTGATCCCTCGACAATCTGTTCCGATATCCTTGCGTTGACCTCAATGATCTTGGTTCCTATGAAAGGTGTGAAAACTTCTCAACCACTGAAATGTCGTTATTATTTATTGAACATTTTATTAGTTCACATATTCTTGACATTTCTCATAGCAACCGAGATAAATGAGCTCAAAGTATATGAACGGTGTACCGTTGTATCAAAGTAAATCAGTTGCGGTTCTATATTTCGATGTTTTTTTTTTTGAAATTTCAATCAATCGAACGCGTCATAATTAAAGCCGTTTTCTTGAACTACAAAATATTCGAAACTGTTTTTTTGTTGTGAAACAAAACATTAAAAACAGGACTTCCTAGTGACTCATCAAAAACCCCACGAAATCATTTTTGAGTTCATATATCTCTTTTCCTGTGAAAGATATCAGAAAGTGGTTAACTGACAAAAAAATGTTTATGTATTGATAAGCATCTTAGCAGTTGACCAATTTTCATATCTTTCACAGGAAATCAGATAAATGGGCTCAAATTATAAAAAATTGAGGGTTCATTATACCGTAAACACTCTAATAAAATACAATAACCACAGAAGATGAGATGGCGGAGCTCAAAATAGACGGTTTTGGTGGTTCCTATCGAAGTGTGTTTTCTAGATGACATCCTCTGACGTAGTTCACAAGTTACAACGTTCAAGTAAGACTCGACACATCAAAGCACACGATTATTTCTTAATATTATATGTTTGCAACGACATTGTTTGCTCCATTCCTCCCTTTTTTGGAAGAGACAACATCTTCCTACCATCTCATTTCCATATCTAAAGAGAGAACAGTTCTATACTAAAGTCGTGGGAAACCCGAATATTGATTCACGGACGGCCTCGTGATGCAAAAAATACCATTTGCATCATGGTTTTTCCGATATGATAATTCACTTTTCCCTCACTAGGATCAACGATTTCTATAATAAAAGAACCCATAAAAAACAGGACGCACAAGGGACACATCTAAAATCCCATGGAATATTTTGAATGATCAATGATCGCGCGCTCTTTCTCTTTCTTTGCGTACCTGTTCTCTGCATCTCTATAAAAAGGCAGAAAAAGAACAAATAGCCATTCATTCTCTATTCTGTTGGCCCTGTGTGTTTAAGGCGCCTATCGATTTTTGATTTTCCGGATTATTCTTTTCTGAAATACTGATTTCTTCGCGAAACGAAGAAGTGGATTGCTACGTGAGTTTGAATTGTGTCAATGTGGTGCTCGGGGGCATTTCGCTACCATAATAAATTCGAAAAATTTGGAAGAATTTTTCGAAAAAGTTTTCGAGACGAATTCATCTTACAGTGGTGGCCTAGCTTTTGCGAGTTCGAATTTTCAGGCCACCACGTAAAATGGTCTAAAAATGGTCTGACACGCACCTGGTGTGTTTTCTAGGTCATTCTGAAGTGGGGGCCTAGAAAATAAAATTTTGAAAAGTTAGGCCACCACTTCAAAATGACCTAGAGAACACACCAGGGGCATGTTAGGGCATTTTAAGCCATATTGAAGTGGTGGCCTAGTAAACCAAATTCGCAAAAGTTAGACGAAATGTCCAGGAGAGAAAATTGAGAGTTATCGAGAAAATTATTTCAGATTTCTCAATTTGATGATGAATACGCGAAGAGATAGTTGGGAAAAGAGAGCCACGCCGATCTTCAACAGCCTATGAATCGACTTCAGCCCTGGATGCCGTATTTTTTTTTCAATTTGTTGTCTTAATTAGTTTTTATTTTCTTTTTAAATTTTTCGAAGAGCCTGTTGATTATCGTAAATAGAAGGGTGCCTACTTTTAAGTTTGAGCTCAATTATCTCGGTTCCTATACAAGACATCAAAAATGTGTCAACTGACAAACTGCTTTTGGTATTAAAATAAAAATTTTATCAGTTGACAACTTTCTCATATCTTTGACAGGAACCGAGATAAACCTTAAAAATAGAAGGTAGGGTGCCCTTCTATTACCACGGTATTTTTTCTGGTAACTCAAATTATTTATTTATATATTTTTTCAATCTTCAATAAATTGATTTATTTTTAAATATTGTACCTGAAGTAGAGATTTCAGGAGTTCCGACTCGACACTTCAGCGTTTCTTTTTTTATGCCAATGGCTTTTTACAGAGCGGGTGGAAAGCGAGAGAGTGCGGTGGAAAGATAGAGGGAAACAAAAAATACTATTGAATGGTCTAGAGACGCAGCGCAGTCGCAGATGAGGAGATGTAAGCGAACGTGTCTGTGATGGAGAGTAGAAAAAAAAATGTCTGTCCTATGTCACATCGGAGGAAAGGGGGGGGGAGTATACAGATTAACTCATGGAGGTCGCTAACACGGGAAGTATCCCAAATGTTACACGGGGATTTCGATGAAACCTATGCCAAATAGTAGTACACAGGCTACCTAGAAAAACCTCATAATTATAGCGGCCCTCGTGAAGGTGTATTCAAATGGCGAGGCATTTTATGATTTTTCGCGAGTTCGGAGCAACCATAACTTTGTTCATATTTATGGTAGACGTTCAAAAACTTTTTCATTCAAAAGTTGGTAAGTTGTCACACATTATTGGTAATTACACATATGCTCCATATTCAAAACAAAAGTCAGGAAAATGAAAAGTATCAAAATTTTGAGTTCCACCGAATTCAAAAAATGCCAATTTTTGGAAAAAAGTGCTCGGGGGACCATGTCTATCAGATTTCTCAGGGCGAGTAATGTACATGTACGTTTCCAAATATAGGTCGAGCCCTCGAGTTACGAGACTTATTTCGATTTTTTTTCAAAAAAAATTCGAAATTCGTGTAAATTTTTTGAAAATTAAAAGTTTTCAAATATTATAATTAACGGTTGTAAATGAAAAGGAGCAGCAAAAGGGAGTTCAGAAACTGAAAAGTAAAGCATTCGAAAGTTAAAAATTTTTCAAAAAATTTCATGTAGACATGGTCCCCCACATGTAGACATGGTCGAGCACTTTTTTTCCAAAAGTTGGCATTTTTTGAATTCGGTGGAACTCGAAATTTTCATATTTTTTAATGAGGTTTTTCTAGGTAGCCTGTGTACTACTATCTGGCATAGGTTTCATCAAAATTCCCGTGTAACATTTGGGATACTTCTCTTGTAAGTCATACAGGACATTATGAAGATAGGTGAAGAAAGTATGTGAAGTCATAGAGGAAAATTTCATCATCCAGAAAATCATTAAATCGAAGCCTGCCTACTCAGACATTTTCTGTCGGTTGATGGTTTCATGAACGCAAAATTAAGAAGCTCCTAGTTAAATAAGCGCAGCGCAATTTTGTCCCCCAAACTGTCTCCCAAACTTTTTGCTGTCTCACATCCTTCAGCGCAATTTGTTCAAAAAAATTTAAACATCAAAACTTCATTGAGCTCATAATTTCCAAGTTTTGGTATCGAAAAAATCCAAAAATCTGTTCCATCAGGGACAAGTTTACCAGAAATGTCGTGAAGAAATTTTCTAAATTTGAATTTGGGAATCGGAAATCATGACATTTCTGATGTTGGCGAATTCAAATGAGAAGTTTCAATGTATATTTTTATTCAATGAAGACATAAATAAGCAGCATGATGGAGTGTGAGCAACAAATGAAAAATTGATCGCAGCATTGCAAAATTTTTCATCAGTCCCATAAATCACCAGAACTTCAGGAAATGTGATCTCAACTGCGGAAAATCGATCAACAGGCAGCCAATCATCACCAGTGACACCATTATGGCAGAAATCAAAAAGATCAATAGGACGTAGAGTACCAGCTTTGTAAGGACGAAAAACTTGGAAGATGGATTGTGTTTCGGTATGAAAATTCACTGCTCTTGTTCTACTTTAAACCTTCGGTTAGCTGCAAAAGAGCCTGCTGCAAAACTGTGAGATAAACTTTGTGAGCCCCCGAAACTTGGAAATTATCATTTTAATCTTAATCAAAAATTTTAATTTTAATCAAAACCAAAACAGGCAACTCGGTCGAGAAAAATTTTCTCTGAGGGCCGCCCGGGCCTGCCCGGAATTGAGATAATTTAGAACCAGTTTGGAAAAAATTCTTACCGCATACATTAGATCACTTGGCGGCCCTTCGTCTCCGGCTACTTCAATCGGCTAGAAACAAATTGGAATAACAAAAATGATAATACCGAGAAAGAAGAATGTGAAAAGCAGGTTTGGGAAACGTCTCATTCTGAAAATTCGGTCTGATTGGGCGCTGTTTATTAAAAAGTCGAATATGATTCCGAAAGATCTGATCCAAAGAACGAAGTTTAACAATTCAGAAAAGAATTTGAAGAAAAACGAGAAAAAAAGATACAGAGGAAAAGTATAAATGGAATAGTCAAAAAGGACAATGCTAATAGAGCCGAGAAGGAAAGAAGGGCATAAAAAAGACGAATGGGAATGGGATGGGAGAGAGGGAATATACCGTGAAACATGTATTAGAAGGGCCCCTAAAACTGAAGGACCCCTCTAATTGAAGTGCCCCCCTAGAGGTTTCACGAAAAATAGAAGTGATCCTTCTATTTGAAGTAACCCCTCCCCTCTAATTGAAGTGTCCCTTAAACGATATTTTTTGATTTTCAGCCGTGTTTTTTTGCTTTGGTTGAATAGTTGTCTAATTTTTGAAAAACTGGGACCTGAGAACTTGAATGCCGTCTGAACTTGAATCTATCGAAGAATTTTGTCTTGTTCGAGATCTGATTTTTTTTCAGGAAATAGAAAATTGTTGATCAGCACAAACGGGGCTTGCGAAATTCTCAAGTGCCAGTTTTTATTTAAATTTGACAATATTAGAAACTTTTCTTTTTTAATGAAGAAATTGTAATGGATGTTAGAAGAAAAATGCAATTTTCACTGAAAAATGATGTCCCTCCAATAGAAGTTCCGTTCTCAGCGACCCTGCGAAAAATACAAGTGCCCCATCTAATTGAAGGGTCCCTCTAATTGAAGTGCCCCTAGGGACCTCACGAAAAATAGAATGGCTGGCCCTTCTAATACAGGTTTTACGGAATATTCTGATCATAAAACATCGTCGTGAGAAATTAAAAACGTGATCATTGAAAATGTCGTTCAATTCTGTGAAAGACAAATAAAAAGCAGATCGAAGAGCAGAGCAAAGAAGAAGATACAGTATCCCTTGGGGAGGTAGTCCAACTGGCGCGGTGGATTTAGCAAATCATCAAAATTGTAAAATAATCCGCGAGCTAAACTAGCTCCAATAAACGACAACTGAGAAAAAACCACGACAAAAGTCAGAAGACCAGACGGTTCGAAGGGGCGTAAACCGTTTGCAAATTTTATAAATCTCGGCGAACGGACTGTTATTCTGATGTTAGTTCTCGATCTAGAAAACCCAGCATTAGGAGCTTTGAACGCGGCTTTATTCTAAAGTAACAATTTTTGCATGAGAAAATTGTGGAAAAATATGAAACTTAGGAAATGTGACTCTTTTTTACAATTTATTGTTTTGTGAAGTGGTGGAAGGGCAGACAATTAACAAGAAAACACTCATTTTGTGAAAGCAAATGAAATAAAAACGAGAAATTTAGGGGAATGAAAACCTTACTCGAAAATTATCACGGGCAGGAGCTTGGTTTATCATGAGGAAAGAAAGATGTGTGGGGGGAAATGACTAAATCATATAAAAAATGAGCAGTAACTAGTTATGAAGAACTTGAGAAAAGAAGGAAAATCACATTTGGATGTTACAATTAAAGGAGCGGAAAACATTTTTTGGGATGCAAAAAGCATTAAAACCCATGGAATTAGTGGAGGAGAAGGAAAAGTTCAAAAAAGACTATGAACAAAAAAAAATAGAAATCTGCAATGTGATCAGGCAGATGTGTTGAAAAAAAACCTACAATAACGAATCAATCACCTATTATGGGAAGAGGAAAAATAATATAACGGAAAGATTTGAGTTAAATGATCGCAAAACTTAGGGGACTCTGGAAAAATGAGACAGAAAGTAAAAAAAGATGACGAGTTAGATGATTGGAGTAGCTGGGTAGATCAAATGGACTGGGTCGATAGAAATCAATAGATCCACTCTGAACCATTGTTCTTGTAATATGTGATGTGGGAACGAGGGTTCACATAGCTTTCAGCTTGAGATCCAACAGTGCTCTCAGAACTTTGGAGTGTCAATGCATTGGAAAAGATTGTTTCGATCTTGGCTCTGTCGAAGCCAGTAGTGCGTTGATTCTCAAACTCCTTGTACAGCACGCCAATCCATTCGGTCTCTTCCTCGTCAAAGAATTCCATCGGGTTCTCATGCTGAAAAAATTACTTGATAACTACATATTTTATCATTCTGATGAATATGAAAAATGAATTATAATGGTTCTACTAGATGGTTTGAAAAATTTCCGAGAATTCACAAAAAACTTACGAATGCTTGTTTCAGCGATGGGAACAGTTGAGGATCATTGCCCATCGGGTTGATGTCTTGAGTGTCCATCAGAAGGAAGACCATTGAAACAAAATCGTCGTAAATTGTGTATGGATTTCCTGTCATGACACTGATACTCGAATGCCAAACAGTTGGACATGGCTCAGAAACTATGTTTGGAGAATCTTTGATTTCCACCGTGTGTGAAAAGTCGATCAACGTCAACTCGATCTCCTGAAAAGTTATCGAATTTGGCAAATTAGGTTGGATAGCCTCTATCAATAGTCTCTTATACACTGCATAAACTTTGAATTCGGAATGTTAAAACAGTTGCTATGATACATTTTTGTCAGAATACCGGGAGGAAAATGAAAAAAAAATTGATTGGTTTTCCTATCTGTTGAATGAAAAACAGTGAGGTTTACTATACGATTAAATTTAATCCTATTATCGCTGCCCGAGAGAAAAAAAGGTTGAGAGCAAAATATCTTGTGAAAGAGAGCCAGAGAGCAAAATGATTGGCGGACAGTTCGTGGGACGGAATCGCGCCGCGCTTTTGTAGGCCATTGGCCGGCCGTCGCCTTCTTGCTCCCATAGCTGAACCGGTAGCAACGCTGTACCCATGAGCTGTCCAGCTTGAGTTCAACACCTCTTAGAGGTTCTCCAGGCAAGAAAACTCATTTTGTCTGGACCCTTTGAGCTTTTTTTGAGTCTCAAGAGCGGAGGCAACCGTCTTTAAGGATATTTTATACATTATTTCCCTATTTTCTCAATTTGTCTACAATTTGTCATAGTGTTTTGTTTATCACAGAAAAATCATTCAAAAAGCTGAAAATCATTGAGAAAATAATGAAAATCGTCGAAAACTTGGTGAAAAAGGAAATCAATATTAAAATTTAATAGCCTGAAATAGCGGTGGTTAAAATTTAGTAGCCTCAAAGAGCGGTGGTTCTCCGCAGAACCTCGTTTTTCTCAAACAGCGATAGTATTAAACGTTTATTTCGCTTTCAATCAGTTTGCTTACCCCGCTCCATCCAATCTCCACCAACACATTTCTGGAATTGACTTTTCCATGGACATATCCCTTTTCGTGCATATCACAGAGAATGTGGAACAACCGCCAACCAATTCGCAATGTGTTCTCTTCGTCGAATGCCCTTCCGCGGAGTCTCAAGAGATGATGACCCAGGTGTCGGCCGGAAATTGTCATGACTGAAAAAATGGTTACTTTTGAAAATGTTTGAAACAACTCACCCATGCACGCAAATTGATCCATATAGTAGAATTGGTCAACAAGCCGGGGGATTCCATTGATATTCTTAGAGTTGCGGAAGAATTCCATCTCGTTGTAGAATCCGACGTCTTCGAAAATGTTGACACGGACCATTTTCATTGCAAGCTGTTCACTCGAATTCAAGTCAGAAACACGGTAGACGAACGTGTCCAGGCTGTGGAAGATTCTAGTCGTCACCAAATACTTGCCGTTAAGAATTTCATTAAGGAGACGAGCATGGAATGCCCTGAAAATGATCATTTATGTGTTAATTACAAAAAATTCTTAATTGAACTCACATTTCAATTATGGGCAGGACTCGAAAGCGTTGACGTAGTCAAATTCTTTGTAAAAATGTTAGTGACAGATGGCTCAATAGATATTATGGGAAAACAGGTCGAAATGGCGAAATGCGCAGTCAGGCGGTCAGTAGAAATGCGAGTGAGAAGAGAAATCAATCGAGCCCACGTGGCAGCCTAATTGCCTTCCCCACACGACACGTTGCGGACCAGTGTGCACCAAGAATGACGCGCAATAGGATAATAAAAGGAGGCAGACAACGATCAACCAACAAAACAGCACGGGGACGCAATCTACCCCCTCCCCCTGCATAATAGAAGGGTCACTTCCACCACTTCAATAGAAGGGTAGAACGGCCCTCCGGGAAAATTTTGGAAAATTTGAGGGCCATCTGTAATAGACAGGCCCCTTCTAAATGTTTTGTTCAAAATTTCCGTACATCTTCAGTAAAAGATACTCCAAAAATTCCACAAGTTTAGAAAAAAAAAACGTTATAACATTTTTTGTTGCTAATATAGCGCACTGAAATTTTATGATAATTTTCAAATCACTTCTTGAGAGAATTTTTTTATAATCTTCAAAACTATAAATTTTCTGAAACTCCGATTCCGTTTTTTTTTTGAGTAATGACAAATTTCATGAAGTTCTTACATTAAGAAATATAACATTTTTCTCGGCGTTTTTCTCGGATCTTTGCTTGTGATTACGAAAAAAGTCGAATCATCACTAGTTATGGTATGTGTCCGTGTTCTGTGTTCGGCGGAACCTCAGATTCTATTTGCAGCCCAATTTTGTGATCAAGCAGTTTAAGCATATAGTCTATCTTGCCGAAAATTGAAGAAAAAATATTTATTGAAGTTTTTTTTTCTTATGTTGGATATCAGTATTTTAGTACATAGAAATATTTTTTATAATTCATAATTCACATGGGTAGCTACGCCTTCCGCGTCAAATTGAGGAACGATGTGAGAAACTGTTGACGTAAGCAATTGCTGTTGTATGATTGAAAAAAGTATGACCTTTGTAGTGTCTCAAATATGGAACATTTTCGATGCACATCCGACGGATCTGAAAACTTCAAATTAGTTCTGGTTCTAAAAAAGGCAAATTCAAAACATAATTGTGCCGCTTTTTCATAAAAAACCTACATTCTTGCTGAAAAGAAGAAGCTGGAGAGGTGTACTCAGAGTCAGAATATCGCTTGCATATGGAATCATGAAAAACACCCAGCCAGAGAAAATTGGAGATTCTTTCACAGAGGACCAAACATTGAGGTAGAAATTGCAAAATGTCAGAATCAGAAGAGAAGAATCAATGAGCAGACAAACAAGAATCATTTTTCGAAGTCTTACATCTGAATGGGATTCTCTGAAAGTGTATGATAACTTTCGCTGATGTGAGCATTTGGATATTTTACAAACCTCTCTTTTCTTCTCATTTTCAAGTAACAAATTATATTGACTGAAATATTAAAAATCGTACAAAATGATGTCACAGGAACCATGATAGTGTAGATGTTAGCTCGACTCTGAAAAAAAAACTTCAGTAAAAATATATTCAAAAGCAAATTACATATGTTGAATCAATCCAAAAGAAGTCCCCATTCTCGCCAATTCTATAAAATGATCGTCCAAACAAAATTCGATGAACGATGAGGATAGGCACAAAGAAAATGATAATGACGACAGGCCAAAAGGATTTTTTCCAGATCTTCTCACAGTTTTTTGGGAAGACAATTCCAATGAAACGATTGAGGCAGAAAAACGAATGATAAAAATATTGAGAATAGGCAAAACTATAATGAAGAGTGTGACTGATTTGAATCCAAGAAAAATTTTCGATGTCATTAATAATGTCATGAGATTTAAAGAAATCAGAAAATGTATCATTCTCAGCAGTGTTCCGTGGAACTCGAGCAGTGATGAAAGAGTTTCCAAACGCAAGAGTATTCTGAAAACAAAATTCAATCAAAACTTACCTTACAACCAGTAAAAGAAGGGCCCCACGCTGTCAAATTTGAGATAATTTTTCTTGATCGCTATGGAAAGCAAAAATATCAAAAATGTGTAAACTAATAAAATGTTGATTATACAGTGCTCCAAATAATGATAGGTTCACCCATAAAAAAGCTCAAAAATCGAAAAACTGGAAATTTTCAAAAACAGTACATATACTAAAAGTAAGCCGAAATTAAACTCATATTTGTCAGTAAATGTTATACCCAGGTCGTTTTTGGTTTTTGCGAAAATTCGAAAAATTCTAAATTTGGCAAAATTTTTTTCCAAAAAATGATAGGTTCGCCTAAAAAAATTTTTGAAAATGGTAAAATTACGATTCGAAAACAGGGTTCAATGACAAGATAATGTCAGATAAAACATTTTTGGAACGATTTTATTGGAAATCCGTTCTCCTAATTAGCCCGCGGTCCATTTTGAGGGGTTTTTAATTCAGATGTCAACTGGTTGTCTCAATTTGGGAATTTCATCCGTTATGGTCTCTCAAAATGACTGGAAACCTTCTAATGTTCTGAAATTCTCATATTCTGTCGTTTTGCAGAACTTGAAATCAGTTATTACAAGTTTCCTAACTTTTTGAAAAAAACTTGCCTACCCCGATATGTGACTCCAATGCTTTTTGGGCTCTGAAAACTGAAGTTTCATTTGGGTCCGGGGTATGTTTCGGTTAGAAACATGTAATCAGACATCCGTTTCATTCACAAAAAACGTTCCATACAAAGAAATGCCTTTTTGAATCCTGAAAAAGTCAGAAGTTTTGAGTAAGATAAAAAAAATTTTTGGGTTATCTTATGAGTAGCACTGAAACCGGCCCTGGACCAATTTTTTATGTTCAAATTATGTTTTCAATCTGAAAATGAGCCTTTTTGGTTATGTGAAAATTGCTAAAAGATAAAACGAGCAAGAAACGACTGTTCCACTTCTTGAAAAGTTTAGGATAGATTTGGTCCGAAACCTAGGCGATCTTGCTCAAAATTTCTGACTTTTTCAGGATTCAAAAAGGCATTTCTTTGTATGGAACGTTATTTGTGAATGAAACGGATGTCTGATTACATGTTTCTAACCGAAACATACCCCGGACCCAAACGAATTTTCAGTTTTCAGGCCCCAAAAGACATTGGAGTCCAATATCGGGGCAGGCAAAATTTTTCAAAAAAGTAGGAAACTTGTAATAACTGGTTTCAAGTTCTGCAAAACGACAGAATATGAGAATTTCAGGGCATTAGAAGGTTTCCAGACATTTTTAGAGAACATAACGGATGAAATTCCCAAATTGAGACAACCAGTTGACGTCTGAATTAAAAACCCCTCAAAAAGGACCGCGGGCTAATTAGGAGAACGGATTTCCAATAAAATCGTTCCAAAAATGTTTTATCTGACATTATCTTGTCATTGAACCCTGTTTTCGAATCGTAATTTTACCATTTTCAAAAATTTTTTTAGGCGAACCTATCATTTTTTGGAAAAAAATTTTGCCAAATTTAGAATTTTTCGAATTTTCGCAAAAACCAAAAACGACCTGGGTATAACATTTACTGACAAATATGAGTTTAATTTCGGCTTACTTTTAGTATATGTACTGTTTTTGAAAATTTCCAGTTTTTCGATTTTTGAGATTTTTTATGGGTGAACCTATCATTATTTGGAGCACTGTATTAGAGGTTTTGCAGTAACTTTTGAGTCTCTCACTTACCATAATACACCCCAATACAATTAATACAACAAATGAGGGTTTGAACTGAGAACGATTTCGAACAACGATGTGCACGACATAGTGATAAAGCACCATCAATAAGCATTCGGGAACAAAAGGGATCACGAAAGAAGGTTTCAAAAGTAGATCTATCATGATGCTGATGAAATTACTGTGAGCAAAACTAGTTTATATGGGTTATCACGTGACAGTGGGCGGAGCTAGAGCCTACTTCTAGTAGTCTCTGATTTTGAGAGTAAATTCTGAAGGAAAATGGGTGTGGCTTCCTTTCAGAAGCTCATATTGAAGCGTTTGAGATTATAAGGAACAAGGATGTCTAAGATCTGAAAAATTTTGTAAATATGTAGTACCGTAAACATTCTAACCGGACTTCCCCAGATACCGTATTTGCTATAATAGCCGCTCGCTGTATACGTGCACTTTGAGCTCGATTATCTTGGTATTTTCAAAGTGTATCATAACGTGGTCAACTGATAAAATGTTTATAACAATATAATCATCATTTCGTCAGTTCCCTAATTTTTTAAACTTTTCATGACAACCGAGATAATTGAGCTCACAGTAGGTCTATAGAAAGAGCTCATTTTAAGCAGTTACGGTATATGCTTCGAGCCCAGTTATCTCTGTTCCTGTAAAAAATATAGTTTGTCAACTGATAAAGCACTTGTTATAGCATTACTAACATTTTATCAATTGACACATGTTCTCAATCTCTTACAGAAATTGAGATAATCGAGCCCTAAATACAAATAAGATTGAATCATCATGCTTCGTTACGTATCAGCAGAAACGTATTTTCATCAAATACACACTTAGATTTTGCCCAATTCCGAATTTCTTTCATAAGGCCATAACATTTCTGATCATCTCTAAATTTTAGATTTTTTCCCTATGGAAGAGGAAAGTTTGAAATTCTATGATTTTTCAGTTCTGTTGAATTTTGAACTTTCTACAGTAGTCAAAAACACGCATTCTACTCTTGATTTTGATCAAACGAATTTTTTCGTGCGTAATCAAAACCTACAATCTTGACTTTCGAAAAAATTCGAAAAGTCAGAAAGTACAAATGGATGGCTTAGAATTTCTATTTCAGTCTTATTTGACACTATGACTCAGGAAGAAATCTGAAGGATCAGAAAGGATATCACTTTGTATTCGAAGCAACTATTTTCAAGTTCCGGGATTCTGAAATGGTTGATAGAAAGATAGGATGTACAATATCAACCCAACATCTGTATTAATCATTTGAAAATTGAAAAACATCGAAACCAAAAATATGTACCATCATTTGTTGTTGTTTCCAACTTTCTGCAGAATTTTTAGCCTTAATATTTCCAAATTATTTTCCTGAAGTCTGCGGCACATTTTGCAAAAAGAACATGAGCGCATCCAGTTTCCAGAAATTTTTATTTAATTTTTTAAATTTATTATTTTCGAATTTTCAACATAATCGTTTAATCATGTTTCCTGCATTTTTAGCACGTGTGCATTTCGAATTCCATCCATTTTCGAATTGTACAAAATATTGTCTCTAATCTTCAAAATTATACTTGATAGGTTAGAAGAAATGATTGGATACATTCTATTTGAATCACATGTAATATTCTCATTGTGAATCAGATATATGTAGTGTAGTTCTAAGAAAAACTGCGATAGTTGTAAATCGAACTGGTCTGGCTAGGGGTTTGTTAGGTTTCCGAATCCGTCACAAGTGTTTTCGCAAGTCCCTAATACGCGCATTGATCAGTTTTTAGACTTACCGCCAAAAAAAGGAGCATGAGAACTGATAGTGGGAATAAGTGAATGCGGAAGAAACTTTTTAGAATTTCGGATTTTTCAAGTATCCCGAGTATGATAATTTGGAATTTCAGATTCCTAGTTTTCAAAATTTCGAAATTTTCGAATTTTCGAAAATCGCGGATTCGGTGTGTTCAGTTTATCTGTATTGTCTGTTCGTTTTTCGAAAAATCATATTTCGAAAAAACGAATCCGCCATCTGTAGATTGGATTACGAAATGGTTCTCTCAAAAAATAAAGTCCGATTGGAACTTTTATTTGGAAGAATTCCACTCAATATGTATTACAAACCAAACATTATTTTTCTCGAAAAAATCTGGTCTTCATCTTATCTTTTTCGTATAATTTTGTATAATTTCTTGTATAATTTCGATACAAATTTTATCCCAAAAATTCCAGGATTTCCGAATCATCAGAATTTCGAATTTCGTTTCGCACACCCCTGGTCGGAAATCGGAACAAAATGTCAGAAAATTGAAGTCGGAGAGCAAACTCCAACCCCGTATTTGTTTATTTTAAGAATTTCTCATTATAAAAAATTCTCAGATTTTCAATCACTACAAACACTTCTGACCATTTCATACGTGATTTTAAGCGAAGAGAAGACATTGAATACATTTTCGAATCTATTTCTGTTTGATTCGCTACATTTTTCTCGACGAGAAATATAATTTTCTGGGAGTCAGAAACGGCTAACGCTTGCATTCATCTATCAGAACATTTTTGATACAGAAAAAATTTAACGAGAAAGAGGGCAATTCGAAATTCCTGAGGTCATGGAAAGTGGAGGGTAGAAACGTAAACATTTCAAAAACGAGATCATGGATGTGTAGCTGGGTTGAAAAATTGAAATTATTGTGTACTACAGTACTCCACAAAAGTTTAATTCCACCCTCAGTTTGTACTGAAACACCTATTTAGGTACATGTTCGTGAAAAGGTGTCAACATGAAAAATAAAGGTCTCCCGTCAAAACCTACGTTCCAAAATTTTGAAGCCATCAACTTGGCTCCAAACTTTTTACCGGGAAAATTACGAAAATCACGTTTTGGCCGATCCACAAAAGTTTATTCCACTCTGAAAAAGTGAGATTTTGGAGGTTTTGGAGCTCTGCGACCACCTTTTCAAGGCCTGAATTTCAAGAATTTTAAGATTCTGACCCCCATACGCAGAGATTATACACGGTAACTGATATCCGGATTCCGGATGTCAGATTTCCGGATTTTCGGATTCCGGAATCAGATTTCCGGATTCAGAATTCCGGATTCCGGTTTTTTTGGGTTCTGGATTATATTTACTGAATTGTGTGTAGTGGATTTAGATTATGTACTCCGGTATCTGTGTTCCGAATTCCGAATGACGATTTCCGGTTTCCGGATCAGCTTTCAGAATGGGTTAAAATGTCCTCTGGAATCGAAAATTGCTTTTCAGAAAAAAGAACCGGTCAATAGTACAGTATCAGTCAATAATGGGGTTTTTCCGTGAGAAGCAAATCGGAAAATTGCTGGTTTTTTTCTTATACAGAAAACCAGCTATTTGCTGGGGCCGATTGTTGGAGTTTTCCAGACCATGACTTGTTCTCGTGGTGCGACACTGTCACATTCTTATGTGATTTCTTTCCGAAAACTCTTTTAAAGCCGCACAATTCGCTCTCGAATTGCCTCAAACACCCGCAAGTGCAAGCGCGCCCTAGCGCACAGGCAGCGGGAAATTCCCTTTTTGCTGGTTTCTCTTGGCGAATTTCGTCATTCCTTTTTGAGTGGCCGTTCACGAGCAGGTGAACGTGTCAAATAGCTCTCTAGGTTTCAGTTTTCCCCTTTTTGATCCTTTCTGAGTGCTCAGTGTCACGAGTAGGTGCCTGTGCAAAACTTGTTAGGTTTCATTGTCTTTTTCTAGAGTCTGGGACTCTGTGTGTCTTTTTCTTGTGTTGCCTAGTTTTTGAGAATAAACAGTTAGTTTATTCTAAATCGTGTTCTTTTCGTTCTTTCTTTTTATACAGGTTTCGGAAAGAGTCGTAAGGCAGGCAGTCCCTCGCCGAGCGATCTCTTTTTGAATCTGACTTGGGGGCCGACCAAATCGCCAATTTTTTGGATTTTCTGATCACGCAGCGGTCCTGTGTTGATCAGAAAGAGGACCAATCGTATCTCAGAGCCGGGCGATCCCTGTGCCGAGAGAATCAACGCCGAAGACGCCGTCACTCAGAGCCGGGCGATCCCCGTGCCGAGAGTTCCATCGCCGAGGAAGCTGCTGCTCAAAGTCAGGAAGTCCCTGTACTGAGAGTCACCACTGAGGATATCGTCAAGCTGAGAAGGATTCTGGAGGAATTCTGAAGGCTTTTCGCTGAAGAAAAAGCTGTTGTGCAAGGCGAATCCTTGTCCGACAGTTCGTTTGGATTTCGTCGAAGATTTCTGCCGGAAAGTATCGATTTTTCGCATCGCTCTGTGTCTGAAAAGGAATTCAGAAGTATTCAAGTTTGCTGAAAGTTTGCTGAAGAATTTTACTGGTGAAAGTATCGATTTTTCGCTAGAAAAGAAGATATCCGGTGAATTTTATCGATTTTTGCTCGTCGCTGTCGGTTGCAAAGGAATTCGGAGAATTTCAAGTGTCGCCGAAGAGTTTTGGTTGATTTCATCGATTTTCGCTGCTGGAAAACAAGCGTGAAGCTTTGTTTTGTGTCGGAATCTGTTGTCGGAAGCTAGTTATCGATTATTTTCGCCGGAAAATATTTCCAACCCGATTTCGTTGAATTTTTGCCGTTCATATCGCTCTTTTCTTCAATTTTCGTCCTTCTTCGTCAATTTCTCATTGCTTTTCCGCTGTAACACCGAGAAATTCAAATTTTTGCAAAAAAATGTCTCAAGTGGATTCGGGCGACGATGAACAACATCGGAAGGAGACCGAAGGCAGACCAGATGACCAGAAGTCGATCGATTCCGCCACGTGGATGGATATCGACGAGTTGAAGCTCCTCGAGGAACGCGAGGTAAGACTTGCAAAGAATAGGGAAATTGAAGCGAATTTTCGTGCTGAAATTAAACAGAAAACAAGCTTGTCGGAGCATAGTATCACGAAGTTGGTGAATATTGCTTTCAATTTGATCGTTGAAAAAGAAGAGCTAATCGATAACAGAGAAGATGTGATTGCAAAATACATAAAATGGGTGGACACTCTGCAAAAAGAAGCGGAAAAATCACAGAATGATGCTGAAAATTTGCAGATCCCGTCCACATCGTCGCCACCGCCACCAATGATCGCCGCCGATGGAAATCAAGGAGTACAAGGACCACCGACAGATATGGTACGTTTCTTGCAAGAGAATGAAATCGATTCTGTCGAAGAGCTACAAGAAAAGCTGACAGAATTGAATAAATTGAAGCGAGAAATGAAACTTCATCATAATTTGCAGCAACGACGAGAAAGAATCGCCGCCGCTTCGTCATCGGATTCAAATGAAGAGCCAAAACAGGATTTGAGCATTGTCAAGTCTCTCCGATCGAGAGTAAAGGATTTGGAGTTGGACAAGAAACTACTGGAAGAAGAGAATCAATCGCTGAAGACATCTTCTTCCAAGAAGAAGATGTTAGGAAGGATTGAAGGCGAAAAGTTGGGTCAATCGAAGGAAAACGAAGAATTCCAGCGTCAGGACGTCGCTCGGACAGGAATGAAGGGTTCCGAAAGCAAGAAGTCAATTGAAGCAAGAACTCCAGGTGAGTATTTCTTGGAAAAAGAGAGAGCGCGTGAGAATGTGTGCAACGAGACGATGAATGGCTTTTCACCTGAGTATGGGGGAGAAGAACAGAAGTTCTTCGGCAAACCGCATTACCAGACGCAGTGGGATATGGGTAGATCGTCGGAAATGGCAATATTTGCGATGATGCAGCAAATGCGAACAGAAGATCGATTGCCAGAGCCACCGAAATACACTGCGGAAGAGAAATCCACGTCGCTAGAAGCTTTCATTCGTATTTTCAAGTTGAAATACGGGAGGCTAAGTGACGAGCAACAAGTGATTCTGCTGGAAGCGAATTTTCTGGGAGGAAAAGCGCTGAAAGTGTTCAGGAGCATTCCGGAATACGAGAAAGAGTCTTTTGAAACAGTCATTGCTGCGATGTCAGATAGACTGAGAGTGTCAGAGGCTGATGAGTCTCATCGAGCGAAAACTCGTTGGGAACAGCTGCGTCGGAGGGATAATGAGACTGTGGAAGACTATTGCTTGGCTCTTGATGAACTTGCAAAGCGTGCATTTGTTGGGATCAGTCCGCGACAAATTGCATCAATCAAAATCGCGGAATTGCTCAGCGCAATAGCAAGCAATGAGTATATGGCGTCGGCGGTTCAGGATAAGATTGATGATCTTCCGCAAGTGGAGCAGTATGAGGCAGCTAGGAAGAAGGCGATTAGAATGGAGCGTGGAATGATGGAAAGGGAGAAGATTCGTCAAGAAGCTTCGGGTAGTGCTAAGAAGGGTGATAAGAAGTGTAATGGTGATAATGGGCGATCTCAGCAAGATTCTCATCAGCCAAAGAAGTCGTTCATTCCGAAGGATAATCGGAATGGATTCAACTCGCCTAGTCAGAACTACCAAGCTAATCCGTCAAACAAGAATGTGCAGTTTAGTTCTTCTAGTAATTGTCCGCAGTCTTTTCCGTCTTCAGATAATCAATTGAGTCAGTCAACTCAGCAGTCTCTGGGAGACAATGTGTATCAAGCAGTTTCGAATGATGAAGTGAAACAAAGTAATGATGATGCTTTGGGGTTTCAAGGATGTGGGGAATGTAAGCGAGTAGGTTTTCATGAGCCATCCTGTTCGAAAGCTCCCAGAGGCTCAAAGAGTTGCTTTGTTTGTCAGTCACCGGATCATTTTGCGCGAAGTTGTCCGCAGAAAGTAGCTTCAAAGCAATTGTCTACTGATGTTACAAGATACAATGCAAGTGTGTCAACGCTTGAATATGTAGCGAGTAGTATGGAAGTGAATGCTTGGGAAGAGGGTAAAATCTGTCGGAGCAAATGTGAGGAAGGAAAAATCGCTGGTGTAGGTGTAGAGCTGATGATCGACAGTGGAGCAACGGTTTCGATCATGTCGGAGGATATGTGGAAGCATATCGTTAAAGTGAAAGGAAAGGAGTGGGAGAGAAACGCTGTTAAGGAACCTGTTACACAGAATGTGAGGGCTGCTAACAATGAGCTAATCAAGATGTTGTTCGTAGTTGTTCTCGAGACTTCGCTGCGTTGCAAAACTACGAAAATTCCGATCTGCGTTGCCAAAGTTTCAAGAAGAAATGTCATTCTGGGTTTCAATAACTTTGAAGCATTAGGAATTCAGTTGTGTTTTGAAGATAATCATCGTTCTATTCGATTGATGAGGGATATTCTGCTGGCTCCGAGATCTCAAGAGATTGTAGAAGTCTGGGTAGAAGGCTACTTCAGCGATCAGAGGTGTTGTATTGTCTATCCGTTAATAGATCAACTTTCCGCGTCAGTCTGCCAAGTCAGCAAAAATGGGAAATCTTTTCTCATGTTGTGTAACTCTGGAGAGGATTCAGTCATGCTAGAGAAGAGTCAAGTTATTGCTCAGGGAGAAATAAAAGAACTCGAGAAGCTGAGAGATGAAGTCTCTAAAGAATCAACGGAACAAGTGTGTCCAGTGACGAAAGAAGAAGTGCAAGAGGAACGTGTTACTCGTTCTGAGCACATTGAGAATCAACTGATTGAAATGGAGTCAATGTCGGTTTCTAGGAGTACAAGGAATGTAAAGGAAGAGTGTGAACTGATCGGCAAGAAAGCTGTCGACATAGAGCTATGTCAAGGTCCCCCGTTGAAGTCATTTATCAATTCTTCTAGTCAGGATTGTCTCCAAGAAGACAAGATTCCAGATCATGGAAATCTAATCATCTCCGCTGAGCTTGAGCCAGATAAGGATCATGGATCTGGAAGAGTCCCAGTATCTGTGAACGTTTCGCCAGATCCGTCCGAAAAAGAGGGAGATGTCGCCGTTGGCGGTGTTACTCAAACACAGCCTTATTCTCGTGGGAAAAGGGAAAGCCGCCCGGGGATAAATTCATCAATGAGAGAGTGTGATGCGCGCTACTTGTCTACAAAATTTCGTGATCAACATCAACATATAATTCAGGAGCAAGCTGATCCTCAAATGGAATCGTCACGTCACCAAGGAGTCTTGTCTCCTGGAAATGATCCACCAGGTTTCGCCAATCTTCCGAGGGAACCAACATGGCCTCTCAAGGATCCAACACCATCGTGTCAACCCCAGTATGAGCATCACAATGATCCGCCGAAGCGTCAGCTACAGTATGATCAAGGATCTTCTATGTGCCTTCATTCAAAGCCAAGTACATCTGCAGAATAGCTGTTCCAAAGAATGTCAACTAATTTTTCGTTATAATTTATTTTGTTCTTGCCATTGTTTTTATATTTATTATCAGATGATCGTTTAATCATCTATTTCTTATTTCCTATCCACCCCTTAAGAAAGTCCCACCCTTGAGTTTAGGAAATTATCTTTTTAAGTTTAGGTCCCCATAATAGTTTTCCCTTTTTGTTCCCCATTTGTTCCCCATTGTTCAGCATGTAGTATGCTGAAATACCAGCTCCCTTTCTTGCTTTCCCATGCCATTGCCGTGTGGTAAGAGGGGCTCGAAAAAGACGGAGATGTCACATTCTTATGTGATTTCTTTCCGAAAACTCTTTTAAAGCCGCACAATTCGCTCTCGAATTGCCTCAAACACCCGCAAGTGCAAGCGCGCCCTAGCGCACAGGCAGCGGGAAATTCCCTTTTTGCTGGTTTCTCTTGGCGAATTTCGTCATTCCTTTTTGAGTGGCCGTTCACGAGCAGGTGAACGTGTCAAATAGCTCTCTAGGTTTCAGTTTTCCCCTTTTTGATCCTTTCTGAGTGCTCAGTGTCACGAGTAGGTGCCTGTGCAAAACTTGTTAGGTTTCATTGTCTTTTTCTAGAGTCTGGGACTCTGTGTGTCTTTTTCTCGTGTTGCCTAGTTTTTGAGAATAAACAGTTAGTTTATTCTAAATCGTGTTCTTTTCGTTCTTTCTTTTTATACAGGTTTCGGAAAGAGTCGTAAGGCAGGCAGTCCCTCGCCGAGCGATCTCTTTTTGAATCTGACTACACGACCAGTCTAAGCAAGACTTAAGCAGGAAACTCCTTGCAACTTGAATTATTTTTTGAGTTGCACCAGGACTAGACATCAAATTTACCGATAACTCAGAGAATGGCAGAACAGGTTTGAAGCAATTCATTGTCCAAACGACAATAAAGTTAGAAGCTAATGCTGAAAATTCCGTTCACCAACTCAAAAAAGCTTACAAATTCATAAAGCCTACAACTAACGTGTATTTTGTGCGAACATTGCTCCTGGGGAAAACGCAAAAGGTGTCCCTAGACCTGACGAGGTGCCAGCTGGTAAACCATCAACAGATTTTACTATCTTCTCCTTGAATTACACTTTTGTCCTTCTTCACGTGTTCAAGATAGCTTCTATTGTTAGCAAATCCGTGATTACAGCAAGCACACGTGAAAGTCCTTGTGAAGCCATGTAGTCGATGCATGTGGGAACGAAGGTCACTTCTGCCTGGAAAATGTGTATCTTACAATCTGATTTTCATAAATTTTTCAAATTCACTGTGTCTTTAGAGATTTGAAATTCTAATTTCTGACGAATCATAAAAAATCTTTCTCAAACCAATCCGAATGACGCAAGAGGTTCAACAAAATCAACGATTCTGTCTTTTGTAGCCAATTTCCGGATATTGGAAAGCGTTGAATGTCAGAGTGGTAGGATGGGATATTTCAAAGAACAACAATGACGCATATCTTACATTTTGAAAAAAACGTTTTGCAGGCAGAAATGAAAGGAAAAGAAATTAGAAAACGGAAAAATGAGAAAGAATAAGAAACGGAAAAAATGATCGGAAAGATGAATGGTGAATGCGTTGTTAAAAACCCGGAAAAAGGAAAAAAAACGGAGTTCTGCTCAAATTTGTTGCAAGTCACAAAACCTAAGCTACAAATAATGACCACTATATTTAGTCCCAGAACTTCAAGGTTTAACCTATTAAGACTACATTTAGAGAAGCTGGGAGGATTTCCAGATATGTTTTTAATTAAAAAAACACATAGTTTCTGATTTCCTTCTTTGAAAAGTTTACACATCTTAAAACGTGACCGATTAAAATAAAGGACCAACAAAACGGGACCATTAAAAATCTAGGATCCCGTTCAAAATTTGGACACGCTTTATGAGAATTTGCTAGACACCGTGAATTGTTCAAATCAATGACATGGTATACTATTGTGCTGATCTGAAAAATTGTTTGTTAGATGATGCCATTTGAGCACAATGGGTCATTTAATGAAGGGTATGCATACGGTATCCGATTATTTTATAGTAATATTTTTTCTGTTTAAATTTAGAAAATCTGATTACAGGGTGCGCATTAATTACGGACACAAATATAAACCACTGTATCTTCGATAAAAGTTGAACAAATACTATGAAATTTTGGAATATGTAATTTCAGACGCAAAAATTTATATCAACTCAAAAGTTTTTGAATCCACTTCCTTTCACTCCGATGACAGCCTTCAGAGGCTTCGGAAAGGAGGCAACGACGGCACGGAGGTACTTTCGGCCTATTTGTACCCATATCTTCTGACGGGTGGTTCCGAGATATTTGAAAATTTGTTAATTTTATGACAAAACTATCTGGGTCCGATATCCTGAAACTGAATAATTTATAGGATTCAAGTAGGAGGAGTAATCGATCCATTTTTAGGCCTAGCTCAATTTCGGAAAATTGAATTTGAACCGCGCAGAGGTGTTTTTCGCACTGTAATCCGTGACTGGGTCTTGTTGGACTAGCTCGTATTGGTTTTTTGAATGTTTTTTATGCTACAGCAGCGTTTTTAATCCTTTTGATTTGTTTGATAGCACATTTCTTGAAATTTCCAGTGTTCCAGCCAAAGATCATAATAGTAGCTGAACGCGAAATTTTATTTCAAATTTTTCATTACTGGCAGGTAGATGAAATATCTTTTAATATAATTCTGCAATTCCGAGAGACTTTGATGCCTTTGACTATGAAAATTAACATCCTAAAGTAGGGTCTTCGGGTGAGTGATTAGGCGCGTGCCGCTTAGAAAGTTCCAGGCTTTTTGAGTCACAACTCTCTGGTCTCTTTTTTTCAAAGATCGCATTTGGTCATTTTAGAAGCGGTGTAAGCTGTTCTATATTCAACAATTATTTTCATTAGGCTTCGAGTCATTTTGAAGTTTGCAGCGAGCTTTCTGTGACTCTGGTCTGAATTTCCTGAAATTCTCTTTTTCGCGCCTGGAAAAATTGTGTCTGACTTCACAGATACCCCACAATTAGTTTTTAAGTAGTCCATGTCAGTTTAAATAAGGAAATATTTCTTGGTAGTATGATCGACAAACACGCGGTCCAGACTGACTGGTTTTGTAGCATGGCTCCTGGGGTTACATTGAATTGAACAGTCGGTGACCAAAACAAGGGTTGGAAAAAGAGCCACCATTACCTTCAGACGTAATATAATGTCATGAAGTTTCGCAGAGATATTACCACTGAGTAGAGGAACGAAACAATCATAAAACAAATCGAATTAGTGAGCGTAGTGTGCATCATATAAAGCCCGCAACTCATGTGTCCGTAATTAATGCGCACCCTGTAGGATGTACAGGGTGCGCATTAATTACGGACACATAAGTTGCGGGCTTCATATGATTCACACTACGCGCACGAATTCAATTCGCGTTATGATTTTCTTGTTCCTCCACTCATTGGTAATCTCTCTGCCAAATTTCATGACATAGCTTCACGTCCAAAGGAAATGGTGGCCCTTTTTCCAACCCCTGTTTTCGTCACCAACGGTTCAGTTCAATGTAACCTCAGGGTGCATGATACAAAATTAGTCAGTGTGGACCGCATATTTGTCGATCGTACTATCAAAACATGTTTTCTTATTCACACTGACATGGACTATATAATGACTGATTATGGGGTATCTGTGACATCAGATACAATTATTCTAGCCGTGAAAAAGAGGATTTGCTGAAATTCAGACGAGAGTCACAGAAAGCTCGCTGCTGACTTCAAAATGGCTCGACGCTTGATGAAAATAGTTTTCCGAAAAGAACAGATTCTAGCCTTTTTAAAAAGACCAATTGAGCTCTCAGGGAAAGGGACACCAGAGAATTGTGACTCAAATAGCCTAGAACTTTCTAAGCGGCACGCGCCTAAACACTCATAGGAGGACACTACTTTGGGGTGATCATTTTTACAGTCGATGGAAACAAGGTCCCTCGAAATTGCAGAATTCTATTCAAAGATATGTCATCTGTTTGCTAGTAATGAAAAATTCTAAATAGAATTTCGCTTGCCGCCATGATTCTGATGTTTTATGGAATCACTGGAAATTGCGAAAAATCTCTTGTTTTCCACAATTTTTGAACCAAAATGAGCAATGGAACAAACCTGAGTTATTAAAACTTTGCATTAACCTAAATCCTACTCGAAAAGTTAATATATTGCGTTTCGACAAGATTGAGCCAGGGTTTTCAGTGCCAAAGGCACCCCAAGGTTGTTCAAACTCAATTTTCAGTAGTTGGACTAGGCACAAGAATGGATCGATTTCTTCTCAAACTTGAAACCAATAAACTATTCGGTTTTAGGGTATTGGACCCAGATAGTGTCTTCATGAAAATACAAAATATCACACTTCTGATGACCCCCCTTCAGAAGATATGAGCGCAAAAAGGTCGAAAATACCTCCGTGCCGTCGTTGCCTCCTTTCCGAAGCCTCTGAAGGCTGTCGCCGGAGTGAAAGGACGTGGATTCAAAAACTTTTTAGTTATTATGAACTTTAGCGTCTGAAGTTACATATTTCAAAATTCCATAGTGTTTCTTCAGCTTTTATCAAAGTTACAGTCGTTTATATATGTGTCCGCAATTAATGCGCACCCTGTAGGAATGACATTTTTGAAACTTAGAAGTTTTTAATATTCCTGAAATTTTAGTGAATAAAAATGTGTCGAAAATTAGCCATTTTCAAATGACTTACCTCTTAGGTCAGGTCTTTTGTCGATTTTCTCAAATCGAGGGATTGGACTGCCAGCATTCAAAGTAATTATTTCTTCACGACCAACCTCATTGGTTTTATCAATGGTAGAGTCGTGGCTTGTAAGCGAGAAAACGTTGGAAATGGACATTTTTAATATTTCGAAGACTTGAAAGTTTGAGAAAAATTGTTGTAAATGAGAACGACTAATTCAGAGTATCCGTGGTGAAGAGTTTATCTCATAGGAATTTGGCGTCAAAAAAAAAAGATAAAGTTGCAAAGACGAAAAATGATAAAACTACCATACTAGTTCATTCTCTAATTTTACATTTCTTCTTACTAGAATTCATTATCTATTCATTTGGAATTTGCTTGTCATGTATTTTAATGTATTCTTTTTTTTTCACGATTCTTGCAATCGTATATAAATAAATAAATAAATAACTCAAAATTTGTATGCAATATTCTTTTCTGACTTGTGACAACTTTCGAAAAGAAAAGTCGTCGAAAGCAAACTGAATCTACAAAACAAATCACTTGTGTGGAAGACATTTCGCCTAATCCTTGATTCCGAATAAATTGGAGAACCATTATAAAAAATAATGAGCAAGTTGTGATTTCTTCTCAACACTCAACTAGAAAAAGGATAAATAAGTGCAGGAAGGTTGAAGGTTGAATTATCAATGAATCGCATTTAAACATTATAAAACGTTTATTTTGGAGGTTTTCTAAAAAACATGTGTACTGAAATAAGCCATTTGCAGAATCTCCGAGATTGTTGTGTGAAAGCAATGGATTTCTTGTTTCCATCAACGTTATGATTTTTCAAATTTTTATTGCTCTAACTCCATACAAAAACTAAAAAGTGTGGTCATAACTTCAACTCTGAAAAAGGCAGTATCCATACTGAAATCTCACTTTTCAAAAAATTTAAAATAATTGTCTACTTGTCCATTTGAAAGTCAGTTATCCAATCCTATCAAGGTCTAAGAACGTCTGAACCTCAGGCAAATACAAGGGCGAGATGATGTGTTTCTTCCGCACCAACAACCATAATAAAAAGGGTATAAGAGTCGTAAATCATACTTACAAAAATAATAAATGGAAGTGTGAATAACAAAACAATGGAAGTGTGAATTTAGGGTGAAGATATCGGAATTCCGTTATTCAGTACAAATCTTTTATAGAATGGTAATCCCTGGTAGAAAAGGGTTAGTTCGAAAATCTAATAACAACACTGTAACTTGCACTTTGAGCTCAGTTTTTCTCAATTTTTGTGACAATTATATTAAAAAATCTGTTACTACAAACATGTAGATGATATTATGATTAAAAGTTCATCTGTTGGCAAATTTTTGGTATTTTTTGGAGGAAATTAGTCTCAAAAATATACACCCCCCCCCTCAGTCAGTGTTTTTGTAACATTTTAGTTTACTGTTGAAAAGATAATTTTAGACTATCAGAAATTATTTTGCTTGGTCTAAAGTTTGCGGGATGGTAAACCTAATACCTTTCAACCTGTATTGAACAGGGAGTTTATAATAAGCAACCTTCAATATAATTTCTGAAGAAAATACATTTATCATGAACACCAACACCGTTTAAAAAGTCAGGTTCGAATTTATTCAAAGATGATTATTAGGAGGGAGGGTCAAGTTATTTTAGCGTTTGCGGCAGAAAAAAAGGTATTCAGGCCCTTATTGTTTAGGATCATTTATTATGTTTCAGGACACCTTAGATTTCTCGGACCCCATAAACCGTTGTAAAGCCAAAAGTTCAACTAACAAACAGTTTTCAAAAAATCAAGGTTTTGCCAGTTCAAAACGTTTCGTAATCTTCTTAGGAATAATACAGATAATAAAAATCCGGAAATGTACTATTTCATTATCAGATATTCAAGCCTGTATGAGTACACAACTATATTTTACTCAGGTAAACGCAAAATAACTTTAAATCCGAGTATTTTCACAAAACCAGCAGTGTCACAAATTCGAATTTTACCACAATTTTCCGTATACTATTGGGTCTAATACAGTGTCAAAACTCACTTTTTATATCGATATTGCAATTTACAAACAATATTTTTTAATTTTTGGAGAGAGTTGCCTTAAACTTCTGTATGCGTTTCATTCATGTTTGTACAAAACTATTGATACTTCATTTTATTGTCTCGTCATTTTGAAGCTACTACTCTTGTACGAAAAAAGTTTCTAAGTAGCAGTACCCCCAATTTTCTCGATTATCATAATACGTCAAATTCATATTTTCATCACTGTTAGTTGTAAACCTTTACTCATACTCTATTTTATTCTAGTCGCCATGTTGATTCAGCAGTGTCTTCATTTTGCAACTCGTCCTCTTCACTATCCCCGTAGGTAGTCCCAGCAATATTGTAGACTTTGTTCCGCACGTCACCCTACAAAGGGTCGTAAACCGATACGTACCACAGTCACACTTTTCATAGGGGCCGGTGTTCTCACAGTCATAGAGATGTCCAAAATTGGGAATAGGCGTGACCAGATGACTCCGCCCAGCTGTGTTCCGACGGTCTGTGTGGAATAGTTTCCTAACCATTTCAATCAAGAAGTATATTACTGAACCAGGTAGCTCTCTGCCTCTCTCATTCATTGATTTCTCGTCTGTCTTGTGATTTTGACGGAAAATGAATCCCTACGCTAACTACCCGAACCAGCCGAATGCTTTATATCCAACCCAGCCCCAGCCCAATCCTCCTCTTCACCAGAATCAAATGAATATGACATGGAATAACCCTACCGCCGAGCCTTTCAACCAACCACCAGGAAACTTCCAACCAAAGACTCATTTACAAGGACAGAATTTCCAGCCCCAATCGATGCAACATCAGCAGCAAAACCAACCAGTAAACATGGGACAGAATGGAACCAAGTAAGTTTTCGTCGTTATTTTATAGTTTTGAATATACAAAAATATTCATTTCAGCGATAAAGTCGTTCTAAATGGTCAAGAAAATCATCCAGCATGGACTGAACAACCAAAAACATCGTTTGATACTTTTGCAAACAGGATTCCAGTTGAACAGCAGCAATTTTTTAATCAGCCTCCACCTGCACAACAACAGCATCCCCCACATTTTCATCAAAACATGCAGATTCATCAACCTCCCCAATTGCAGAATAATAATTTCAATCAGCTGCGACAAAATGGAATGTATGATTTCTAGCGGGTTTTTGGTTCATTTCAAACTGAATTCTTTCTTTTTAGCAATACCGCTCTACCACAAGTTCAGCAGCAACAGAAATACCCAGAAGCTCCACCTGCACTTGGACCGTCATCTCATGAACAGTTTGCTCCGACACAACAACAGCCCCATCACCATCAGCACATGGGCCATGGAGCAGCGTAAACTCACTTTCAATCCAAACTATAATTTAACGATCTTAATTTCAGCGCGGAAAATTTTCCCAAAGCCCACGAAGCACTACAAAACCCTACGTGGATTCACCAATCATCTTCCCAAGCCTCATCTAATGGGCAAGTTGTTCCAAAGCAACCACAAGGTCCACCGAATCAGCAACAATACAACCAAATGGAGCAAACTGCAATAACGTAAGTTGCTTGTTCCAGAAATAAGTCTCAGAAAACAAATCAATTTTTTTCAGTGCTCAAGCCTTTCCGAATCAAAATCAATATCATCCCTGGCCTACACAAGGTGTCTTACCGGGATCTCATATTCCTGCTCAGCAACTGCCAGCTTCTCAACAGCAGCACATACAGCAACAACAACAGCAACATCAACACCACGTCGGTCAACTCGGAATGTAAGTTTTTGAGTGTAATCCTAAGATTTTATCATTTTTTAACCAAATGCTTTTTCCTTTAGGAAAATTTCGGAAAGTGAAAAAAGTTCATCTTTGAAAATGTAATTTTTCGTATAGATTTGTAATGTAAAAAAAAACAATTTTTCTGTACTATAGTCTTGAAATGCGCTCAAAAAAGTTAGTAATTGACCTGATAGAACCCTGCCCAAACCATCAACTTCGAGCTTATATATCTCAATTTTTAAGAGAGATATCGAAAAATTATCAACTGATAAAACATATATCATGATATCACCACAATTTTATGAGATATTTAATTCCAATGTTGAAGGTTTGGGCGAGTTTCAATCTGAAAAATTACGATACGCGAATAGAGAAGTCAGTAATAGGTTTTCAGATATTTGAAGCTGTTTTTTCTCAAATTAACAACACTCATTCTGGATACACATATTGTTTGGTGGTACTGTAATTTTTATGATTTTCAGCCCGGCTCTCCATTATTTTGAGTACTTTGAACACTGTTTTGTAAAATACCATCTTTTGATGTTACACAAACCATACATTTATATAATTTTTTTAGTGCCCAAGCTCACTCTCAACCACTACCTCAACAGCAGCCATCCTGGCCATCACAGACAATGCCTGGATCTTCTGCTAATGGATCTTACTTTCCTGCTCCTCAACAACCATCACATCAACAACTGCAGCAACCACCCATGCCACAGCAGAAACCACATCACATGCCACAAACTTCAATGAAGTGAGTTTCAAGATCGTTCGGATAAAAGCTTCTTTTGTTTATCTGAATCCACAATCAACAACAAAAAATGAATTTTCAGTGCTCCACCTCCACTACAGTATCCCGCATGGCCGTGGCCGATGTTGGCACCTCCAGTGTTGCCACCTCCACCCTTTGGACCTTTTATGCCTCCACCATATTTCTATGGCTACCCCTATGGTTGGCCGGCTCCTCCCACCAATATGTCTGCATCAAACGAGTTTCAAACTAGAGGAGGTTGTAGGAAATTCACCGATAAACAATACGCCGCGCTGAAAAAAAGATTCAGCAAAAGTATGGAAATTACGGATGAGGAATGCGCAGAACTTGGATATAAAATCAACCTCGGTAGGGTGCAAATCAAAAAATGGTTTTTACGCAACAAGGAGAAAGCAGAATTGGCCGCGGTTGAAAATCGGGCCGAAGAAGATCACGATAATACGTTAACTGAGTGAACGGGATTTCAGAATTGATTCTATGAGCTTTTTTGAGTTTTTCATTAATTTTCTTTTATCACTAATTTTGAAGCATTCACTTTCCATTCATAATTTTTTTTTCCAAATCTCTTTTACAAACTTTTGATAGTTAGTCGCAAATATTTTGGATGGAGCAGAATTACAGTACCGCTCCACAAAAACGAGCCCAGTCAATCTGTCATATACGCACGGTATTACAGGGTGGCTAATAAATATTGATACACATTCAAGACGTCATAACGAGTTCATAAAACATCGGAATCTGGTGAAATTTTAACAGTAATTTCTTGAAACTTTAGAGAAACAAAATTTATCTATAGTTTTTGAATTTTTCACCGTCGGCTCTGATGACAGTTCGATTTTTTCAGGGGAAGAGTCGATACTGGCACGCAAGCGTTTTGGCTGAAAAGCGTCCCATAATTTCTCCTGGGCAACCATTTAAGCATCCAAACTTGGGTATTTTTCCGTAAAGACCCTCTGGCTAGAATGTCCCTTGATGGCATAGTCTAATTCGTCCAAATATAACAACGAAGCCTGCTTTTCTGTAGCCTATATGAACCCAAAAAAATTTCCCTCGTACCACTGATGAGTGTCTGCGGCACGATCCATGGCTTAAATTCAAAAATTGTTCTTTTTCGGATAGGGTTTCGAAGTAACTAGAAATAATACGGTCGTTTTTACCGTTCTTGCTATCCTCAGCAGCGAATATTTCACCATCAAAAAACGCAAAATCGGCTTAGAAACGGCTAGCGTGCCGAAGAGGAGGTGTTGTGTTTTTTTTGTTCCGAAGCAGCTGGATTTTGTTCGTCAGGAACTCCCACTTTTGTATTCAATAAGAATGGAGGTACGACTTTTGATAGGCAGTTTTATCCATCTATTTGTGACACGTATTGAAGTCGTTGACTATCTTTCTGACGCTCTTTTCCGGGTTTTGACGGGTTCTGGCTCGGCCAGCTTTAACGACAGCAGGAGCGGTCATGGTAGTTGGACGACCAGATTTTAGAAAGTCACTAGTAGTCCAAGTCTCTGATAACGTACAGCAATCCTCTTAATCCAGATTCTCGGCACTATAAGCTTTTTGATTACGTCCGAATTGGTCTTTGCGTAACTAACACTTCGATTATCGCTGCATGGTTCGGTAAAGCTTGCGCCATTTCTTTCGAAATGGAAATTAAGACATGAAACTTTGCAAATATGTTGAAGGAGATGTGATAAACAAAAATTAAACATGTTACAGCCAGTTTCGCTCCTTTGAAGTAAGTGGGGTCAAAGTTGTGTATCAGTATTTATTAGCCACCCTGTAAATCGTTTTGTTTGAAAAAGGCACGGAATAAAATTATGTTAAAATCTCCAATTCTTAAATTTCTTAGTTCGCCTTTTGAATTCTCTATTTCTCAACATGGAAATCAACTTGGAACTTGGAAGTTCCAAAACTTGTTTTGTTTAAAAGAGGGTGCGTAAACCGACTGGTTAAAATTCAATATGTATTATCGAATCAAAAAAAGTGGGACCTTGAAAACTTCTGTGCGGCTTCCTGGTCAAATTTCGAGGCCTTGCCTCAGAAACACTACGGTAGTAAACGAAACTTATTTCTGTGAATTTAGTGGGATTTTCGAAACAAAATTTAGATTTCTTTGTAGAAAAATGATCGCTGGCATCTTTAAAATGTATTTTTCATCGAAAAACCGAACTTAATCGCGAAAGTAGCTCGAACGAGGCGAAAATCTGAAGTATTACGTTTTTGCAGCACTTCTGCGTAGATCAAAAATATCTACGACATTCAAATTTTCAGGTTCCACGTTTTTTTAATTCGACAATATTAGGTTCGAATAACGTTCTTACAATTTGTTTATGTATTTTCATTTAATTCAAAAAAAATAATAAAAGGACCAATAATCAAAAATGGAAAAAATGAAAGTTTTGATTGTAAAAAATTCATTCAAAAAATATGTTTTTATTTCTGAACATTTTTTCTAGAAATTCTAAGTTTTGAAATTAAAAAATATCGTAAAAAGTGTTAGTGTCGCGCCCCGAGGGCACGACCGTGTGCTGCAATTAACTCCAATGGTTCACACGAAGCTCCATCAACATTATTCACACTCTACAGTAACTAATTCCACGATTAGACGTGCCAAGATGTCTGCGTCTCTCACAATCGCGCACTCTCTCGCCGTCAGGAAGTGCGCTCTACTGACATTGCTCATTCGGGACCGGCGCCAAAGGAGGGACACTCGCCGCCAACATGGAGCAGACAAACACTCTCAATTCCCTATGCTCTCTCCCCTTTGTCTCTGCGTCTCTCTCATCCATTCTCCCTGACCAATTGTCATCAAATCCTAATCAGTCGTTCCACCTGCCGTGTTGCAGGGAGGTCGCTCACCTTCCCTCGCTCCCTTCTTGACCCCTATTCACTAACCTATTCTGTATTCCTCTGGGATCTCAGTTGCCCAGCTTGAGTGCCAATAAACACGTGTGAACCATGTCTTTGTTACTACTCTACCAAAGGAAGGGACTGTGCGCTGCATAACAGTCACGGTTCGCTAGGAGTGTGGACTCATCACCCCTCAATCCCAAACCGCGACATGGTGCAATCGACCGGATTTGAAGGATAACAACTTCGTCTGGAACTCGGAACAACAAGGAGACACTTTCCGAAAGCGATGATGCAGCCCAGCGACTTCTAGTGGGAACAGTAGCTCGGATACAAAGATGAGCGTCAAGGAGAGTGGAATACACGGAAATCGGTATCCACAGGCGTGGAAGAAGGGTGCCCTGAAGCTTCGCAAACATCGGATGACGTCACGGGACAGCAAACGCGCCCCGCCGCACCTCAATGCGTTCAATAATCGAGTGTTGTCGGCGCACGCGGAGAAGAGGAGCCCAGCTGTCAAATGACGTTTTCGACAACGAAAACTCGTAATATCTGGAAATTTGGGACGCCGAATGGAAAGGAAAATCAGGCTGGAGTAGTTAGAAGGTGCAAAAAGGCATTGGAAGCTTGTGTGATAGCTGAAAATGGCCGAAAAGCGGTACTTCTAGCGAAACAAGCCTGAAACGTGAGTTTATTAGAGAAGCAGCTCAGGCATCGTGCCAAGACTCCATAAAAAGGTTTGGAACCGTGCAAGTCGGTACATACTGCTACCTATGCGGGCCCTTGACAAAGGCGGCGTGGTAACGCGTCGGTAGCCTGGCCACTCGGCCAGACGTCTGCGAGGATGGAAGCAGTTAGGGAATTTAAATGAGTTTAGGCTAATTTTCAGCAATTTCAGCATAAGAAAAACCACTGAGCCAAGCCGATTGCCGAAGAATGAGTCAGCCTAGAATTATTTCCTTTCTCTTTCCCATCCCCCCTCGTATTGTCTCCCCCAGGAGAATTCGGTGGTGAAAGCGAGCGTTCGCTCGTATTGTTCTTGAGACACTAACAAATTGTCCTTTCTGCAGACATAAAGACTCACTCACTCGCTCCCTCCATCTCCCCAACCGTTCGAAGCCAAGCAATTCAAGTCGAATCATCAAATGGAGATCGTGAGGAAAGGAAACGAGAGCCAAGCCGATGAGCAATTTCAACAAGAAGTAGCAAACTTCCCTCTGTTTTATGTCAATCAAAGGAATTGTCATTACGTCTTCAATTCATTTCTCCAAAGGCAAGAAATTGGTCACTATCAATGACATACTTCCATGTCGCTCCGCCAAGCTTTTTGTTCGAGTAAGTTACTTGACGAGCCCAGCAGTACACCAGAGGCAAATGTGAATGCCGACAGTGGAAAGGGCAGTCGAGCTAGCTTCGAACTCGGAAAAGTCAACAACATTGTAGCGTGGAAAGGATGAAGGAAATGGAAGTAAGGATGAAGGAACAGAAGCAGATGAAGATGGAATCGCCGTCTTCGCTGGTCTGAGTGCCCTGGCCCAGCCTGGTTGAAGTAACAGCCGGATAATAGCTGCGCCAGATGAAGTCAATTCAGTTGAAGGAAGGAGGAGTGTCGGAGGAGTGAGGAGTCAAAAACAATCTTTATTTCAAATAAAATTTACCGAAAGTCTAGCACCTTTTGTATTCTGTTGTCTCTTGATTCCAATACGAGTGTTATTCTCGCATTTTACCTTTATCCTTTTTATTTTCTTTCTTCGGTTATAGTTGCTCACTTCGGGCACACAACGACTGTTAAGAGTAAGTAAAAGGGAACGAACTATCCTACCCCCTAGTAATAGGCCAATGTGTAATGTTAGGTAACGCCACCTAGTCACTAAGCCTCCCAATTTATTCATAAATTTCTAGTCAAAATTTAGGTAAATTTAAGTAGTGCCTAGCCTAACCTAGTTGTATCTATAAGCAATCGTAAGCAAGACTAGCTTGCGCTAAAACTTATCTATCCCTCTCGTTAAGTACTTAGCCTCTTACCATAGCTAAAAATCTAGGGTTTCTCTCATGTCTAGCTTCTTATGTACAGAAGAAGCTTTGCAACTACGCTGGAAAGAGAATCAAAAAACCAGCAACTTTGCGGATGTGAAGTAATCGGTCATATGCTTTCGTGGAGTAAGTGTTCAGAAGCGGAAGCGCCTTCACATAGCGACCAGGCACGGACGTCTAGGAGTCCGCGGCGTCGGCAGACCGGGTCCACACAACCAGCCGGCCGTCCTCATAACACGATTGGTGTACAGTCGTTTGTCCCTGCTCGGGACGCCATAAACGAACGAGCAAAACCACGGTGATCTTTACAATGTTTCAGCTCCGATTAATATGGAAACCAGGTAATGTTTAAGCGGAACCTAATAGCCCTAAAAGATGAACTAGCCGTCAGGCTAGGAGGTATCACCCGCGGGCCCAGCAAGTGTAACATGAGTTTCTAGTACTACCACAAAGCCACCGTTACCATAGGTTAGTAAGGTGGGCTAGAGTGTTAACATGTTATGGTAAGTTAGTATAGGAAGCACCCTATACGGGTTATGTAAAAAAGTCGTTGTGTCACCCGAGGTGAGGAGACTAGCTCCTCATCTCACCACTAATCTCAACACAAATTTCAGGACTGGGAATTTAGTGCAGTGCACAGCAACAACAACATGTCGAAGTCGGTCCTCAACGAGTTCAAGAAGCAAATGCTTCTCGAGTGCGAAGAAGCCCAGCAAGTTCTCGACAACGCCAAAAAAGTACTCCAAGAAGAGGAAGAGTCTCCGGACCTCATGAAGGCTATTGGTGGTCAACTCGTCGCCAAGCTGGCAGAGCTCAACGGAATCGAAACAAAAATCTACGAGTTCTTGGACAGCCGCGTGCAATATTCGGCTACGGAAGACGAGCGAAAGCTGCACTTCAACGAGATCAAGAGCCACGTCGAGAAGAAGGGATTCCTTTCGCAACTGAAGGAAGACTTCAACAAACTTCTGATCCAAACGGGTCATCAAAAACCGTCGGAGGAGGCCTCTGTCAATGATCAGTGTGACGATCAGAGACAAGGACACTTTGTCGGGGACACCGGAAACGGTGGCCGAATCACGAGAAGCATATCCAAGCAACGCGGAGCCCGGGGTGATGGGCCGAGCGTCGCTGGTGCTTCAAAACCTGCAGCTCCAACGATGGTACCAGCAAAGAAGCTGTTCGAGAGCCCAGCCGATGAAGCCAACAAAAGCGTCATCATAGAGGAGCCGTCGATGAGAGAAGTTCTTCAACGCATCGAAACATTGGAAGTTGGCTTCGCAACAATCCAAGCGGACATCAACGAAGACAGAGCAGTTTATCGGGAGAACTCCGAATTCATCGTGTCTAGTCTTCAAAAGCTGACCAATCAAGCTGGGATGTCGTCAACAATGAGACAAGTTCAAGAGGTTCCACGTCAACAATGGAACGGAGCGCTAAGCCAAAGATTTCTGTGCAACGGCTTTGACCAAACAACAGGAAGACCCGTTATGGGACAACTTCCAGAGGAAGCCCAGCCAAGACGTTACAGTGCCAGAGACAGAGAAATGGAAGCTAGCAAGCTGGTAGCCATTGGATCAATTGTCAAGCCATTCGATGGAGACGCAGCAAACTACCCAATGTTCATGAGCAACTTTGATCACTTTGTGCACGACGACGACAGCATCCCAAAGAAAGTCAAGCAAGCTATCTTGATTAGCAAGCTGGAAGGCCAAGCTGCACGGGAGATGCAAAGCGCGGAACTTTCGGACCGCAACTACGACATCCTCAGAGAAAATCTTCATCGTCAATATGGCCAAAACAAGTACCAACGGGACATCCTGATCACCAAGCTCAAAGCAGTCAACTTTGACAATCTGTCGATCAAGGAAACGGAATCAGTACTCAACGACTTCTGTAACATTGCCAACAAGTTGCAATGTTTCGATATCAACATCAACGATAAGTACTTCCTTCGGGACTTCCTGGAAGTGCTGCCAAAGACCATAAGGAACAAGATCGTCAGAAGATACTATCAAGGGAACTGCACATTCGCCGAACTATCGAGAGCAGCCTACGACCTTCTCCTCGAAAAACTGACCATTCAATCATTCGACAAAAAGAAGGAGACAGCCAAGCCGGACGAGATCCTGATCAACGTCGTTAATGAGAGAAGGGATGGCAAGAAGTTCGACGAACAGCGCAAGTCATTCGCAGGAAGAAGAACTCAAAAATTCACGCCACCTGCAAAAATGATTCCATGTGCTTACTGCGACAGTCAAGATCATGCTGCGGTCCAATGCACGCTGCCTGTCGATGAGAAGAGAGAGAAAGCTACCCAGAAAGGACTCTGCATGAATTGCCTTAGTGACAAACATCTCATCAAGAGTTGCAAGTCAAAGTTCAACTGCTTCCACTGCAAGGCGCGTCACTACTCGGGACATTGCAACAACACCAACGTCTCCACAGCCAAGATCAACAACTTCGCTCTCACCTACGACTTGTCAGAAGATGAAGATCTTGAAGAGCAGTTATTTCGTGGAGAGGGGGCTGAAACCCTCGACCAATAAGATCCCAGCTCCAGACTTCTCCAGTCAGGATCCAGGGTCCAGCGTCAAGGCAGGTCACCAGGTCACTCAATCAATCTCATTGGCTAACGAATCCATTCCAAATCCAACATCCGGTGCAGGGCCAAGCGAGCTCAATCCAACCTTGAAAATCCCGAATAGGATGTGTGACTCCTACTACGGACAGACATGGTTGGACAGTTTCGTTCCCATTGAAAATCCGGCCACTTCGTCAGGAAGAGTACCGACTCATCTAGACTTAGGCGTGCCGGAGGATCGTGATGAAGAGCCCATCAAAATCAACATCTCAAGGCTAACAGATGCACAAGCCCAGCTTCCTTTCATCCAACTCACTACACCTAAAGGAGAGAAGTTGATTGCACTGGCAGATTCGGGAGCACAATCTTCGGTGATTTCTACAAAAGCTGCTGAACGATTTGGCTTACCAGTGATTGGAAAGAAGAAGATGGCATTTTCTGGATTCGTCGCAGATACTCAACCGGAATGGTGTCCCTACTACAAGCTGGAAATTCTGGATAGGAATGGCAAAGCGTGGGCCACAGCCATGCCAAGCTTCCACCGGATGAGCACGACGTTTCGAGCACCGGACTTCTCAGAAGAAGATAACCAATACCTGACCGAGAAGAAGCTAAATGTGGATGAGGTCGTAGGACTACACTCCTTCGATGGCCAACCTGTCGACGTCATTCTTGGCAACAACGTGCTGAACAAGATCAAAAAGCTGGAAAAAGTCATCACACATGATTTGCCCAGCGGAAGGACTATAGACGAACTGCTAATCGGATTCATCAACCATCCACCACCAGTTGACGGAGCATTTGTACCAGCAAGCCAAGCCGTAAACATCAACGTCGTCGGTGAAATGGAACACATAAGCATCCATACCATCGACACTGAAGATTACGATGCCAATCCACATGAAGCCAAGCTCCCAAATTACGTCTCCAATGCCAAGCTCAGCAAGATGTTGGAACAGAACACGAGTCTGGAAGCCGTTGGAATTGAAAACCCTACCATGATTCAATCCAAAGAAGACCTGGACAATGATTTGATCGAGCAATTCAAGAAGTCTGCCATGCGGGATGAGAACAACAAGATCTATGTCCAATTTCCGTTCAATGGAAGACAGAACCACCTAGGTCAAAACTACCCGATTGCCGTGAAGAGACTCGAAAGCATGTGCAGGACAAAGCTGAAGTCATCAAAAGCCAAAAGTCAGTTCCACGACATCATCAAAGAACAAGTCGAGTCAGGAATCATCGAAGAGGTCACGCCTCAGATGGAAGCAGACGGTCCGTCGTCCTATCTGCCCAGCAGCGTCGTCATTCGCGAAGAATCCAACTACACCAAACTTCGTATAGTGCACGACGCCTCAGCCCACATGAAAGGAGAGTTGTCACTGAACGAATGTCTTTATCCTGGCCCAGCCCTGCTCAACAAAATCGTTGGTATCCTAATGAGAGCGAGACTAGGAAAGTACTTGATGGCATCTGATTTGGAAAAAGCCTTCCACCAAGTCAGGCTGCAGAAGCAATTCCGGAACTACGTCAAGTTCTTGTGGTTAAGGGATCCCGAATTAGGCCCAGCTCCAGGAAACATCGTGGAATATCGATTCACACGACTTCCGTTTGGAGTTGCTTGCTCTCCATTCTTGCTCGCTGTCACAATTTTGCTCTACTTGGATATCTTTCCAACGAACATCAATGACAGAATCAAGCGGAACTTGTACGTCGACAATGTTCTTTTTGTGTCCAACTCCATCAACGAGCTCATGAAGATCTACCTGGAAGCCAAGCAGATCTTCGGGAAGATGCACATGAATCTCAGAGAATTCTTGGTCAACTCGGACACAGTTATGGAGAAGATCGCGGAGAAAGATCGTGCGCCCAGCAGGACAAACAAGCTTCTCGGTCTAGTATGGGACAGCACCAAGGATACTATCTCCATCAAGGTAGCCACGCCTCCAGAAGATGTGCCAACGAAGCGAGAACTTTTCGCCTTCCTAGCCAAGAACTATGATCCATGCGGACTAATAACGCCACTAGTTGTGAAGCTGAAGAAACTCGCATCGGACGTCTGCTATGAGAACGTTGAATGGAACGAGAAGATTCCGGACAAACTCATTCCGGATTGGATCGAAGCCAAATCAATGTTTGACGGATCACGATACGAGATACCAAGGCAAATTGTGTCAAGCTACGACTTCAAGAGTACTGAAATCGTCATGTTCTCGGATGCTTCCAAGTTCCATTACGCCGCAGCTGGATACCTCCGATATCAGTTCGATGGAAAAGAAGCCGAGACAAAGTTGATCATGTCGAAGTCCAGAGTCAAGCCTTGCAGAAGTGGTCCGGAGTTTACCATCCCTAAAATGGAGTTAATCTCGCTGGAACTCGCCACAAATGCAGCAGTCACGCTCGCAAAAGAGTTGGATGCCAAGCCGTTCCGAGTTACGTTCTTCTCGGACAGTACCTGCGTACTGTACTGGGTACTGAGCAAAGCCACCAATATGCCAGGGATGAAGTGGATAGCCAATCGCATCAAAGCAATTCTACAAAACATCGATGTTCTGGAGAAAGTCTACAAGCTTCAAGTTGATCTTCGACATGTAAGGACGGACCAGAATCCAGCAGATATTGCAACGAGAGGAGATACACTTTCAAGTCTTCTGAGCAATCCACTCTGGAATGAAGGACCAAGCTACCTCAAATTGGACGACAAACATTGGCCACCGATCTTCAATGAATCCTTCGAGGATCCAACGGAATTCCGAAAGATTGCTATCAAATTAGGAATAATCCAAGAGGAGTCGGAGGAACAACGAGCAGAAAGAATCCGAATAAATTCGATTGACGTCTGCACGGGATACCAATCCATTGTTCCATACGAGAAAACCAATTCTTCAGTTGTGCTCATATCCAGGATGAACAAAGTGTGCCAAGCAGTGTACAAACTGGTCCAAAAACGAAATGCTAGATATCCGGAGAAGAAGATCATCTTCCAAGGAAACAACATGAAAGAGTACCAAGCAGCTTGCGAAGATCAGAACGAAGTCTCAAAACGAGAAGTGGTGAAGAGACTCATCATCCGCGACCATTACCGTGATGCCAAGCACAGATTGGGACTGACGGTTCCAGTTAAGTGCAAGCCAGTCGTCAAGGATGAGGGACTCAAACGGCTCGAGACAAGATTTGCGGAAGCAAAAGATCCCAGATTCACCAAGGACATGAAGTACCCGATCATCATAATCTCGAAGCATCCATTGGCTCGTCTACTGGTCTTGGAATCTCACTGGAAGCTAAACCACCAAGGAACCCAAGACGTTGTAGCAGATGTACAGCGAAGCTACTGGATGGACGAAGTCAACAGCATTGCCAAGCAGGTCCGACAACGATGCTTCACGTGTCAGAAGCAGCATGCCAAGCCCTACCTGTATCCATTCACAAGGAATTTGCCCCAATCTAGGACAGATCTCGTAGGACCATACAAGTACGTCGGTCTGGACTACCTTGGACCTCTGAAGTATCAGCTCACCGAAGATCCCAGCAAGACAGGAAAGGTTTGGGTATTGCTCATCACATGCATCGTCACTAGAGCCATTCACTTGGAGATAGTGACAAATAACCAGACCAGCGGATTCATCAATGCTCTTCGTAGATTCATTGGAAGACGAGGAGCTCCGGTTTCAATCCTAAGCGACAATGCCACGCAGTTCAAGCTCGGTTACAGTATCATCAACGCCGACTTGAAGACGCTGATCAACAAGAGTGCAACACTGACGTGTTTCATGGCCCAGCACGAGATCAAGATCAAGCACATCACCCCTTTGTCACCTTGGCAAGGGGGAATATACGAGAGATTGGTCGCGCTCGTCAAGAACATGATCAACAAAGTTCTGGGACAAACAATTTTGCCATTCTTGGAGCTTGAAACATTACTAGTCGAAGTTGAAGGAATACTGAACTCTCGTCCAATCACGCCAAACAAGAAGGATGCTTCCGATTGCCCAGCGTTGCGTCCGATTGACTTTCTCTACCCGAATGCAATGTTGGCACTACCGGAAAAAACGGATTCGGTATTCGACGTCATCCGACAAGGAGATTCAGAGCGCCTAGCACGTCAACTTCTGGAGGAAACTGGGAGGATCAAAGAACAACTATGGGACCAGTTTTCGACGTCGTACTTCCAGGCATTGAAGGATTTCATTCCTAAGAAGTCGGCGCACTCTAGACTCCAGCCAAAGCCAGGACACGTTGTGCTGATTCAAACCAAGACGCTACCCAGGTATAAATGGCCTTTAGGTGTAATCGTAGACGTCGTCCGCTCCAAGGATGACAAGGCTCAGACAGTCTTAGTCAAGACCAAGGACTACACTCTGGAGAAACCAGTCAACCAGCTCATCCCACTCGAAGATCCAGGAGATGATGAGGAAAAGGACAATTCCGAATCGACGCCTCCAGATCAGGATCCTGTTGCTCCCCAAAAGATCGTTCCAACGCCTCAGTCCAGAGGAAGGCCAAAGGGAAGCAAGAATAAGAAGAAGAGTGGTATCTCGATCCAGAAGCCCAGCCCCAAGGAACCAGAACCTCCTCTCGAACAACAGCCAAAACGAGGAAGAGGTCGTCCACCTAAAAATTCTTTGCCGCAGCCAAGTACAACTACAAAGCCAAGCACAACTGCAAAGCCAAGTACAACTACCAAGCCAAGCACAGCTACAGTTCCAGAGGATGCTAGGTCCAGACCCTACCTGCCAAGACAGGTCAAACTCAATGCCTTTGGTACTGAGTCAAGCTCTGAAGAGTCTGCCAGGCAGGCTTTCCAGATGAAAGGTACAACCCCATTTCCTCTGGAAACGGGGTTCTTTCGTCCCCCCCAGTGTCGCGCCCCCAAGGGCACGACCGGGTGTATAAGTCTTCCCGAGAGCTTGTGTGATAGCTCGGAGGCAGCAGACAGCATGCGTCTCTAACATGTACTCTAACCCATGCACACGGGAGGATCTACAATCAAAGTCAACCGCGGATCAACCTCATTTCTCATCTCGTTCAACTCCAAATGAGGTTGTTCCTTCCCTCCCAGTGTCGCGCCCCGAGGGCACGACCGTGTGCTGCAATTAACTCCAATGGTTCACACGAAGCTCCATCAACATTATTCACACTCTACAGTAACTAATTCCACGATTAGACGTGCCAAGATGTCTGCGTCTCTCACAATCGCGCACTCTCTCGCCGTCAGGAAGTGCGCTCTACTGACATTGCTCATTCGGGACCGGCGCCAAAGGAGGGACACTCGCCGCCAACATGGAGCAGACAAACACTCTCAATTCCCTATGCTCTCTCCCCTTTGTCTCTGCGTCTCTCTCATCCATTCTCCCTGACCAATTGTCATCAAATCCTAATCAGTCGTTCCACCTGCCGTGTTGCAGGGAGGTCGCTCACCTTCCCTCGCTCCCTTCTTGACCCCTATTCACTAACCTATTCTGTATTCCTCTGGGATCTCAGTTGCCCAGCTTGAGTGCCAATAAACACGTGTGAACCATGTCTTTGTTACTACTCTACCAAAGGAAGGGACTGTGCGCTGCATAACAGTCACGGTTCGCTAGGAGTGTGGACTCATCACCCCTCAATCCCAAACCGCGACAGTTAGGTTTTAAAAAATAATTTGGAGTTAAAAAAATTTAGAACATTTTTTAAAAATTCGCAAAAGTAAACATTTAAATTATTTTTTGATTTGAAAGAAGGTTCTAAATTAAATTATGTATGTAAATCTCAAAATCTCAAATACTTGAATCTCTAAAATATTAAACTTGAAAATTAGGATATTCGGAAACTGTGGAGGGGTCGACATAAGTTGGTGTGTTGGATACCCGTCGATCTCCGAAGAACAGGCTACTTTTCCAGTGTAGTTTAGCGGTTAAAGAGAGGTTCAAAAGGGGTAGAATGGCGAGGATTCTAGTGGTGTCTGTACGCGATCGGAGGCAAAAAGGAGAAAAAGTCCGTGGAGTGGTGAAGTGGAGTTGAGCGGGAAGATTCCCTGATTTTATTGATTTTTGGGATAAAACCTCGATGAGGGAACCCCATAGTAGTGGTTTGAGGTAAAATTCTTGAGTGTTTTAGGACAAAACCTCGATGTTTAGTGGTAAGGAAAACCCGGTGCTTCCGAGTGAAAAACCTTACAGGGAGAGGTAAACTTTACATTCCAAAATAGTGGTAATCTTTCCATATTCAACGCACTTTAACACACACAATCTCCAAAGGGTGAAAAACACTGAACGCACTAGAAAACGAACGTGCGACAGCTTAACTGAGTGAGACTGACTTAATACTGGCCAATTTAGGCCAGGAAAATAGGAGGAGTGTGTGTGCGCGTCGTCTTTGTGGCGAGACCCAATGGTCCAGTGGGGCGCGCCCTCCTTGACAAACGCGCGCTGTTTGAATATGGGGTTTTAAAGGAATGATGCAAACAAAGGAAAATAAGGGGTTTTTGAGGTAAAATAAAGAAGTTTCTGAGGAGTAAGCACAGTGGGATGGGCCTAGAGGACCTCAGAACACCTTTAAGTTGACAAGTCAGTGTATTGTTACAGGGTGGCTTTTAATTACCGGCACATGTTTGAAAGAGGTTTTCTCGAAAAGTAAAAGCCGAAAACTTATGAAACTCAACAGTATATTTATTTGGACGTACAAAAATCATAATCAAAAAGAATTTCTCAATTCGGTCATCATCGCCTCAATTACGGCCTGAAGACGTCTTCGGTAGGCATTGATGTTGGCACGGTCCAAAGTTTGTCCCATTTCTCGAAAAGTGTTTCTTCCAGCTCCGCGAAAGTTGGACAGAGTCTTGAGCAGACCTTGTTCTGCAAAACTCTGAATGGAATAGTCAAGGGGTTTCAAATCCAGCGAGTAGGCCGGTCATTCGTCCTCCCAGGCAGGTGCGCATCGCACCACTGCCGGGTGAGTTTGGCGGTGTGGGCTGGAGCTCCGTCGTTCTGGTGAACCAAATGTTCCCGTTCAAAGTAGTATTTGGTCTGTGGGAGCAGATTCTTCTTCAAGAATTGCTCAATCTACTTTTTTTCGACGATGCGGACGTTTTTATTTATGAAATTTGCTATTTGAGCATATCGCATGGAAAACCGTAATGCTGGCTGGATGGAAAACTCCAGGAAAGGTTTTTTCTTTCTCAAGAGCTTCTTTGATATCCTTGGCTAACGCACAATAGCTTTGAAAATTGAACTCTTCTTCAATCGTGAAACATTGCTCGTCAAAGATAACGGACCCCAAATGGTCTCCTCACTGCGTGCCTTCCAGAGGAAATTTAGCCTTTTTCAGACGCAATTGCTTATTGCTCTCCGACAAGATGACTGCTTCTGGGAAACAAAAGCATTTTAGATTAAGCTTTTCTCGGGCTATCTTTTAAACCAAAAACCAATAGATAACCGTATCAATGGCCAATTTTCTGAACCATCTTTTTAGGCTACTCCTGATTTGATATCGAACAGCTTCAACCTTCTCTGAAGATGTCACCGTAGAATTTCTTTCTCTCCTATTGCGATCAAATAGAGATCCAGACTCGGTGAATCTTCTGATTATCTCAAAAAACCACATGTCTGCAATCGCAATGCGTTTATTGATCTCGTTTCGACTAGCACCCTACTTCTGAAGGCTGATGACCGTCGTATGGTGTTACATTAGGTCTCGCCATTTAGCTGAAACTCAACCAATAAATCTGAAACTTGACAGAAATACTAATTATGAATCAATAAATCAATGTACAAAATTTGATGCGCCTATTGCGTACCAGCCACGAGAACCGTGGCACCAAAGTTGTGTGCCGGTAATTAAAAGCCACCCTGTACAGGGACTCGTCAACAGAAACTCCAAATATGAAATTCTGAATTTCGAAAGTTCTGATATTCAAAAATACAAAACTCGAATCCATTTGATTATGACATTTTTGAAAGTTGAAATTTTCAATAACTCGATCATATCGTGGAAATCGATTTTCGTCAACTCTGCAAAAAAATCATTGTAATTTTTTAAATCTAAATTTGTCAGAAAGTCTGAAACTATGAAACAAGGAATTTCAATATTTGTTAAATTCAAAAAAGCAGAATAGTCTCAAGTTGCCTTTTTAGTAATAACACCAATTTTTTACCTTGCATATTCCTAGTAAATTAATATACCACTATTGTTATAATCAAAACAGCACCAAAGAGCAAAAATATAATAGAATTCGATAACATCTGAATTCCATTGGTGAGTGTTGTTTTTTTTTTTCATAGCTTCTGGAAAACTTTTGGGAATCCTTTGTTGGAAATTCTGCATTTCTTTTCATAGCTTCTGGAAAACTTTTGGGAATCCTTTGTTGGAAATTCTGCATTTCTGCGTCTGGAAAAAAAAACCACAAGACAGTTCGCAAAGAAATTCGTGAAGTAAACGTTTGACTGTTTTTTTCGGAATACGCTGACTGCTCGGGAGACAAAACTTTGTTGAAAAACTGCTAAAATTAATTAAAAATTTGCCATTCTAAAATGAAAATGATATTGGAACTTTGTTGAGTTCTATTTTGAAACTGCGCCTTAAAGATGAAATTTACAGTTAAAAGACTAAAATCTAAGTGATGTCTAATTGTTTGTTACGAGAAAAAACTCTTAAAGAAGCATTTTCGAGAATTTTTCAATCATCATCAAAAAATCAAAAGCTCACCCATAAAACTTACCGTGCACTCCGACCATCAAAATATGGTAAGGTTTGTTATTTTGACTGCAATAAGAGAATTGGTCGAAAATTAACTAGAAAAAATGCGTCATGGTACGACTCGACCGATTCATGACTTTATATTTTGTACAATTGAACGAGTCGACCGATATCCCAAAAAAAAAAAACAAAATGGTCACATGGAGAAGATTCTGAAAAGAAGCTGAAAAAATATCAACTTTATTTTCAACTCTACTCACCAGTTTTGTGAAAAATGTGAACTTTTTCAGTTATTATTTTCGACTTTGAGCGAATGATTCGGGATTGTTTGAGAGTGATAAATGAATTTTGGATTTCAGGTTTTCAAAGGGAGCCTACTCGTTGAAATTTAATGATAGTTAATGATATCAAAAATATATAATCATCACCGAAAAGAAGAGAGTCAGCCTACTCAATGAAATTCAATTACAATTAATGATATGAAAAAAATCATCCCGGAAAAAGTTTTTTTTTATTTTGAGATCAGGCCATAAAGTTCACTAGATTTTATTAGAATAACGATAAATTAGAAATGATAGGAGAACTATATACGATTGGGCTTAGGCAATGTGTTTTAGCACATCCCAAGCGATTCATGACTTGATACTAATTATGTCTAATTATTTGTTATGAAAATTTTCTTTGAAGAACACTTTTGGAAGTAGTGCTTTCAAGAATACTACAATCAGTATTAAAAATAACTCACCCATAAAACGTACCGTGTTTTCTATAAATTGAACGGGAAATTGAATAACTCCATGAATTCGTGATTTCATAATCTGTACAATTGAACGAGTCGACCAACTACACAACAAACGAAGCTCACCTGAAGACAACCCTGAAAAGAAGCTGAAAAAATATATGTTTGATTTTCAACTCAACTCATGAGTTTTTAAAATACAAACGTTTTCAGTTATGAACTGCTTAGTTTCAAAAGAGAAAAACAATCTCGTCTCTGTTTATTGTTTTACTAGTTGTTCAGACAAATGGAAATGGATTGAATGGTACAGGCAATGGATCTCATTTGGGAACATTTAATGAATATTGATGATAATTAAATACTCAAAGATTTCGAGAAGAGAAGATTCGAGGTCGAGAAAAAAAATTCACACAAAAGGAAATAGGAATCAATGATGGTCTGAAAATTCTAAAAAATGGGGAAATCAGTGAATTCAGACATTTAAGGATAAAATCGGATAAAAAAACCAAAGCAGCGAAATCGGGAAGAGCTGTTGTGAAAGACTCGAAGATTCTAAACTAGCGATGGTGGGATAGTAGAAGATACGATGAAGCCGTCATCCTCACTGTATGTTGGTAGTCCAGTGGCCAGCGCAAGCTTCAATTTCGGGTACGAGAGATGTCCCTTGATTTGATCGAGGAGCTCATCAATAAAGCTTTTAAGAAAGAGCATGCCGGCTTCGAGGAGATTCTCTCTGACGTCCTGAAAATTAACATTTGGTGTCTGAAGACAAGGTAAACAAGAGTCCAAATCTCTACGCCAGAAGTCAGTACTTTGAAATAATTTGAGTTCGCGAAATTTACTATGTTTTCACTAATGGCAGAAAAAGTTCAAATTTATTTTCAATGAGAAAAATCTAATTGAATATTCAAAAAGGATTTCAGTGTCGAACATTTGACTGAACAATTTAGGTGTATAAAATTTTTTTTTTGAAAAACTGTACTCCAAAAATTATTATAATTTTTCATTCTACATAATCTCATTTCTCAAAAGTCGGATGGTTTGAATATCTATTTTTAGACTTGTCATTTTTCCGTACTCGCCACTCAGAACAACGGAATCTGCATTTACAACTTACCTTCAACCCATTCACATAATATGAAATCGAACAACGGGGTTGCTTTGCGTTTTTGTAATTGGTTTTCATGTTCACCATGAGAAACGTGATCATAGTGGGATCATAGATGTACTTGTAAGCCTTGTCATCTGTGGCAGAGTTTCTTGGCGATTTTTCGGAAAGCCCAAAATCGATTAGCTTCATAGTACGCAGCTGAAAACGATTTTTATGAAAATTTCGTGACAGGAATACGTACATCTTTGGAGAACAGAACATTTCCTGCGTGGAGGTCCTTATAGACCACGCCGAGTTTTTGGAAGTGTTGAAAAACGTCCAAGAGGATCATACCGACTCTAATAGCATTCGGAGTACACACAGTCTTGTCCTTGATCAAATCTTTAAGAGAATCTCCCATGGTTTCCAAGACTGAAAAAATAAGCTTGAAATGAGATCAGAAAAAAAATCATTGAAATTTTTTTGACTTTCGGGTTCGAAAAATACGGAAAAATACTATTTTTGGTTTTAAGATATGAAAAAAAATTAGGAAAACTTTACGGAAATTTCGACCAAAAAATAGACCGAAACTACGATATTTTGCTCTTAGTTGAAATAAATATTATTTTAGTGTAGAAACGTATTTTCAAAATGAGTTAAGCTTCTGAGACTTTCTGAATGGTTCTCGGAACACTGTTGAACTTCTCAGTTTTCGAAAGGTTTTTTTTTTCAAAAAGCGTCCCGTGATCACTTTTTTCCGGTGCTCAGATTCAGAAAGAAATTCATCAATCCTTTTCTTAATTTTTTGCTCAGTCTTTGGTTAAAAAAAAAGAAAGTGGCAAAAAGGAACAAATAAGATTTGAGTCACATAAAATCTCTTATTGAAGGACTATATACTTACCAAGAATCTGGAAGTCTACATCGTTGCACTTGTAACTGAAAATCTTCTTCAGCATAATCGTATTTGGCACATTTTTCACAATCTCCAGAATCTCGATCTCTCTCTTAATTCTAGCATAATCTTCTCTTTCAATCTTCCCAATTTTCATTGCAACCATCCCAGCATCCTCTCCATTTCTCTTCTCATTCTTCGCTTCAAACACTTGAGCGCAGGCTCCAGCGCCCAACTTTCCTACAACCACAAAAGTATCACCATCTGGGGCTTTCAAAATCTCTCCAATTTTCAAAAAATTGGGCTGATGGAAGGCGGGTCTGAAGGGCATTTTCACAGTCTCTGCTCTGTGTAATAGTTCTGAAAAAAAGCTTTTTTTAGAATTGAAGCGTATTGAAATGGTATTACAAGAATCAAACGAAAGTAAACTTGAATTGCGAGAAAGTGGTCATGCCTCTAGTTTGAATATTTTTTCGAAAAAATTGATTTTGCTAAACGCTGAATTAAATATTCAAGATCCGAGAAAAAACATGCCCCAGAAATGAGAAAAAAAATCTCCAAAATAAAATTGATGAAATTAATTTGAGAATTCAAATTTCTTTAATTATGCAATTCTGAACTTCAGAAATTGGTAAAATGAGAAAAAGCGAAACAGTCAAGTTTCAAAACTGAATTTTTTTTATTTGAAAAAATTTAAACGAACGAAATTTGAATGATTTTTCCAAAACTATCTTTTAAAACCCTAAATTTAATATGTTATACGAAATCTGAGTTTTGAAAATTAAATTTTTATTAACTGCCTTAAGATCACTTTTTTTTAATTGAAAAATATATATAATAAAAAAAAAACAATATCTAAATATATGAAGCCAGAATTTCAAATTCCTAAATTTTTTAACAATCAAACTTGGTAATACAGAAAATAATAAATTTATAAAATTCAAAATTCAAACATTTTGAAACTCGAAAGTTTTAAAATTGTGAAATTCTAGACTTGAAAAATTGATAGGTTTTTAAAAATCCGTGGAGTCTCGAGCTTAAATTCATAAACTTGAAAATTCAAAAAAGTTTGGAACTCAAAAATTCTAAAGTTATGAAATTCTAAATTTCAGAATTTTGTAAATTTTATTAATCAATTTTTTATTTGAAATATTTTTTGAAAAAAAACCAACAATAAAAATTTTTTAAAAATTTTTGAAATTCTTAATTTCAGAAAATGAGGAACCGAAAAATTCGGAATAGTCTCAAGTTCCGAAATTCAAAAAGAAAAAATTAAAATCCCCATTTTTAGTTAAAAAATTTTTTCAATTTTCAACTTTTCAAATTTTGAGTTTTGAAAAAATAATTGACCCAGAAAAAAATTAGAACTATCAATGAAAAAAATCAGAATCACCAGTTCTAAATTTCAGGAAATAGTTAATTTAAAAAATTCGTATTTTACAAGTTCTGAAGCTCAAAAATTAGGAAGTTTAAGAAAAATCTAACTTTTAAATTTTTCAAGACTATTTGATTCATCTAATTAGCTTCCTGAAATCTTTTAACAATCCATTTTTCTGAATTCCATCTTTTTGCATCTGAAAAAAACATTTGAAAATACTACTTCAAAAAGAAATTTGAAAAATATACGTTTGACTGTTTTTTGAAATATGTTGACTGATCAGGAGATGTGACTCCTCTGAAGAGCTGCTGAAATCCTGATATGAGTTTCTGAAAAAAAAACCAGTCCAAAATACAAGAACATGAGTCCAGACAACACAAACAGAATCAGTCCATTGAAAAAAAAAGAAAAACTTCCCAAAAATGAAGATCCAACCAGTCGACTGTCGTTGAATATACGATTGATGTCAGACCCCTAACACATGAAGATCGCAACGAAAGCGTGAAAATAACTAAATTGATTGGGAGAGACATGTAAAAGAAGCGTGCAGTCCGTCGTGGTAAACTGAAGATCCCGACAACTCGAAAATCACCAAAATATCCGCCTAAACCTAATCGGAGCCCTAACCCTAGTCCAACAGACTCCCACGATCCCAGACACCAATTAAGCACCCACTTGCTCTTGGCTGGATGTGGCATACAGAATTATGATTTCATTCAGACTATATCTGAATAAATCACATGCTCATGGAGTTAAAATGGCGTCATCTTCTCATCATGCTAAATAGCAAGCGGACTGACTACCGAAGGCATCGTATCGCATACCACATTATCAGTCAAATTGAAGGTATGAAAGAAAAATCTCAATTATTTTGTGATTAGATGTTCCTACAGTCACCTAATCCTAGTTTTTTTCCCACACATCTAATCACAAAATAACCGAAACTCTCCCAACTCCCTCCAACGACTGATAAGGGCGTTTTTTGCCTCTTCTTCTTTAGCAATCCTCCTCCTTTCATCTTTTATCGGTCCATTCCTCGAATGTTGAAATTGTTGACAAAAACAAATTAAAATTGAAAAAAAAATAATATAGAAATGATTTTGCATGAATTTCATGCACTTGATTCAAGCCTTTTTTTCAGGCGATTTTGTTTTCCGACGTTATACTTTTGGTCGGATTTCTCGGAATTATGTCGATTTTCATTTCGAATTTCATGAAATCTGGTGCTTTAAAAAATCCGACGTATTTTTAAAACTCCGTTGTATTGTCCGGAATTCATCGCTTTTGTAAGATTCGCACCCTATAACGTATATCTCACCTAAAACTTAGTTTTTACTCATCCCAAAGTTTAATAAAATCCAAAAAATGCAAATTGTCTTCCCCAATCGAGTTCGAGTATTAGTAATAATGTTCGTCGCTTTAATGTACTAGTAATTACACCAATACTCAAACAAGATTCCCATAAAAAGTCAGCTACTAATTATATTTTACCTCCCCTTCCCGCGTGCATTTTTTTGAACTTACCACCTGAAAGACATGAGGGATTTTTGTAAATTTTAGGATTTTTCGAGGTCTCAAAAATTATTATATTTTTAAATTTTGAGATTTTTTGAGGCCTCAGAAAATATTTCACTTCAAAATTTTTTAATGTTTTTACGGTTTAAAAAAAATCGAAAAACACACTAAAAATTAATTGCATGCTATCAAATGTTCAGTTTTAGAAAAAAACAAAATTTAAAAAACCCTAATTTTATAAAAATCCCTCATGTATGGCATTCAAATCTAATTAATCTAGCGTCCTAAAGGGACAAGTAAATAAACTAACTTCCAATCCAATCGAAACGCCAAATGTCCCATGATATTCAAATCCGTTTGATTGATTCCTTCGCAACAACCGATTCCAGTCTCCCTTGCTCCCACACATTCCACATCCCGAATTTTGAGGCGCAACGATACCTTCTCGGCACGGATTCTCTAAATTATTCAATATGAATAAGGGTTTTGTATCATTTAAATACTTATAATGACTCTACTTCAGTTTCACATTCTGTTTGAAACGTTTTTAGAAAAAAAAATTCCGAAAAAAATTTTTTTTTCGAGGAATTTTTTTGAAATTTTTAACTAAAAATTTTTTTCAAAATTTTTTTCTAACAAATTTAGTAGTATTTTAAAATAGTTCTCAAACTAATTAATGTTAATAACAGCCTATTATTCTAATCAAAACTCTAATAAAAGTCCCATTTTCAGAAAAGTATACTTTTAAATAACTGTTTTTAGAAAATTGGCATTTTTCCTTATGTTGATCAGTAGTTGCTGTCATTGCACATTGAATTTGTAGAGTTGTATCTGTAAAAAAACTATTATTAATATAGAAATAAACAGAATAATAAAGAAAGAAACGAACACCGCAAAAAAGTATGCGAAAAAAGAGTGAAAACAGAGCAAATGAGAGTGAATGAAAATGAATGAGAAGACCTCCCAGTGAAGCTGGTCAGACCTCCCACGAAGAAAACTGCAAAAGAGATCGGTACGCAAAGAGCGTGCACCACGGATAATCCTATCAGAACAGGGTATAGAAATAAGATTAATTAGGATATACTTATATGCCCGTGATCAGGGAAACTAGGAGAACAAAATGAAATGAAAAGTTTTTCGAAAAAAAGTTGGAAAAAAATTTCAGAAAAATTTCAGTACATTTTGCCTCTCCCAAACTGGGGAGCAAAAAATCATAAGGGTCCCCCCCCCATGGCGAAAAAAATGATGTTTGTAATTTTTTGAAATTAGTTGTTGTGGTTAAAGTTTTCAAGACATATTTCGTCTCCTAGAGGCACAAAAATAGCTTGATTCCCACTATTCGCCATTTTTTGAAAGGATTCTAAGGGCCTCAGGTTCGATCCCTCTTGTGGCATCGAAATTTTTTAATTTTTTGATTTCGGTTTTTGAGATTGTTAGGTTATTTCAGCTGTTTTTGAAGCAATTTTTAAATGTTAGAGGTCCAAAAAACCTCTAAAATCGAAAATACGGCACATTTTGAAATGATTCTACGTGTCACAGGTTCGATCCCTCCCGTGGCATCGAAATTTTTTTTATTTTTTGCTTTTCGATTTTTGAGATTGTTAGGTTATTCCAGCTGTTTTTAGATCATATTTCAGATTCTAGAGACAAAAAAATACCTAAAAATCGATTATTCGACAATTTTTGAAGCGATTCTAAGGGTCTCAGGTTCGATCCCTCTCGTGGTATCGAAAATTGTCAATTTTCAATTTACCGAATGCTGAAAAATGGATTTTGAGGTATTTTTGTGCCTTTAGAATACGAAATATGCCGTAAAAACAATTGAAATAACCTGACAATCTAAAAAATCGAAAATCAAAAAATTAAAAAAATGTTGATGCCACAAGAGGAATCGAACCTGAGACCACTAGAATCGCTTCAAAAAGTGCCGAATAATCATTTTTTAAGGTAATTTTCATAGGTTTTAGTCTCAAGCCTTTTTTGCAGGCTAGTTCAGCGTTGCACTCTTAATTAGATTTTTTGGAACTATGCCGCTGTTTTCGATTGATTTTTTTCCAAATTCATCGCACTATTCTGAATTCATCGCATTTGTCAGATTTGCATCCCAACATCTACTCTCACCTAAAACTCTGTTCTTCATTACCCAAAATTTGAAAAACCCCACAAAAAAAGCAAAGTATCATCCCAATCGTGTTTGAGTTTTAGTAATAATGTTCGTCGCTTTTATGGACCAGTAATTACACCAATACTCAAACAGGATTCTCAATAAAAGTCAGTTTCTACTTTAAATTAACCCAACCCCCCTCCCAGCGTGCATTTTGCAAGCTCACCACCTGAAACACACAGGAGGGATTTTTGTAATTTTAAGTTTTTTAGGTTTCAGAAATTATCTTTTTTTTTGATGAGTTAACTAACGATTCAGTGTTTTTAGGCAGAAACAAATACGAGAAACTTAATGGTCATAAAATGTGAGCTGAGAAATGTTTAGTTTTCGAAATATTCAGGTCGCAATTTGAGTTTGCAAAAATCCCTCACGTATGACATGAAATTCAAATCTAATCAATCTAAGCGTCCCATAGGGACAAACGTGAATAAACTAACTTCCAAGCCGATCAAAAACCCGATTTTCCAATTGATATCCATGTCTATGTGATTGATTTCTTTGCAATAATCGATCCTTGTCTCTTTTGCTCCCATCACCAGCTCCAATTTTTCGAGGCGCAACAATCTTTTTGTCAAACTGAATTTGTGACCTAATTATTTTTGGGGTGACCTAAATCCCAAAATATGATCAACACTCTTCCCCAACTTTCACTTAAACACACCAACTACTTTGTCATTGAAAAAAAATCAGAATTACCTTTGAAACAGACGTTTCGAGGGAGAGAGAGCAGAAAATGTCACCAATCCCAAGGGAAAAAAAGAGCAAGACTGATTTTTCTGAAGGATTTTCCCCCTTCATCGACCGTGAAACGTGGAAGGTCACCCTAAATTGTTTTGAGGGCACCAGGATTTTATTATTTTAAATGGGCGACTAACTGGGGGTGGGTGATTATGATGGGTGGGGATAAAGATAGAAACATGAAATTAGGCCAACTGCGGAACTAGGTCGAATGATACCTATATCTAGGTCAAAACTATAATTTTGTCGGTTTTCATAGTAGAGGTACTATATCGGGAAGTTGGAAAGAGCAATTAGTATAAAATTAAAATCAGGTCATCAGGCGACATTAACTAGGTCAGGACTGTATTTTTGTTGGTTTTATAGGTAGATGTCCCAAATTAGGTGAAAATGGTTCTTGAGGTATGAGAAATTCGAATTGGGTCACAGTTTTCAAAAATTAGGTCACAGATTTTTTTCTTTGTCGAGATGGAGACATTACATTTTGCGAAAGAAATACCTGAAGGATGGGGATTTGAAATTACCAGTGCAAAATGTTGGGCGATAAACACATCGGACTCATCCTTGTTCCAAATGTTGACAATTGGCATCAGGTAACCAGAAATATATCGAATCTACTGAAAATTAATTTGTTTCATACCTTCTATTGTAAGAAAATTTTAGAAACTCACTACCAAGTTTGAATTTAAATTTGTCCAAAGTGATAACATCGGTGGTATAGGGAAGATTGGCCAATCTGAATTAAAAATACTAACGTTTGGGATTCATAAGTTGGATTTTCTTTCAAACATAACTTAGGGCCAAAACTATACACTCAAAAGCTGGTTAAAAATCTAAATGATATCTAATTATTCGTCACAAAACATTCCTTTGAAGGATAAATTTGAAAAAAGTGCTTTCAAGAATTATAAAACCAGTATCAATATATAACTTACCCATAAAACTTACAGTGTATTCTGGAAAATAAAATATGGTATCGACTTTCGGTTCGATGAAAATAATAAAGTTGACCCAAAAATTACCGGGTCATCGCTCCACAAATTCATGACTTCATAATTTGTAGAATTAAACGAGTCGACCAATTTCCCAACAAACGAATGGCCATCTGGAGATAACTCCAAAAAAAGCTGAAAAGAATATCAGATTGAGTTTCAACTCGACTCACGAGTTTTATTAAATATACCGTAAACACTCTAATACATAGCCCCTCCTAATTGAACGCCACCCTCTAATAGAACGTTCTCCAAGCGGTGCTCCGAGAAATATAACGCCACCCTCCAATAGAACGCCACTCTCCAATTGAATGTCCCCCCTAATAGAATGTCATCTCCAAAGTTGATTAACAACTTGCCAGATTTTTCATTTGTTTCTTTTTGAGAGGTTGAGACATTATGTAGGAAACAATTTTGAAAATTTTTCAGATTATTTCTAACTTTTCGCTTCTTTTTCTTCGCTTTTTACTATTTTTCGGTAGAGATCTTAAAAGAATCTTTGAAATGTTTTTGATGCGCGAAAAAAATTGGTGTAGAATAATAGAATGCCACCATCTAATAGAACGTTCTCCTAGCTATGCATTGAAAAATAGAACGCCATAGCAATAAACTAGAGTTTTTACGGTAATTTCTCAGTTATGAACTAATTAGATCCTAAAGAAAAAAACGATTACCGGTTTTTTTTCTATTTCGATAGTGTGGCTGGTATTCGCACAATTTGAAATTTCTTTTCCAAAATTTTCAAAAATGTAGCTTCTCAAATTTTTTTTTCCAAATTTTCAAATAATTAATTTTTCTTTTACATTTCCAAATGTCGTAAAATTTTCAAAATTTTCAGAAAATTTATTCTTAATTTTTTTTTCCAAAATTTTCAAGTTACAAAAATTTTTTACATTTTCCCAATTTTTAATTTCTTTTTAAAGTATCAGTTCTCAATTTTCTTTAATTTCTTAAATTATTTTTTCAAAATTTACAAAATATTCAATTTTTTTAATATTTCCAATAAGTTCGAAAATTTAACTTTTTGAATTTTCAACAAGCTTTCAGATTATTAAATATTTCGTATATTTTCAAATTTCTGAATTTTTTCAAATTTTTCAAACAATTTTAATTTCTTAATTTTTTTTTCAAATTTTTCAAATTATCAAAATTTTTATATTTTCAAGTTACAAAATTTATTTCAAAGATTTCAAAATTTCATTTGAAAAACTTGTTTCAAGCAATCGAACATGTCTTCAGCTGAATCTTAAACAATTTCATAGTTTCAATTCGTTCTTTAAAACTGTGAATCAGCTTTAGATTCAAATTCTTAATATTACATGACTGAACAGTGAACGAAAATTCCTGGTCCGTGCCAGCTGGGACGATTGCAGTGATTGGAATCACAAAAATGAACACGTTGTTGATTCCAGGCAACGACGTTGACATTTGAGAATGACTGAATCTATAAAAAACGTTGCTTGGAAAACATCTACATATAATAAGGAACACCTACATATAACTAGGAACTCACATCAGTAGAGTTGAAATTTGTCCAATGTGATATATTGATGGAAAGTTTGCTATAAAACTTACCGTACATTCTGAAAAAATCAGATAAGTCGTCAAGAATTTTAATACAGAGAGAAAAAGAAAAATTCAAATATTAATAAGATACAAATTGCAGTATGAGTCACTGTTTCAATTTAACAATAAATTTTTTTAAAACGTTTTTTCTAATGGCACAGATGTTTTATTTCATTCTTGTTGAAAATGAAAATGAATGTGGAGATGTCAAAAAGTCAAGAGATCGCAAAGAAGACGCAAAGAATGGGGCTGATTTTAATTTGAAATCGGGTGGAAATTAATCGGGAAAAGACATAAATTTAATATCAGGAGAAGGAAATTTTGGAAACGTCATTTGGGAGATTTCTTAATAAAGAACGAACTAGTATAGGTAGTCGAAAAAATGATAAGGATTGAATAGAAAATGGGTGAAATGAGATATGACGGTCTATTCAAGAATAAAGGTAACCTTATTACGACGAGCAAAACGGAGTTGAAATGGGGTCTTCAGGTCTGTATTCCCGGCTGAATTCTGAACAGAGTTCATGATGACGTCATGGTCTACGATGTTGTTGGAGATTTGGGAAAGAATCAAACGTGCGACAGGAATCAGATAGCGATGATTTGCGAGAGCAATCGTTGGGTTGGTGTGCTGAAAAATAATTATTTTTCCTATTTTTACTTTCTTGGTAAAAACTCACGAAATAAGTCTTCAGAGCAATTTTCTGAACATATGTTCTCCCGCCTTCAAATGGATTCAGACGACACAGAGACATCATCAGATAGAGAATCATGACAATGTCATCTGCCTCAGTGGCCCTATTGCCCATGGATAACGACAGCGAACTGTACTCGCATGCCGCGAAATTGAAATCTTTTTGTGGTACGGGTACAAGGTTTCCATCTGGAGTCATGAAGCATTTTGCCATTCCAAAATCAATCACTTTTAAGCATACTTGCAACGGGCCGGGCCGGGCCGGGCCGGGCCGGGCTTTTTCACAATTTTCAGGGCCCGGCCCGGCCCGGCCAGGGCCCGGGCCCGGCCCGGCCAGGCCCGGCCCGGCCCGTCTCGGCCCGGGTTTTCGGAAAAAAAATTTCCTGTCTTTTCAAAATTTTTTTTGGTGTTAACAGAAAAAAATGGACGATTTTTCTGTGGAGTAAAAAATTTTTCAAGATTATAGTGTCCACAAAAAATGGTTTTTTCACAGAAAAATTTGAAAAAATTTCTGAAATTTCAAATTTTTTTTCAAACTTGGAGAACCCGGGCCCGCCGGGCCGGGCCGGGCCGAGGGGTCACGGGCCCGGGCCGGGCCGGGCCCTTGAAATCTTCGGCCCGGCCCGGCCCGGCCCGGCCAGGCCCGGGCCCGGCCACGGGCCGGGCCCTGATTTTGCAAGTATGCTTTTAAGCGAGCATTCTGAAACGATGGAATTTCAAAATTGACACCACATCAATAAAATATGGACAGTATAACTCAAAAAGACGTACAAAAATGTGTTTTTCAGTCGATTATGATTAATTTCAGAACTCTAGAATTTGACTGCCAAGCGTAGGATGACTTTGATAATTTTTGAAAGTGTGAAATAGGGCTAGATCGGAAACTTTCCATTCACTAAATGCAATTTTCTCAATAAATGCAATTTTCTCAATCTAGGTCTGTTTCACATCCTTCAAAGGTTTCAAAGTGATCCGAGACTTGACAGACGACCTCCAGAATTCCAAAATCAGTCGAAATCGATTGAAAAACACGCTTTTGTATGTCATTTTGACCGGTTCTGTAGATCCTCCCTATTCACAAAAAGCGTTGATAAAACAAAAACATAATATGAACTTTTCAAAATGTTTAAAAAAACTAAGCTTACGTTGCCTACAGCCTTCACCATAACGTTTTCCGACTTCAAATCCCTATGCAAAACTCCCAAATTGTGAATCGCTTTGAATATCTCAACAAGCTGATATCCGACCTTGAGCACCAAATGCTGAGTGAATTCTTGACGGTCTGCCAGTGTGCCCAGGTCAATGGAATACATTTCCAAAACTGAAATTAGACATTTTTCTAAATTCGAAAAATTTATTGATCTTACTTAAACAGAGGGTTCCTTTATGGATGAAATGAGAATACATTCTCTGAACGCCTGGGATCGAGGCGAGCGTTGTCAATGTTCTCACTTCATTCATATCTGGATCAAAACCTCCAATCGTCTTCATCGCTTTTGCTTTTTCTTCTTTGATATCGGTAATTTTATAGACAGTTCCGAAACTGCCTCTTCCAAGACGAGCAGTCACATGATATCTGTTTTTAATCATCGACCCAATTACAAATGACATCTGTAAAAAACATGAATACAGATTAGTCAGTACCGGTTTTCTAGTTCACTCAGGGACATGCAGAAAAATTGAAATTTCTATGAAAATGTAGTCAATGAAATACCTGATTTTGGTAAACTCTAGCAATTTTAAAACTGGATTTAAAAAAATCTGAAATGTAAATGTTCCAAAGTTTTGGAAACTTCAAATTCGGAGTTTTCACGCTTGCTTACAACTATGGTCCAATTATATTAAATATTTTTTAAAAGTGCAGAAATATTATTTTTTTTGAGAACTAGAAATTACAATAATTTTTCACAAACTTACCTTGACTTTTTTGTACAAACTGAAAGCGAATCAGAAGACCTAGAAGACACTCTGAAAAAAGCTGAAAAAATATCAGTTTAATTTTCAACTCGACTCGCGAGTTTTTAAGATATGCATTTTATCAGATACAAACTGATTAGTTTCGAAAGAAAAGAACTAACCCAACCCTGTTTATTTTTTAAAATAGATGTTCAGAAAAAAAAGGAATGACGATGAAAATAATGGTACAGCACAAGATGTCATTCAAGAACATTTGATTCATGATTTTTGAATATTTCTATAATTCGAAAAGAGGAGAAAGAAATTCGAAAGAATTATTTGAGAATTTCAGTTGAGAGATGGGGATTTGAATATTCCATGAATCCAGAAATCACACAAAAAAGTCGAGTCGGAATTATTGAAGGTCCGATTGTAAACATAGAATAGAATAATAGGGTGGAAGGGATATTGTAAACCAAATAAAGAAAAAAAGGCGTTTCAAGTATTTGAGGATGGATCATTAATTCAAGCCAGCCAAACTGGGACTGTCGGTGTAAGAATGAAACATGAATTCGGATCGAATGTGGCGAGTTCAGAAGTCAAGGAAAGTCTCAGTTTGGAATACGATAGCTCTCCTTTGAGCTGAGCGATCATCTCATTCAAAAAAGTCATGAGGAACACCATGTTCGAATCAAGGAGAGTGTCTCTGAGCCCCTGAAAATTAACATTTAGTATCAAAAATACCCACTACGATAAAAGTCAGTACTTTGAAATAATTTGACTTTGCGAAATATACTAATTTTCAGTATTGGCCAAAAAGGAAGTTCAAATTAATTTTCAATGGTTGGAGAAAAACCTGTTTGAATATTCAAAAAGAATCGTCGATTTGACTAACAAATATATGTGTATGAAAAAAAATTAGAATTTTTTTGGAAATTTGAAACATTTTCTGAAATAATAACTCTTCCCATGGTCTTACTTTCTAAAAGTCGAACGGAGAAAGCTAAAGTTTTAAACATTTTCTGAGAAAATTTCTTTTCAAAAATAAAAGTTTTTTTTTTCATTCTAATTCATCTTACTTTTTGAAAGTTTGTTCGATGTTTGCGACGAAGAAATTTTTCGAGAATACTTTCTCTTTTGTGTATTTTTAACTTACATTCAGTTCATTCAAATAATCCGAGGTGGAGCATTCACATTTGGTGATGAACTTGCAATCTGTTCTAAGACAAACCATCAAGAACATGATGGAAGAAGCGTCAAATGCGTATTTATATTCTTTGGGATCATTTTTGGAAGATCTTTTCGCTCTCTGAGATAAGCCGAAATCCGTCAATTTCATGATTCGCAGCTAAAAAAAAGATTTTTCAGCGAATTGTGGAAAAGTGGTACGTACGTCACTGGAAAACAAGACATTGCCGGAATGCAAATCCTTGTAGTGTATTCCGAGCTTCTGAAGATCTTCGAAAATCTCCAATAAAATATAACCGATTTTGACACAGTTTTGCACATTCAGTGTTCGATTTTGAATCAAGAATTCGAGTGATGGGCCGAGACGCTCAAAAACTGAAACAATAAAATTGCGTTAAGATAAGAAACGCGGTCACATTCAAATAATTTGGTGGTTCTGTTCGAAAAAAAGGTAACATTCGAAACAGAATTAGAATGTTACCTTTTTGTGTCCAAAAAAAGTGTCCAAAAAAAAAACTATTTTTTTGGTTCTAATGTAAGGAAATTTGAAAAACTTTTCTCTTAAAATCTTGAAAAAAAAGAATTTTGAAAAATTACGTTCAAAATGCTTTTAGCTTCTGAGATATACTGGATAGTTCTTGAAACATTTTTGAATTTCTGAGTTTTCGAAAAAAAATGAAATAATTTTTTGCTTACTCAATAAAATACATGTGACATTAAACCACTCTTTGAAAAACCATAAACTCACCGATGATTTTATAAATCTCGCTGTTCAATTCCACATCAAACGCCTTCTTTGGAGTCACCACGCGTTCAACATTTTGAACTATTTTCAGAATATTCAACTCGTTGCGGACTTCAGAATCATCCTCCTCATCAAATTTAATCAGTTTTAGTGCCACTATTCCTTTGACCTCTCCATTCTTCTTTTCGTATTTGGCTTCGAACACCTGTCCGAACTTTCCTCCTCCTAATTTGCGACCTACTTCGAAACGATCACCGCCTGCGGACTGTAGCTTTTGTCCCTTATTCACGTAGTCGGGCTCACCGTCAGCTGTCATTTTCAAGCAATAAGTGAGCTACTTGGAGCGGTTTGGACTGGAAAAATATTTTTTACATTCGAAGCGTATTGGATTGGTATTACAAGAATCAAACGAAAAAACATAGAATGCAAAAAAGAGATCATGTATCTATCAAGTCCGGATCTTTTTTGTAGGAATTAATTTTGCTAAACGCTGAATAAAATCTTCAAGAACCGGCAAAAAGCATGTTGCGGTAATAAGCAAAACGAAAATTTTAAAATTTGAAGAAATTGATGAGATGAATTTGAAGGTTCAAAACTTCTGGAACTCGAAAATTCTGAAACTATGAATTTCTAAGCTTCAGAAATTGAAATTTCAAAAAATCGAAACAGTATCAAGTTCTGGAGCTGAACAATCAGAAAAACATATTCAAAATTTTTTAATTTTGAGAATTTTGTTTTTTTACTAGGAAAAAATTAAAAAAAAAACAAAATTTAACTTCGAACTCGAAACTATTGAAAAATCATAAAATTCCAGCAATTGGTAAATCAACTAATTTGGAGCAGTCTCAAAATCCGAAATTCAGGAAAAATTTTGAAATACCGTTTTAAATGTTTAAAAGTTTCCAATTCTCAACTTTTTAAAATTTATGTATTTTGAACTTTTTTGATTCAGAAAAAGTTTGGAATCAACAATAAAAAAATCAGAATCACAAATTCTAAATTTCAGAAGTTGGTTAATTTTGAAAATTCGGAACGTTCTCAAATTCTGGAGTTAGAAAGTACAGGGAGAATCTAATCTTTAGTAAATCAAAATTTTTTTGTTGAAAAAAACTTGAAGAATAAATAAAATTTTATGATTTTTAGAATTTCGAAAAATTGAAGTTTTAAGAACTAGATCATTATGTGTAGTTCACTTTTGTCAAAGCTCGAATTTTTCAAGTTTTCTAATAAAGCGAAAATTCTTCAAACTCGATATTTTCCAAAAAAATATGATTTTAGTTTTTTTTGTATTTTCAGGAATAACATCGTTTTTAAACTTTCTTTCGACTTTCAACTTTCAAACTTTCAACTTTCAACTTTCAACTTTCCGTTTTCGAATACCACTACAATTAAAAAGTTCTATAATCCATTTGATTCATCTGTGTAACTTTCTGAATTCTTGTGGTAATCCATACATCTGAATTCCATTTTTTGCATCTGGAAAAAAAAATTTTGAAAATGAAAATTCGAAAAGTTCGATTTTCTTCTAAAAAATATACGTTTGACTGTTTTTGGAATACGTTGACTAATAAGGAGATGTGACTTCTCTGTAGAGCTGCTGAAATCCTGATGTGTCTTTCTGAAAAAAAAAACCGAGTCCAAAATACAAAAATATATGTCCAGACAACACAAACAAAAAGAGTCCAAAGAAAAAAAAACGAAACCCTCCAAAAAAGTGGGGATCCAACCAGTCGACTGTCGTTGAATATATCCAATTGAAGTCAGAACCCTAACACATGAAGATCGCAATGAAAGCGTGAAAAATAACTATTTGGTTGGGAGAGACATGTAAAAGAAGCGTGCAGTCCGTCGTGGTAAACTGAAGATCCCGACAACTCGAAAAACACCAAAATATCCGCCTAAACCTAATCGGAGCCCTAACCCTAGTCCAACAGACTCCCACAATCCCAGACACCAATTACGCACCCACTTGCTCTTGGCTGGATGTGGCATACAGAATTATGATTTCATTCAGACTATATCTGAATAAATCACATGCTCATGGAAATAAAATGGCGTCATCTTCTCATCATGCTAAATAGCAAGCGGACTGACTACCGAAGGCATCGTTTCGCATACCACATTATCAGTCAAATTGAAGGTATGAAAGAAAAATCTCAATTATTTTGTGATTAGATGTTCCTACAGTCACCTAATCCTAGTTTTTTCCCACACATCTAATCACAAAATAACCAAAACTCTCTCAACTCCCTCCAACGACTGACAAGGGCGTTTTTGCCTCTTCTTCTTTAGCTATCCTCCTCCTTTCGTCTTCCATCGGTCCATTCCTCGAAGGTTGGAATTTTTAACAAAAACAAATTAAAATTGAAAAAAAATTATATAGAAATGATTTTGCATAAATTTCATGCACTTGATTCAAGCCTTTTTTCTGGCGAATTCGTTTTCCGACGTTATACTTTCGGTCGGATATTTCGAAATTCTGTCGATTTTCATTTCGGATTTCATGAAATTTTGCGCTTTTTGAAAATCCGTCGTATTATTTGAGATTTATCGCTTTTGTTTGATTCGCACCCCATAACGTGTATCACACCTAAAACTTAGTTTGTACTTATCCCAAAGTTTAAAAATATCCACAAAAAAGAAGCAAATTGCCTTCCCCAATCGAGTTCGAATATCAGTAATAATGTTCGTCGCTTTTATGGACTAGTAATTACACCAATACTCAAACAAGATTCCCAGAAAAAAGTCAGATTCTAATTAAATTTCACCTCCCCTTCCCGCGTGCATTTTTGTAACTCACCACCTGAAACACAAATGAGGGATTTTGTAAAATTTGGGATTTTTCGAGGTCTCAAAAATTATTTTATTTTCAAATTTTTAAAATGTTTTACGGTGAAACAAATACGAGAAAGACACTGAAAATAAAATGCATACTAACAAAAGTTCAGTTTTAGAAATAATAGATCGCAATTTGAAAAGAAACCCTAAATTTACAAAAATCCCTCATGCATTCAAATCTAATCAATCTAGCGTCCTAAAAGGACAAGTAAAAAAACTAACTTCCAATCCAATCGAAACGCCAAATTTCCCACGATATTCGAATCCATTTGATTGACTCCTCTTTGCATCGATCCCAGTCTCCCTTGCTCCCACACATGCCAGCATCCCGGATTTTGAGGCGCAACGATACCTTCTCGGCACGGATTCTCTAAATTATTTAATATGAATAAGGGTTTTATTTCATTTAAATACTTCTAATGACTCTACTTCAGCTTCACATCTTGTTTGAAACGTTTTTAGAAAAAATTATTTCCAAAAAAAAAAATTTTTTTCGAGGATTTTTTTTTGAAATTTTTAACTAAAAAATTTTTTCAAAATTTTTTCTAACGAATTTAGTATTATTTTAAAATAGTTCTCAAACTAATTAATGTTAATATTAACCTATTATTTTAATCCAAACTCTAATAAAAGTCCCATTTTCAGAAAAGTATACCTTTAAATAACTGTTTTTAGAAAATCGGCATTTTTCCTTAGGTTGATCAGTAGTTGCTGTCATTGCACATTGAATTTTTGGAGTTGTATCTGTAAAAAAACTATTATTAATATAGAAATAAACAGAATAAACAAGAAAGAAAAGAATACCGCAAAAAAGTATGCGAAAAAAGAGTTAAAACAAAGCAAATGAGAGTGAATGAAAATGAATGAGAAGACCTCCCGGTGAAGCTGGTCAGACCTCCCACGAAGAAAACTGCAAGAGAGATCGGTACGCAAAGAGCGTGCACCACGGATAATTCCATCAGAACTGGGTATAGAAATAAGATTAATTAGGTTATACTCATATGCCCGTGATCAGGGAAACGAGGAGAACAAAATGAAACAAAAAGTTTCTCGAAAAAAATTGGAAAAAAGATTTCAGAAAAATTTCAGTACATTTGTCTCTCCTAAACTGGGGAGCAAAAGATCATAAGGGTCCCCCCCATGGCGAAAAAAAAAGTTTTTTGTAATTTTTTAAAATTAGTGGTTGTGGTTAAAGTTTTTAAGACATATTTCGTCTCCTCGAGGCACAAAAATAGCTTGATTTCCACTATTCGCCATTTTTGAAAGGATTCTAAGGGTTTCAGGTTCAAACCCTCTTGTGGCATCGAAATTTTTTAATTTTTTGTATTTCCGATTTTTGAGATTGTTAGGTTATTTCAGCTGTTTGTGAGGCAATTTTTCGATATCAGAGGTCCGAAAAACTTCTAAAATCGAAAATACGGCACATTTTGAAGTGATTCTAGGGGTCACAGGTTCGATCCCTCCCGTGGCATCGAATTTTTTAATTTTTTGTATTTCCGATTTTTAAGATTGCTAGGTTATTTCAGCTGTTTGTGAGGCAATTTTCCGATATCAGAGGTCCGAAAAACTTCTAAAATCGAAAATACGGCACATTTTGAAGTGATTCTAGGGGTCTTAGGTTCGATCCCTCTCGTGGTATCGAAATTTTTCAATTATCGATTTTCCGAATGCCAAGTAATGGATTTTGAGGTATTTTTGTGCCTCTAGAATACGAAATTTGCCTCAAAAACAACTGAAATAACCTAAGAATCTCAAAAATCGAAAATCATAAAATTAAAAGAAAATTGATGCCACAAGAGGGATCAAACCTGAGAACACTAGAATCGCTTCAAAAAGTGCCGAATAATCAATTTTAAGGTAATTTTCATAGTTTTTCGTCTCAAGCTTTTTTTGCAGGCTAGTTCAGCGTTGCACTTTTAATTAGATTTTTTGGAACTATGCCGCTTTTTTCGATTGATTTTTTTTCCAAATTCATCGCACTATTCTGAATTCATCGCAATTTTTAGATTCGCATCTCAACATCTACTCTCACCTAAAACTCTGTTCTTCATTACCCAAAGTTTGAAAAGCCCCACAAAAAAAGCAAAGTATCATCCCAACCGTGTTTGAGTTTTAGTAAGAATGTTCGTCGCTTCTAAGAACTGGTAATTACACTAATACTCAAACAGGATTCTCAAAAAAAAGTCAGATTCTTCTTTAAATTAACCCAAGCCCTCCCACCGTGCATTTTGCAAACTCACCACCTGAAACACACACGAGAGATTTTTGTAATTTTAAGTTTCAGAAACTTTTTTTTTGATAAATTAACTAACGATTTAGTGTTTTTTTTCGGCATAAACAAGTACGAGAAACTTAATGGTCATAAAATGTGCTGAGAAATGTTTAGTTTTTGAAATATTCAGGTCGCAATTTGAAAAAACCCTAAGTTTGTAAAAATCCCTCACGTATGACATGAAATTCAAATCTAATCAATCTAAGCGTCCTATAGGGACAAACGTAAATAAACTAACTCCCAATCCGATCAAAAACCCGATTTTCCAATTGATATCCATGTCCATATGATTGATTCCTTCGCAATAATCGATCCCTGGTTCCTTTGCTCCCATCACTAGCTCCTATTTTTCGAGGCGCAACAATCTTTTTGTCAAACTGAATTTCATCAATATTTTAAATAAACTACCGTTTCAATTCATTCAAATACTCTAAAAAATTTTATGTTAGTTTTGCATCTCGTTTAGAAATTATTTTTTTTTTCCTGAATGTTCAGGGAATCAGAATTCGGTTTTTGACAATTTTTTATTTTGAAATTTAGAAATCAAAAATGTTCTGATCATACCGACAAAATTTAATTGAATTTGCTTTCTAGAATGGAAAACTGTAATTTTTACTGTTTTATATTGTTTTTTCTTCAATTTTATGTGTGACCTAATTATTTTTGGCGTGACCTAAATTCCAAAATATGATCAGCACTCTTCCCCAACTATTACTCATACACACCAACTACTTTTTCTTTGAAAAAAAAATCAAAATTACCTTTGAAACAGACGTTTCTAGGGAGAGAGAGCAGAAAAAGTCACCAATCCCAAGGGAGAAAAAGAGCAAGACTGATTTTTCTGAAGGGTTTTCTCCTTCATCGACCGTGCAACGTGGAAGGTCACCCTAAATTGTTTAAAGGTTACCAGGATTTCATTATTTTAAATGGGCGACTGACTGGGGGTGGGGGGGGGGGGTTGTGATGGGTGGGGATAAAGATGAAACATGAAATTCGGTCAGCTGCGGAACTAGGTCAAATGATGCCTATATCTAGGTCGTAATTAGGTTTATCGGTTTTCATGGTAGAGGTACTATATTGGATGGTTGGAAAGATCAATTAGTATAAAATTAAAATCAGGTCATCAGGCGACATTAACGAGGTCAAATCTGTATTTTTGTTGGTTTTATAGGTAGATGTCCCAAGCTAGGTGAAAATGATTCTTGAGGTATGAGAAATTTGAATTGGGTCACAGTTTTCAAAATTTAGGTCACAGATTTTTTTTCCTTTGTCGAGACATTTTGTAAAAGGAAAACCTGAAGGATGGGGATTTGAAATTACCAGTGCTAAATTTTAGGCGATATACACATCGGACTCATCCTTGTTCCAAATATTGACTTTTGACATTAGATAACCAGATTTGTATCGAATTTACAACAAATTCAGTTGTTTCGAACCATTTAATGTAAGGAAATTTTAGAAACTCACCATCAAGTGTGAATTGAAATTTGTCCAAAGTGATATCATCGGTGTTATATGGAAGATTTGCCATTCTTAAATAATAATAATAATAACGTTTGGGAATCAATTAGATTTTCTTTTAAACTTATAACTTAGGGCCAAAATATACACTCAAAAGTCTGTTACAAATCCAAATGATGTCTAATTCTTTGTCAAAATCAGTTTGAGGGAAGCCTTAAAAAAAGATTTAAGAATTCTACTATCATTATCAAACAACAACTCACCTATAAAACTTACCGTGTATTCTGGAATTTAAAATATGGTATCAACTTTCGATTCGATTGAAATAATAAAATCGAACAAAAAATTACCGGGTCATCGCTCCATGAACTCATGCCTCTATGATTTATACAATTTAACGAGTCGACAGATTTCCCAACGGACATTTGCTCACCTGGGGGTAACTCTGAAAAGAAGCTGAAAAAGATTAGTTTGAGTCTCAACTCAACTAATGAGTTTCATAAGATATAGTATTTTTCAGTTATGAACTGAATAGATTCAAAAGTTGAAAAGCACCCCGTTTTTTTTTATTTCAAATGTGAATCGATTGAAAATAAATGGTACAAGATAATAGAATATTCCATTTCAGGAAATTCGAGAAAATTGCGTATTGCATGAAATTCGACGAGAAAGGACAAAACACGGGATTTCAAGTTTTAAAGTGGGATGGAGATTCTGTTCACTAATATTCAATTAAAGCCTACTCGGTGACTATGAAAAACTATAGAAGGCAAATGAAAACGAAGGAAAAAGAAATATTTCGAAAATAACATCTTAACTGAGAGTCGGGGCCAATTCCGACTCTCGAAAATTTCAGAAGCTGACATGGACACACAAAGAAAAAAATGAGGGACACACAAATTAAAATCGTCAAATAAACTTATGGTTTCGAATGAAAAATATTGAAATTTGAATAAGAAAATGTTGAAAACTTTGAATTTAAAACCTATGATATCATCTTCGCAATTTGTGAAATATGGGGGCTCAATTCCGATTCTCCTATGTAATCAGACGAAGCCTCAAATATTTCCCAAGAGCAAATTGGAAATCATGAACGAGGGTCTAAATTCAAAATATTAATGAAATTAAAAGTTGAAGTATAATTCGGAAACTACTAGAAGAAGTACGGGAAGTATGGAATGAAATTCTGGAGATCTATGCCAACATTGGCGGAACATCGTTAGTGACGATGAAATTGTCACTTGGAGAGAAAGTTGCAGAGGAAGAAATTAAAGCGTGGCGGAGCTTGGAGTAGGAGACGTTGCTGTCACGGACCTGAATAAGCAGCTCGTCGGTAAAACCTTGCAAAAACAACATGTTGTTGTCGAGAAGTCCTTCTTTGACCGCCTGAAAATTAACATTTGTTGTCAAAAGACGAGTTGAATACAAGTCCAAATCACTACGATAAAAGTAAGTAGTTTAAAAGGAATTGAGTTTGCGTAAATACCAAGTTTTAATACTGGCCAAAAAGCAAGTTCAAATTTATTTCCGATGAATCGGAGAAAAATCTATTTAGTTATTTGAGAAGCAATAAGAATCGTACATTTGACTAAAAATATGAATGTCTTTAAACAGACATAGAGCTTTTTCTAAAGTTTGAAACATTTTCTGAGAAATATTTTTCCAGAAATAATTATTTTTTCATTTTTTTTTCATTCTACTTTTCAAAAGTCAAATCGTGCAAGCAATACATATATATTTTTTAACTAGTTATTTTTTCGATATTTGCAACTCAGATAAGTTTTTGAGAATATCTGATTTTGCCAGTACTGTAGTAATTTTAAAGTTTCGAAACACGGAATCTGTATCTTCAACTTACTTTAAGCTCATTCAAATATGCAGAAGTGGTACAGTTACGATTTTTAATATTTTTAATATCGGTCCGGCAGCATGATAGAAGGAACAAGACAGAAGCTGCATCGAATCCATACGAATAGCATTTTGCATCTCTGTGCACGTTTTTGTTCCTCTTTGCTTTCTCTGCATCTCCGAAATCACCAAGCTTCATATGTTTTAGCTGTAATATGCTATTTATTGTGAATTTTTTGAAGTTAATACATACATCATGACAAAACATGACATTCTCGCTGTGAAGATCTTGATGAATTACTCCTAGTTTCTTCAGATCTGAGAACACTTGTAAAAGAGTGTACCCAATTTTTAAACAATTAGGTACACTGAGAATACGATGACGAGTCAAGCTTTCCAAGGATGGACCCATTCGTTCGAAGGCTGAAACATCAAAATTGAACTAAGATCAGAAAACCGGTTGCACTCTAATAATACGATATTTGTACAAAGACATATTTTTCATTTGATTTTCGGCCAATTTGATTATTTTTAGGGCACAACGAGTTCGGCTGTCTAGTTTTCGCCACTTCCAAAAATTCTGAATGGTGTAAGACAGACCTAGATTGAAAACTTTTCATTCCCAGAAACTTTTCATTCCCAGAAACTCGAAAATTCCTTATTTCTCAGCTTTTTGGTGGAAATCACCTCTTTTTGGTACGTTTTTGTACTGATATCATGAAAATAACAGGAATCTTTCCAAAAAGAAAACAACAAATAACTGAAAAACTGAGAATTCTCAAAATTTCTTTGGTAAGCGAAGTTTTCAAGTTCTGTTTTTTATCTCCCTAAATTTTCCAAGTGGTCCGACACTTGACAGCCAAGATCTAGGCTCACAAAAATTGTGAAGTGACGGAAAAACCATCTGAAATTTTTTTTTTGATATTCTAATGACCCGTATTGTACATGTAATGTTAAATCACTAAGCGAAGAACTGTCTACATACCCATCAACTTGAAGTTCTGATCATTGATCATTACGTCAAAACTTTTTTGAAGAACCACGATATTCTCCACGTTTTGACAGATCTTCAGCATTTCAACTTCGCGCTCAGCTTCACATTCTTCCCCTGGCTCATATTGAACCAATTTCACAGCATACACGTTCTCTCGTTCACCGTTCTTCTTCCAGAAGCAACCTTCAAACACTTGTCCACAAGATCCACCTCCCAACTTCTCGCCCATTTCAAAACAAGACCCATCCGAATCCTCAAGAATCTGTCCTACTCTGACATAGTTTGGAAGATCGTTAATCATCTTTTCACTAAGCGATGCGAGCTTTTGGCAACTCTGAAAAAAATATTTTTTTCAATTGAAGCATAATGAATTGGTGTTACAAGAATTAAAAGAAAAAACATTTTTAAAGGCATTGCAAAAAACGGTTACGTATTTGGTTCGAATATTTTTCGTGAAAAATATATTTTCTAAACGCCGAATTAAATTTTCGAAAACATCTACTAAAAGTTAGGAAATATAAATATCTCAAAATTTTGGAAAAATCAATAAAATGAATTTGAAAATTCGAAAATCCGTAAACATTAAAATTTTGAAAATATAAAGTTCTAAAATTCAAAAGTTGGTAAATCAAAAAATTGAAAAATTTCAAGTTCCGGAGCTTAGAATTCAGAAAATATGAACAATTAATTATTAAAATTCAAATTTCAGTCGTTTCATACTTAAAAAATGTTTTGTACACTGAAATAATTGGAAAAAAAATCTGAAAAAGCATCATAATTTTTTCCGATATTTCCTAGAGTTATTATTTCAAAATATTAATGTTTTTTTTTGATACGAAAAAAAGAAAAATTAAACAATTAAAAAATTTTTTTTCGTTCTAATATTACGAAATCATAATTCTTGTTATTCAGGTGCTGGTAAATTGAAAAATTCAACTTTAAAATTCAAAACTCAAAAATGTTGAAACTCAAAAATTCTGAAGGTAGGAAATTAATTTCAGAAGTTGGTAAATAAAAAATTTCAAAATAGTCAGAAGTTCTGGAGCTCGAAAGGGAAAAAATATAAGAAAAAAAATCACGTTTAAATTTTTGTTTATTTTAAAAAAATATGAAGTTAAATTTTTTGGATGAAATCTAAAATCATGGAATATTGAAATTCAGTATACGGCGTATTAATTTTTTTTCGATTTGGAAACAATATTTGAAAAAAACAATATTTAAAATTCATTAGAAAATTATTTATTCTAAATTTCAGAAGTTGGTGATTTAAAAAAAATCGAAAAAAACAGCCGCAGGTTATAGAGCTCGAAGTTAAGAAAATAGTAATAATTTCCATTCTTTAATTTTTTAATTTTTTCCATTCTTTTTTTCCAACTTTTTCAAAATTTTGTTTTTAAATTAATGTTTTTTTGATTTAGAAAAATTAAAAAAGTAACTTTAAAATTAAAATTAAAAAAAATTAAAATCTCCGATTTTCGTTATGAAATTCTTAATTCCAGACCTCGTGACATCTTTAATATTTGGAACAGTCAGAAGTTCTGGATCTTGAGAATGAAAAAAAAATTAGAATGTCTCGTTTTTAAAATTTTGAAATTTCGATGATTTTTATTCGGAAAAAAATTGAAAAAAATATAAGTTCTTAGAAATTAATGATTTTTTAATTGCAGAAGTTGATAAATTTGAAAAAAAATCGGACAGACTCAAGTTTCGAATCTCGAGATTTAGAAAATATTGAAATATTCCATTCTTAAATTGAAAAAACATTTTCTTTTTAACTTTTTCAAATTTGTGTTTTGAAATTAAATTTTTTGATTTAGAGTTTAAAATTCAAGCTTAAATGATAAAATCTACAATTCTTGAATGAATGAATTCTCAAACTTGGGAATTCAGAAGTTCATAAATTCAAAAGTTGTGAACTTAAAAATTTTAAAGTTACGAAATCCTAAATTTCAGAAGCTGGTAAGTTAAAAAATTCGGATTGGTCTCACTCTCACTCAGTTTCTGAATTCGAAAAAAAATTTTAAAAATCCCATTTTTAATTTTAAAAAATTTTTCAATTTTCAACTTTTTAAATTTTGAGTTTTGAAATAAAACTTTTTTGAATTAAAAAAAGTTTGGAATTTACAATTAAAAATAATTAGAATCACCAATTCTAAATTTCAGAAAATGGGTAATTTTAAAAATTCGGAAAATCTTCAAATTCTGGAGCTCAAAAATTAGTAAGTATAAGGAAAATCTATTTTTTAAAGTTTCAATGTTTCAATATTCCTTTGATTTGAAAAAAATTTAACTTTTGTCAATATTCGAATTTTGAAGTCTTCTGATAAAGCGAAACCTCTTTAAACTCAATGTTTCCGAAATACATATATGAGCTCATTTTTTTGTATTTTTAAAAATGACACCGTCTTTGTATTTTCAACTTTCTAGTTTTTGAATAGATCACTAAAAATTTTTAATCCATTTGATTCATCCGTGTAGATTCCTGAAGCCTTGTGAAAATTCATTCATCTGAAAAGAAATTTGTGAAAATGAAAATTCGAAGAGAAATTCGTTAAAATATACGTTTGATTGCTTTTGGAATACGTTGACTAACAAGGAGATGTGACTTCTCTGTAGAGCTGTTAAAATACTTCTCTGTAGAGCTGTTAAAAAGTGTATTTCTGAAAAAAATGAAAAACTGAGTCCCAAATACAAAAATATGGGTCCAGACAACACAAACAAAAAGAGTCCAATGAGAATAAAAAACAAAACCCTTCGAAAAAGTGGGGATCCAACCAGTCGACTGTCGTTTTGAAGTCAGAACCCAAGTCAGAACACATGAAGATCGCAATGAAAACGTGAAAAGTACTAAATTGATTGGGAGAGACATGTGAAAGAGGCGTGCAGTCCGTCGCGGTAAACTGAAGATCCCGACAACTCGAAAAACACCAAAATATTCGCCTAAACCTAATCGGAGCCCTAACCTTAGTCCAACAGACTCCCACAATCCCAGACACCAATTACGCACCCACTTGCTCTTGGCTGGATGTGGCCGACAGAATTATGATTTCATTCAGACTATATCTGAATAAATCACATGCTCATGGAAATAAAATGGCGTCATCTTCTCATCATGCTAAATAGCAAGCGGACTGACAACCGAAGGCATCGTTTCGCATACCACATTATCGGTCAAATTGAATGTATGAAGGAAAAATATCAATTATTTTGTGATTAGATGTTCCTACAGTCACCTAATCCTAGTTTTTTTCCCACACATCTAATCACAAAATAACCAAAACTCTCCCAACTCCGTCCAACGACTGATAAGGGCGTTTTTGCCTTTTCTTCTTTAGCTATCCTCCTCCTTTCATCTTCCATCGGTCCATTCCTCGAAGGTTGGAATTTTAAAGGAAAACAAATTAAAATTGAAAAAAAAATAATATGGAAATGATATTGCATAAATTTCATGCACTTGAGTCTCGAGCCTTTTTTCAGGCGAGTTTTTTTTCACGGATTTTTTTGATCGGGTTTTCCCGAAATATATAAACTTTCATTTTGAATATCATGAAATCTTGCGCTTTTTGAAAATCCGCCGTATTTGAAAAATTTGCCGAATTATTCGGAATTCTTCGCTTTTGTTAGGTTCGCACCCCAAATCCTATTTCTCACCTAAAACTGAGTTCTTACTTATCCCAAAATTTTAAAAAAACCCACAAAAAAAGCAAATTGCCAACCCCAATCGAGTTCGAGTATTAGTAATAATGTTTTCTGTTTTTATGAACTAGCATTTCACCAATACTCAAAAAAGATTCACAGAAAAAGTCAGATTCTAAATAATTTAATTTTACCTCCCCCTCCCGCATTTTTTAAACTTACCACCTGAAATTCTAACCTAAGCGTCCTAAAGGAATACACGTAAATAAACTAACTTAAAATCCAATCGAGAAGCCGAATTTCCTATTCATCCAAATCCGTTTGATTGGTTCCGTTGTAACAATCGATCCAAGTCTCCCTTGCTCCCACGACGAGCCAGTATCCCGAGTTTTCAGTCGCAACAATCCCTTCTCGGTATGAGTTCTCCTCAATCTTTTATATTAATTAGCTTTTTTATTCATTTCAATATTTTATAAATTCTACGTTAGTTTTGCATCTCGTTAATAAAGTTTCATCGAATTTGCTTTCTAGAGTAAGAATTTGTAATTTTCACTGTTTTTTCTGATTTTTTTGATGATTTTTTTTCTTGATTTTTTTGGGTGACCTAATTTTTTTTTGACGTGACCTACATTCCAAAATATGCTAACACTTTTTCCCAACTATTATTTATACACACCAACTACTTTCTCATTGACAAATAAATCAAAATTACCTTCGAAACAGACGTTGCGAGGAAGAGAGAGCAGAAAAAGTCACCAATCCCGAGGGTGAAAAATAGAAAGAATGATTTTTCTGAAGGATTTCCCCCTTCATCGACCGTGCAACGTGGAAGGTCACCCTAAATTGTTTAGAGGTTAACGGGATTTTATTATTTTAAATGGGCAACTGGGGGCGTGTTGTTATGATGGGTGGGGATAGAGATAGAAACATGAAATTAGGTCAGCTGCAGAACTAGGTCAAATGATGTCTATATCTAGGTCGGAATTGGAAGTTTATCGGTTTTCATGGTAGAGGTACTATATTGGGTGGTTGGAAAGAGCAGTTAGTATAAAATTAAAATTAGGTCATCAGGCGACAATTACTAGGTCAGGTCTGTATTTTTGTTGGTTTTATAGGTAGATGTCCCAAATTATGTGAAAAGGATTATGAGGTATGAGAAATTCGAATTGGGCCTTAGTTCTCAAAAATTAGGTCGCAGGTTTTTTTCTTTGTCGAGGTGAAGCCATCACATTTTGTAAAAGGAATACCTGAAAGATGGGGATTTGAAATTACCGGTACAAAATGGTAGCCGATATACACATCGGACTCATCCTTGTTCCAAATATTGACTTTTGATATTAGATAACCAGATTTGTATTGAATCTACAAAAAATTCAGTTGTTTCAAACCATTTAATGTGAGGAAATTTTAGAAACTCACTATCAAGTTTGAATCGAAATTTGTCCAAAGTTATATTATCGGTGGTATAGGGAAGATTTGCCATTCTGAAATAAAAATACTAACATTTGGGAATCATGAATTAGATTTTCTTTTAAACTTATAAAATAGGGGCAAAATACATGCACTCAAAAGTCGGTTAAAATTTTTAAAAATGTCTAATCATTCGTCAAAATTTTTTGGAAGAACTTCAAAAAGATCTTTTAAGACACATTTTCTGAGAGAATTGAGATCGGGTCAACAGGCGATGGCAATGGAAAATTTCAAAATGGTCCTAGGGGTCTGATATTGTATGTGGTGAGTATAGGGGCAACTCTAAGACTTTTGACTATAGTACCCATAGGCCACGCCCCCTCCTGGCCGCGCTGACATACCGTAACCCCAAAAAATTAATTTCGTTCAAAATAATGATTTCGACTCATATGTTTCAGATTTGAGTTTCTGGTATATTTTTGATCATTTTTTGTGTTGGGACCGATTTTCTACAGTAACCCTGGAGTAGAGAAAATTTTACTTTTTTGAATTTTTGTTCACTTTTTTGGAAATTTCTCAAAAATCTGCCTGTGTTTACCGAACTAAACCTTGATAATTCGATAATTTGGACCTATTTACACTATAATACTATAAAACCATAAAAAATCCGATGCCCTTAAAAGGGTTATTTTTGAAACCAACTTTGGTCAAAAAATGAAAATGATGATAATAATTTGATCTAACTTGGAATTGATCAATCTTGCTATTTTAAGCATTTTTTGTGCTGAGACCAATATTCTAACTCGTTTCCTTTCAGCTGAAAATTTTGATTTTTCATCCGCATTCAAAAAAAATTCACAGAAAATCGGTCGTCGTAAAAATTTTAGAATTATTGTAAAAAACATATTTTCAGATTCAAATCCAGAGTAAAAAATCACACTAGAAATGTTTGTTTGAGTTTGCATATCTCGAGCACAAAATGAGTTATAGTCCAAAAAGTGCGAAAACACCATGTGGGGGAGTACATGGCAACAAAAATTCGCCCAAAATCGACCACCTCCAATTTTGATGAAATTCATACCAGATGTAGTATTTTTGATAGGTAGTATACTGGCGAAGTTTCAAAGTTCGAACTCATCGTCTTTGTACATTTTCAGAAGCTCAAAAAAGCGCCAAAAATTGCTTCCAAGCCCATTTTCAATAGAAAAAATTCGAGCTCCAGAAATGAAATTTTTTTTGAAATTTTTAACCAAAATTTTTTCTCAAAATTTCTTCTGACGAATTTAGTAGTATTTTAAAATAGTTATCAAACTAATTAATGTTAATAACAGCCTATTATTCTAATCAAAACTCTAATAAAAGTCCCATTTTCAGAAAAGTATACCTTTAAATAACTGTTGTTAGAAAATCGGCATTTTTCCTCAGGTTGATCAGTATTTGCTGTCATTGCACATTGAATTTTTGGAGTTGTATCTGTAAAAAAACTATTATTATTATAGAAATAAACAGAATAATAATGAAAGAAACGAACACCGCAAAAAAGTATGCGAAAAAAGAGTGAAAACAGAGCAAATGAGAGTGAATGAAAATGAATGAGAAGACCTCCCAGTGAAGCTGGTCAGACCTCCCACGAAGAAAACTGCAAGAGAGATCGGCACGCAAAGAGCGTGCACCACGGATAATTCCATCAGAACAGGGTATAGGAATAAGATTAATTAGGATATACTTATATGCCCGTGATCAGGGAAACGAGGAGAACAAAATGAAATGAAAAGTTTTTCGAAAAAAAGTTGGAAAAAAATTTCAGAAAAATTTCAGTACATTTGCCTCTCCCAAACTGGGGAGCAAAAAATCATAAGGGTCCCCCCCATGGCGAAAAAAATGTTTTTTGTAATTTTTTGAAATCAGTTGTTGTGATTGAAGTTTTTAAGACATATGCCGTATCCTAGAGGCACAAAAATAGCTTGAATTACACTATTCGCCACTTTTTGAAAGGATTCTAGGGGTCTCAGGTTCGATCCCTCTTGTGGCATCGGAATTTTTTAAATTTTTTGGTTTCGATTTTTGAGATTGTTTGGTTATTTCAGCTGTTTTTGAAGCAAAGTTTAGATATCAGACGTCCAAAAAACCTTTAAAATTGAAAATTCGGCATATTTTGAAGTGATTCTAGGGGTCTCAAGTTCGATCTCTCCCGTGGCATCGAAATTTTTTAATTTTTTGATTTTTGATTTTTCAGATTGTTAGGTTATCTCAGTTGTTTTTACGGCATATTTCAGATTCTACAGGCACAAAAATACCTAAAAATCGGATATTCGACACCTTTTGAAGCGATTCTAGGAGTCTCAGGTTCGACCCCTCTCGTGGTATCAAAATTTTTCAATTTTCGACTTTCCGAATTCCGATTAATGGATTTAAGGCTATTTTTGCGCATCTAGAATACAACATTTGTTTTAAAAACAGCTGAAATAACCTTACAATCTCAAAATTCGGAAATTAAAAAAAAATTTCGATGTCACAAGGGGGCTCGAACTTGAGACTCCTAGAATCAGTTCAAAATTTTTCGAGTTTTCAAATATTTTGATTTTTTCTTGATTTTTTTTCCATATTTCTTTATATTTTCCCATTGTTGTATTTTTAAACTTCACTTGTTTTGAATTTTTTAAATTTCCCCTATTATCAAAAAATTATCAATTTTTCATAGCTTGATTTTTCCCCCGTTTCCTACCGCTATGACATTCAAATCTAATCAATCTGAGTGTCTTAAAGGGACAAACGTAAATAAAATAACTTTCAATTCAATCGAAACGCCAAATTTCCCATGATATTCGAATCCATTTGATTGATTCCTTCGCAAAAATTAAAAATTAAAAATTGATCCCAGTCTTCTTTGCTTCCATCACCAGCTACAATTTTTGAGGCGCAACCATCTATATGCCAAACTGAATTTCATTGACGTTTTAAATATACTAGCGTTTTTATACATTCAAACACTTCAAAAATTCTATGTTAGTTTTGCATCTCGTTAAGAAACCGCTAAGTTTTTTTCTTGAATATTCAGGAAATTTTCATTTTTCGCCAGTTTTTGCTTGAGTTCTATGGATGACCTAATTATTTTTAGACGTGACCCACATTCCAAAATATGCTCAACCCTTTTGCCTAACCATTTCTATAATTTTCTCTAATTTTTTCTGATTTTTTCGTCATTTTTTTTGGTGACCTAATTATTTTTTGGCGTGACCTGGATTCCAAAATATGAAAAACATTTTTCCCAAACTATCACTTATACACACCAACTACTTGTAATTTAAAAAAATTAAATTTACCTTTGAAACAGACGTTGGGAGCGAGAGAGAGAGAGAGAAGAGAAGTCACCAGCCAGGAGGGCGAAAAAGAGCAAGAATGATTTTTCTGAAGGATTTTCCCTCCTCATCGACTGTAAAACGTGGAAGGTCACCTTAAATTTTTTGAGGGTACCAGGTTTCTATTATTTTTGAAGAAGGGCAAGTGACTGGAAGTGGGTGGTTATGATGAGTGGGGATGAAGATAGAAATATGAAATTGGGTCAGCTGTGAAACTAGGTCACATGATACATGTATCTAGGTTAAAAATGGAATTTCGTCGGTTTTGATGGTAGAGGTACCATATTGGAGCGTTGGGAAGAGCAATGAATGTAAAATTAAAATTAGGTCATCAGGCGACAATAACTAGGTCAGATTTGTATTTCTGTCGATTTTAAAGGTAGGGGTCCCAAATTAAGTGTATGGGATCCTTGAGGAAAGGCGATTCGAAATTAGGTCAAACTTTTCAGAAAGTAGGTCACAGAAGTTTTTTACGGTAGAGAAGGATACATCACAATTTCGATGCCACAAGGGGGGGGGTCGAACTTGAGACCCCTAGAATCAGTTCAAAAAGATCCAATCCAATTGATCGTTTTTAAGGGGGTTTTCGGACCGCTGATCTAAAAACTGTCTTGAAAACAACTGAAGTAAGCTAACAACTCTAAAAATAGGAAATCCAAAAATTAAAAAATTTTGATGCCACAAACGGGATCGAACTTGAGACTTCTAGAATCTGTTCAAAAAGTACCAAATGATCGGTTTTTAAATGTTTTTCCACCTCTGAAATTTGAGAATTAAATTAAAACAGCTGGAGTAAACTGAGCTTTTCATTTCTTCGTAAATCCAGATTTTCATTGAATTACTCCTTTGAATTACTAAAAAAAAAAAATTATCAGAAGTTTTATCTTTGAACCTTTTAATTTCTCAGATTATCTGAAATTTTTCAATTTTTTCCAATTTTCGAGTTTTCAAATATTTTGTTTTTTTCCTTGATTTTTAGATTTCCATATTTCTTTTCCATTTTCCCATTTTTGTATTTTTTTCAAACTTTACTTGTTTTGAATTTTTTAAATTTTTTCTATTCCCAAGAATTTATCAATTTTTTATAGCTTGCTGTTTCCTCCGTTCTTACCGCTACCTGACCAATATTATCTTTGTCAGAAAAAAAGAAGGTTGAGTCAAAGTGTATGCGAAGTTTGTAAACAAATATCTGAAAGCGTAAACAACAAAAAAACGTAAACAAACACAGTCGAAACGACTGCTACCGTAGTAGGCGCGAAATTTTTGAAATTGAATATTTCAAAGCTTTTCTCGAATTGTGCAGCAGATTTCGTAAAATATTCATAATATTTTTCAAACAATAACTATTCAACGAAATCTGCTGCAAAATTCGAGAAAAGCTTTGAAATATTCAATTTCAAATATTTCGCGCCGACTACGGTAGCAGTCGTTTCGACTGCGTTTGTTTACGTTTTTTTGTTGTTTACGCTTTCAGATATTTGTTTACAAACTTCGCATACACTTCGACTCAACCTTCTTTTTTTCTGACAAGGATAATAACTTTGTGTTAAAATTAACCGAATAAGCATTTGAAAAATGTCTGATTTAGTGACAAGGATGTTCTTTCAACATTACAGAAGATCCCTATATTCAACCTTAGAATCCTTTCTCCCTACTCTCTTACAGACTGTTTCACACGCTCCAAAATCAACCTTACTGCAAAATTTCTATCGACTTTTTCATAAATTTCATTGTACATGTTGCCGAAAATCGTCTAAAACACCGAGCAGATCGTCGAACGGTTTGTACTCGTTTTCATTGTTTTATGGTTTCTTTTCGATGAATCATCAGCAACTCGATGTGTAAGTTTTTTTGTTTTTTTTAATCTGTGCTTTTAGATATTGAGAATTTTCATATTCATTTCATTCGATTTCCATATGTGTTAAGAAACCCCCCCCCCCATACTATTGACCGTCTCTCATTCTCCTTGCGCCCTTTGTCGTCTTTTTTATTGTTTGGTGCGTTGCATTTGAATATTTTCCCTTCATAAAAAAGAAGCCAGTGCGACGTGGCGCATCTCATTTTCTTACGATCATATTATTTTTCATTTTTCTCCTTCCCAATAGCAATTTTTTATTTTCAAACGATACGGTTTTCGGTGAAATGGATTTCTTCGAGTTCTTCGTCGTTATTTTCAATGCGGATCCTTTTGGTTCCCTCGTTACCTCCCTTTTTGTCATAGTTGTTCTTTCAACCAGGATTTTGTTCTCGTTGGTGAATCAAACAACCAGGTAAGGAAACTGTTCAAAATAGAACTCTGATCAAAACATTTTGTTGCATCAAATCTTCCGAGTGTTATGTTTTTTCTAATATTATTACGAAAAAATCCAAAAAAATTCGAAACCCCCGAAAAACAATTTGAAAAAAAATTCGCCTCTCCTCGCCACCTTTTTTGAGATTTTTCAGTTTTCGACAACGGGATTTCAATTTTTTCGAATTGTTCAGTATTAATATTATTATTTATATTCGGATAAAAAATTAATGTTTTGAAAATTGAGAAAATTCATGGTCTGTCCAATTGACGGGTTTCTCAATAGAGAACGTCCGGAAGATACCCGAATTTCGAGATGTTGTCGTGAATTAGCTGCAGAAGTCTGGAATCGCTTTGTCGACAAGAGTGATTTTGTTCCATATTTTATTAATACTGCAGTGAGAAAACTCTTTGACATTGGAAATGAGTACTATCTTTTTCAGAACATAGATTTATGTCCGATTTGTCGTGAGTCAGACGTGCATTTCGTTTTCAACGACTCTTGTTCACATGCACACTGTAGTAAGTCGTGATAAAATCAAAGAAATGTTAAACTCCCCCATTCTCAGCTATATCGTAACGAGAGGCTGCGAAACAATCGGGACACTCCATTTTCAATCAAGTGCTCGCTGTGCAGAAAAGTGGTCAGTTTTACAACTATCATAAACACTATAATAGAAGGCCGCCATATACTTGCCCTTTGGGATATCTCTGTTCCTGTAACAGATATCAAAAAGTGGTTAACAAACGAAATGTTTTTGATGTTATAATGAACATTTCGTCAGTTGACCACTTTTTTATATCTGTCAAAAGGCTCGAAATAAATTGGCTCAAATTGCAATGATAGGTATGGCCTTCTACAGTGCGTTCAATAAGGATAGGACCCCCCTCGATTTTGAGGGTTCCCGAAAAAGTAAAAATGATAAGGAAAATCTGTGAATGCCATTCGATTTAAAATACAAAATAACCCCGGGGTACAAATTTTCATGACTCTTGCACTTTCTGTACTTGAGTTATACCCAAATGTCACTTTTGCAAACGTTCAATAAGGATAGGACCACCCTGGAAAATGAAAAATCTCAAGTATTTTAAGGTACAAATTCGAACTTTTTTTCGTTGGAAGTTGTTGAAATCGTCTAGAAATAGCCTATTTTGTGAGATTAGACAAAAATTGTTTCTTCTCGTCAGGTTTTAGAAAAAATTATTTTCGGACATTTTCGGCGTTTTTTGGGTTTTTAGAATAAATCGCGGATAACTTTGCTCCTGGATAATATTTTGAGCTGAAAATATTTGGAAGAATGTTTCGAATAATCATAATCATGTTGCGAGTGTTCAAGGCTCTTTTGAGCTATTGTAGCTGAAAATTGAGCTCGAGTTTTGTTTTGAAAAAATATGCTCAATTGGAAAATTTTCAAATCTGTCCAAAATGTTCGAAATGTGTTCTAAGTGATCAAAACCGCTATCAAAAGTGTTATTTTGTAAAAATAAAAAAATAAAAACAGGAAAATCTAGCTTTTCCACAAAAATCAGATTCACCGAATTTCAACATCAATTTTGGAAATTTCAATCCATCTTAAATTACAAACATCGGCTCAAAACAGCAGAACAACCGTCAGTAGACAATTCAGATCACTGCAGCATTATTTTCTATAAGTTTCATCTCAAAATATTATCCAGGAGCAAAGTTATCCGCGATTTGTTCCAAACCCCCAAAAAATGCCGAAAATGTCCGAAAATAATTTTTTCTAAAACCTGATGAGAAGAAACAATTTTTTTCTAATCTCAGAAAATAGGCTATTTCTAGACGATTTCAACAACTTCCAACGAAAAAAAGTTCGAATTTGTACCTTAAAATACTTGAGATTTTTCATTTTCCAGGGTGGTCCTATCCTTATTGAACGTTTGCAAAAGTGACATTTGGGTATAACTCAAGTACAGAAAGTGCAAGAGTCATGAAAATTTGTACCCCGGGGTTATTTTGTATTCTAAATCGAATGGCATTCACAGATTTTCCTTATCATTTTTACTTTTTCGGGAACCCTCAAAATCGAGGGGGGTCCTATCCTTATTGAACGCACTGTATTACAGTGCTCACAATTATCATTTTTGTGATTGTTGGGAAGCCAGGAAAATAATATTTCGATGGGTTCATGATTATTTCTTGTAATGCATAAGTCCGAATGAGCACATACCGGTATTTTTTTTTGTTAAAACGATACATAAGATTGAAAATCAAAGAAAAACATCGTAAAGCCTGTCACAAAAGGGCCTCTAGCTTTTCGAATTGATCCAATTAGATCCCTGACAGTTTTTGTCATAATATCACAAAATTTAGCAGTTTACACATTTCTGATAACTTTGCCAGGAATTGGGATGGTTAAGCTCAAACTTGGCAACTTGGAGACCCTTATTTCCCGGATTTTACGGTCCTTGGCTCTATTCCAATTTATGGGCCTCGAGAAACTGGAAAAACAAAAGCGGAGCCCTGAACAATAAGGACCCCTAAAAATAATAAGGGAGCCACAACCATAATAATGTTCAATATCTAAAATATTCGATGTTTTTTTGAAGCCCAGGGCAATTTCAACTCTAAAATCAGATTGAACTTGAAAAAAAGTTGAACCCGTTTCTTTCAGAATTTATACAGCATGCTCAATATTTTTTTTTGAAGTTCCTTCCAATTTATTCACACCCGAAACTGGAATAGAGCCCAATTTTAGGGATTCTGACCACGGCATAAATCCAAACCTGAATTTTGAAACAAATATATTAGGTTGTTCGGAAAGTCCTTTCCACTTTTGATATGTTCTTTTCAAACTTTGTTTTTTCGAACCGGGTAAAAGCGAGGAAGCTGTCGTTTCGTCAGTAAATTGGAGGGGTCTAATAGTGCCTACACCCCAACGGAGATCATTCTCCTCCTTTCGTGTAGTGAGATATGCCCTCCGTTTTTGCCCCTAACAATTTCCATTTTCGGACTATCATTTTAATTGTATTCCCATCTGATCTTAAATTAGTTGAAATCAATCGTCAATAAGTGGAGGTGAACAGCGCAGATACATCCTTTTGAACTACCATAACAAACTGGATGCATCAATTTGAAAAACTAAAATTCTCGTTGGGCGAAAATCCCCCTTCAAAAAGGCAAACGGGCTTAGGTTTCGATGCATTAAAAGCCGGGATTGAAAGGGACCCCTCTCAAACTGTGTGGGATATATCAAGTACATCAGTGGCAAGCCATTTATTAAAAAGCCATAGATTGGAAACTCTTGGCAAAGTCAAACAAGCAGGAAGACATTGATCACACCTTTTGGCTCAACGCAACTTTTTTTCCTGGGTGGGCACCTGTTTGAATCTTCTCATCCTGCACTGCTCACATGAATATTGGAATCAAGCCATTGCTGGTGGTGATAAATGGGAAATGTATGATTACTATAAACGGCATGCCAAGTGGGTTGACAAAGGCACTTAACCACCAGACCTCCCGAAACGTGAAATTCGTGTTAAAAATGGGATGTTGTCGGTATGATGGTCTACCAAGGAATGGAGTATTGGTAGCTGCTAGATGATGGTGTCACTATTACGGCCTATACCTATTCTTATCAGATCACAACACTCAGACTCCTTGTGGATCTCCATTCGAGAGAAACACGAAGGTTTATTTTGAAAATTAAAGTCCGCAACATCATGTGGGAAGGAAGACACAGGCCGATCAAGGTGGGTATGGCTAGACAATTCTGTCTTATTCACTGTATAGCTCTAACCTTCTACTTTCTGACTGCTACCTACCCAGCCATTTCTAACGTCATCTTGCTTGACAAAAATTTACTTCAAAACAGGATATCAAAAATGGGTTGCCTTGATTTTCAACTCGATGTGACCGGAGTTCTGGAACGAAGGCACCCACAATTTAGTAGGACGTTGGCAGATAGTCATGGATAACAATGGTCATCACCTCCAATTTATCTGACATCGTTTTGACTTTTTTACAATGAATGTATCTGACGCTAAAAATGGAAAGGACTTTCCGAACAACCTAATACTTTTCCAGGATTTCGATATACAGTGCTCCAAATAATGATAGGTTCACCCATAAAAAATCTCAAAAATCGAAAAACTGGAAATTTTCAAAAACAGTACATATACTAAAAGTAAGCCGAAATTAAACTCATATTTGTCAGTAAATGTTATACCCAGGTCGTTTTTGGTTTTTGCGAAAATTCGAAAAATTCTAAATTTGGCAAAATTTTTTTCCAAAAAATGATAGGTTCACCTAAAAAATTTTTGAAAATGTTAAAATTACGATTCGAAAACAGGGTTCGATAACAAGATAATGTCAGATAAAACATTTTTGAAAAGATTTCATTAGAAATCCGTTCTCCTAATTCGTTTGCGGTCCATTTTGAGGGGGTTTTAATTCAGATGTCAACTGGCTGTCTCAATTTGGGAAGTTCATTGGTCTCCAAAAATGTCTGAAAACCTTCTGGTTTTCTGAAATTGTCATATTATGCCGTTTTTCAGTATTTGGAACCAGTTATTACAAGTTTCCTAATTTTTTTTAAACTTGTCTATCACGATATTGGACTCTAATGTCTTTCGGGACCTGAAAACTGAAGTTTCGTTTGGGTCCGGGGTATGTTTCGGTTAGAAACATGTAACCAGGCATCCATTTCATTCAAAAGTAACGTTCCATACGAAGAAATGCCTTTTTGAATCCAGAAAAAGTCAGAAGTTTTGAGTAAGATAAAAACATTTTTGGTTTATTTTATGGGTAGCACTGAAATCGGCTCTGAACCAATTTTTTATGTTCAAATTCTGTTTGGAATCTAAAAATGAGGCTTTTTGGTTATGTGAAAATTGCTAAACAATGAAACGAGCAAGAAACGAGTGTTCCACTTCTTGAAAAGTTTAGGATAGATTTGGTCCAAAACCTAGGCGTTTTTGCTCAAAACTTCTGACTTTTTTTTGGATTCAAAAAGGCATTTCTTTGTATGGAACTTCATTTTTGAATGAAATGGATGCCTGGTTACATGTTTCTAACCGAAACATACCCCGGACCCAAACGAAACTTCAGTTTTCAGGTCCCAAAAGACATTAGAGTCCAATATCGTGATAGACAAGTTTCAAAAAAATTAGGAAACTTGTAATAACTGGTACCAAATTTTGAAAAACGTCAGAATATGACAATTTCAGAAAACCAGAAGGTTTTCAGACATTTTTGGAGACCATAACGGATGAAATTACCAAATTGAGACAACCAGTTGACATCTGAATTAAAACCCCCTCAAAATGGACCGCAGGCGAATTAGGAGAACGGATTTCTAATGAAATCGTTTCAAAAATGTTTTATCTGACATTATCTTGTCATCGAACCCTGTTTTCGAATCGTAATTTTACCATTTTCAAAATTTTTTTTAGGTGAACCTATCATTTTTTGGAATAAAATTTTGCCAAATTTCGAATTTTTCGAATTTTCGCAAAAACCAAAAACGACCTGGGTATAACATTTTTTGACAAATATGAGTTTCATTTCGGCATACTTTTAGTATATGTATCGTTTTTGAAATTTTCCAGTTTTTCGATTTTTGAGATTTTTTATGGGTGAACCTATCATTATTTGGAGCACTGTATATCCAGGATTGTCATGAAAATTGATAATTAACAATTTCCGAATCAAAAATAATATTGGGAAACCTGATATTTTCAGATGGCTAACCTAGCTGGATCGATGTGTTGTAATCCGGAACCGGAACGGTGTTGCATTGAAGCAAGCACTATTATTGCGGTTCACAACACAAGGGTAACACAATTTTCTAAAAATATAAAAATATTGATGAATTCAGGTTGGATCCGGTCCTCCGAACTTATCAATGCCCCGTTCAATCCTCCGAGAAATTTTTGTCGGTTATGAACTTTCATTGTGAGTGTTTCCGAGATGTAAAACGGTCATGTTTGTCCTCTAATTGAAGCTCACTCAAACCGTCAACTTTGAGCTCAATTATCTCTGTTCCACTAATAATAAATCAGTTATATTATGATAAACAATTTATCAGTTGGCCAATTTTTGATATCTTTTACAGGAACGGGGATAATTGCGCTCAAAGTTAACAGTTTGTGAGGAGTTCTAACCAACCTATTATTAGAGGAAATACGGAACGTAAACGTTGCAACCGGCTAGCCCGCCTCTTATAATTAACAAAATTTCCAACAAAAAATTGGGTTATTTTTTTCATTAAAAAAGAGAGAAGTTACTTCAAAGTTCACAAAACTAAGAAAGTAAAGGTCAAAAAAAATTTTTGCTTAAATATTTTTAATTTCAAAATTTTCGATAATGAATCATATTTAAAAAACAGCATCTGCACAAATGACAGGCCTGCCCGGCACGCCGAACTTCTCGACAGCCCGGTCCGAGATTTCGCAACAATGTGTAATTTTGTTTTACAGGATTTTGTATGCAGTTTTATGGGTGGGCAACTACGAAGGACTGGTGACGATTGGAATTGCAGGAACGTGTTTTGATAGAGGTTTGTAAAATCAAAAAAATTTTGACACGGCAATAATTCAATTACAGCTATGTTCAAAATCGTCTCTGTACTTTCACTTTCACTTCACGGATTCGAATTAGCGGAAATTATGGGCGTCTTGTATGCGAAAAGCGATCACATATCTTGTCAGTACAGGTATATAACTGTCTTGGTTCTCTGTTGGATAATGGGATTGTTTGAAAAGATGAAATATCTGGTAAATTAAACTATCCCACTAATCTTGTTTTGCGTGTTTTGTTTTTTAGTAATGTTTTATTTCCACGCCCCACTCCTGATACTGATTTTCTTAAATATTTTTTCTGATGTTTTAATCTGCTTTATTCAAATAAAAAGGTTTCTTGTAATCTTGTTGAAATACAAACAACAGTGGTTGAGTTTGCAGGAAAAATGTAAACTACGCGGAGCTGTACAATTACAAATTCGAAAACTTGAAAATGTAAAAATTGGTTGAGAAGGTAAGAAATTCAAATATTCGAATACTATAATATTTGAAACATTCGAAAAATCAAAATTCAGAAACTCATTAGTTCAAACACTATTACATTCAAGGATTTTTTATTGGCTTCCACAACATAAAACACTTTGTGCCCATCATAAATCAAAAGACGGGTGTCGGAGTTAATCAAAAAGAGTTTGAGCGTGTCCCCTTCTCCCGCCAGGCGTCCTAACACGATGCGGTAATTGACATCACTAGAGACATCTAGATCCTTTTTCTGGCAACATCATTTTCACATTATTTGATTGAAAAAGTCAGAAAAAGTTGTCGCCTGACAACAAAAACCGGGTCTCTTTGCAAAGACTTTTTTCAAAATTTAACATTTCCAACCTGCTACTTTTTTGCACTTTGCTCGTACTACCGGTGCACGGTCTCCCACAGAAGTTTTCCGAACTGCAAATTTATTTTCGATCTACATGAAAAATTTTGATCTGAAGATATTTTCAGGTCTAAAGTCGTATTTTCAATTTTTTTTATCTGGTTTCGTGGAGATTCAAGATGATTCAAATGATTCTCATAAAATTAATTAGTGGCTATAAAATCCTGTATGGTCCTTTTCCAAAAAAACAATTTCCAAAAATGGCCTCTTTCAGTTTTCAACATTTCTAGGAGTTTTATATCTCAAAAGAACAGCGATTGTTTATTCTTCATTTTGTATGGATGAATTTTTGATCCGTCTGACAGAACTTTTTTTATAATCGAAAAACACAGCAAAAATGCGATTTCTTGCAATTTCGTGTGGTTTCTGGATTATAAAAAAGTTCTGCCAGACGAATCAAAAATTTATCCATATAAAATGAAGAATAAACAATCGCGGATCTTTTGAAATATAAAACTCCTAGAAATGTTGAAAACTGAAAGAGGAGATACATCTTTTCTGTAAAAAATTTGGAAAATTGACCATTTTTGGAAAATTTTCTTCTGGAAAAAGACCATACAGGATTTTATAGCAACTAATTAAGACACAATCTCTGAGAAACTCGAAAACACCATGGCAATGGAAAATTTCAAAATGGTCCTAGGGGTCTGATATTGTATATGGTGGGTATAGGGGCAACTCTAAGACTTTTGACTATAGTACCCATAGGCCACGCCCCCTCCTGGCCGCGCTGACATACCGTAACCCCAAAAAATTAATTTCGTTCAAAATAATGATTTCGACTCATATGTTTCAGATTTGAGTTTCTGGTATATTTTTGATCATTTTTTGTGTTGGGACCGATTTTCTACAGTAACCCTGGAGTAGAGAAAATTTTACTTTTTTGAATTTTTGTTCACTTTTTTGGAAATTTCTCAAAAATCTGCCTGTGTTTACCGAACTAAACCTTGATAATTCGATAATTTGGACCTATTAACACTATAATACTATAAAACCATAAAAAAATCCGATGCCCTTAAAAGGGTTATTTTTGAAACCAACTTTGGTCAAAAAATGAAAATGATGAATATAATTTGATCTAACTTGGAATTGATCAATCTTGCTATTTTAAGCATTTTTTGTGCTGAGACCAATATTCTAACTCGTTTCCTTTCAGCTGAAAATTTTGATTTTTCATCCGCATTCAAAAAAAATTCACAGAAAATCGGTCGTCGTAAAAATTTTAGAATTATTGTAAAAAACATATTTTCAGATTCAAATCCAGAGTAAAAAATCACACTAGAAATGTTTGTTTGAGTTTGCATATCTCGAGCACAAAATGAGTTATAGTCCAAAAAGTGCGAAAACACCATGTGGGGGAGTACATGGCAACAAAAATTCGCCCAAAATCGACCACCTCCAATTTTGATGAAATTCATACCAGATGTAGTATTTTTGATAGGTAGTATACTGGCGAAGTTTCAAAGTTCAAACTCATCGTCTTTGTACATTTCTGGAGCTCGAATTTTTTCTATTGAAAATGGGCTTGGAAGCAATTTTTGCCGCTTTTTTGAGCTTCTGAAAATGTACAAAGACGATGAGTTCGAACTTTGAAACTTCGCCAGTATACTACCTATCAAAAATACTACATCTGGTATGAATTTCATCAAAATTGGAGGTGGTCGATTTTGGGCGAATTTTTGTTGCCATGTACTCCCCCACATGGTGTTTTCGCACTTTTTGGACTATAACTCATTTTGTGCTCGAGATATGCAAACTCAAACAAACATTTCTAGTGTGATTTTTTACTCTGGATTTGAATCTGAAAATATGTTTTTTACAATAATTCTAAAATTTTTACGACGACCGATTTTCTGTGAATTTTTTTTGAATGCGGATGAAAAATCAAAATTTTCAGCTGAAAGGAAACGAGTTAGAATATTGGTCTCAGCACAAAAAATGCTTAAAATAGCAAGATTGATCAATTCCAAGTTAGATCAAATTATTATCATTATTTTCATTTTTTGACCAAAGTTGGTTTCAAAAATAACCCTTTTAAGGGCATCGGATTTTTTTATGGTTTTATAGTATTATAGTGTAAATAGGTCCAAATTATCTAATTATCAAGGTTTAGTTCGGTAAACACAGGCAGATTTTTGAGAAATTTCCAAAAAAGTGAACAAAAATTCAAAAAAGTAAAATTTTCTCTACTCCAGGGTTACTGTAGAAAATCGGTCCCAACACAAAAAATGATCAAAAATATACCAGAAACTCAAATCTGAAACATATGAGTCGAAATCATTATTTTGAACGAAATTAATTTTTTGGGGTTACGGTATGTCAGCGCGGCCAGGAGGGGGCGTGGCCTATGGGTACTATAGTCAAAAGTCTTAGAGTTGCCCCTATACTCACCACATACAATATCAGACCCCTAGGACCATTTTGAAATTTTCCATTGCCATCGCCTGTTGACCCGATCTCAATTCTCTCAGAAAATGTGTCTTAATTTTTTAAAATAATTTGAATCATCTCAAATCTTCACGAAACCAGATAAAAAATCTTGAAAATACGACTTTAGACCTGAAAATATGCTTCAGATCAAAATTTTTCATGTAGATCAAAAATAAATTTGCAGTTCGGAAATCTTCTGTGGGAGACCGTGCGGTGCCCCTCCTTATTTAAATGAAATGTTACCGAATTTGAACAATGCTTTTGAAAATTTCGATTCTTTACGAAATATGTTGCGTGTACATAAATTGCTTGTTATATTAGGACTGCATTCCTATCAAACTATTTCTACTGTTCTATTCTTCCTGTTTTTCTATTTCTTTTTTGTTCAAAAAATAATTTTTCAATTTATCCATTTTTCAAATATTAGGTTGGCACATAAGTTTCTTTCGATTTTCAATGCTCAACTTTGAGAAATCTACTTCTTACTAAGGAAACTTTTCTGTGTGTGTGTGTGTCTGTCTCGGACATTTACGTGAATAACTCAGAGGGACCTGGGACTTCTATAGTGGTGTGTGGTATGTAGTCATGGACTGCCGAGCGCTTCATGTCCATGATGTCCTGGGTCTTCTAGCTAATAGGGAACCTATAGGGTTAAGAATCGAAATTTTCAAAATTATGCTAAAGCTCACTAAAACTTCACAAAACTTAGCAAAATGGTTTTTAGGTATATCTAAGTGCTGCCTACAAGAATTTGAATTCAAACTTCCAAATTTAGATTTTTTTGAAAATTTTGTTTTTCTCGAGAATCACTCAAATTTTGATTCTGTGGCCTATTGGAAATGTGTTGAAGTGTATTTCGTTTCACAAACATTATTTTTCGATACTTTCAGAACGTTCTGAGGCTGTATTCTTAAACATTTTTCTCTGAAAATCATTTTCTTTCCATGAATCAACTGAATTTAGTTTCAAGGAGAAAATGGGAGCGTGTGAATGCACTGAACAATACCTTAATGGATTTCCTATTCACACAGTCGAATAATAACTTTCGAACTAACTTTTCAAGCAAACGCTAGAACAAAAATGCTCTATTTTCTAACACACATCACTCAAAATTCTCAAATGTTCTAACTATTGAATTTCCAAATAAAATGTTTTTTTGTTTAGTTTCCGAGTTTTTTTGTATGGAATTTCTAAGTTTTATGCATGGTATTTTCTTAAGATTTTTGACATCATTAAGAGCTTTAGTTTCTTTTTTATCACAATGTCACGGTCTCGGGTTCAGATCATGCCGGAGTTTTACTGATATGAAATAACAGTATGAAATTGAGGAGGCCACATCCGGACAGTAGAACAAGGTTTAGGAAGGGTAGTAGGAGGTTTGTAAGCCCCGAGAAGCCATAAAAAATGACAATATCGTTCGGAATGTCGGAAATTCCGAGCTTCAAAGTTTTGGAATTTCAGAATCTGAGAAATTTTTTGAGTACGCTTCCGACATTTTGCAGTTCAAAAAACTTCAATTCCACAAAAACATTTTAGAATTTTCGGAATTCCATTCCTGTCTATGAGATTAATGGTCTTCTAAGCGAAAACCTTGGAGGTTCAGCAGGTGCCAAACATCTTGACTCCCGCCACCGATTTATTAAACACTCAGAGTAAGCTCCTACAGGACTTTAAAAAATAAGACAGGTCTTCTCTATGAAAAGAATGATATAATAAACAGAGGCCAGGAGGTTGAGCCCCCGACAGGGGGCTCAAACCGACTGGTAATATCTAATCAGTGGGATGTTTTTTCTAGGCGAATGTTTTTTTGTTGGATAGAGTATCTCACGGACTTGCTATAAACATTTTGCCTCATTCCTCCTGCTCGCCGTTCGCGAGCATGCCGCTTACTTTCGTCCCTCACCGTCCACACTTTCGAAATGTGATTTAATTTTAATTTCTTCCTGGTTTGAAAAATGATGATATTCACTTGAAATTGAAAGAAATAGATAAAGAAGGATCTCCTACTGTCTCTGCCATTAAGCATTGAGCCGATCGATTTGAAGCCAAAAATTTAGAATCGGAAGACGGAGGTCGGTCCGAAAGTTGGACTTTTACCTCTTGAAAAATCCTATTGAATCCGATCCGTTTCAAACGACTTGTAAAATGTCAGAGGCATTGTCCGTTAGTCAACCAAATACTGTGAACGGATTGAAGTCTCTTGGCAATGTCAAAAAATTGGGTCGATTCGTACCAAATGCTTTGAAGGACTGCCATATCGATTTCCATGTGGACATGAGCATGTTTCTCCTATCAATTCTTCGCACGTTCTGTTAGGCGGGGGATCTGATTACTGTAGATGATAAGTGGGTAAGTCACTCTATCAATGTGCGGAAGGGTCAGTTGATTGACAAAGAAGAGCTAGCTCTGGACGTCTCGGAACCCAAATTTCCCGTATAAATGGGTATGATATGAGTTTGATGGTCGCTCATAGTAATGGAGACTTGGAACTTATAGATGAAGATACCACTATACTTGCCGCTTTGTATAGTTTCTAATTAGAAAAAATGAATCTGGCAGTCAAACCAAAACGAGGAGAAAAACCGAAGTTTGCTTCCTTTGCGACAATGCGAGATCGCTAGTGAATAGAGGGGTCAGCCATAAATTCGTATCGTTAGGCTGAACTATTCTTTTGCGCTCATCGTATTTTCCGGACCTTGCCCTGTAGGAAAAATAGTATTTTGGAGCTCTTAAACGTCATCTTGATAGAAAAGATTTTAATTGAAAAGATGACACAAAAAAGGTGTGGACCCACTTTTTCAATCACAGCGCTCGTCGTTCTGGGCCGATAGAGTCAAGAAATTACCAGAGTGTTACCAGGCAACTGTCGATGTTTATGAACATTACTTTCATTGATCTAGCCCCCTCCGCTTTGAGAAAAACTCGATCAAAAATTTTGTCAAAATCGAAAGAAACTTATGTGCCAACCTAATATGTTTGCATATTTTATTATTTTTTTTAATCATTTTATAAAATTTTCTCATTTTTCCTGGTTTTCCTATTTTTCATGTTTACATTCTCCTCTTTTCTACTATTTTTTATACATAGTTTTCTGTTTTTGAAATTGTTTTCTATTTCTTCATTTTTCCAGGCACTACTCTTTTCCGTCGTTCGTTAGATTCTTCCCCTCTCTCTTTTCTCTTCGTATTTTTGAAATTCGATTTGTTCTTCTTTTTCTTCTTTGTATATGTTTATATCTATTTTTCTGACTCTTATCAGTAGAGACAACTGTTCCTTATCTCAGGTCAGCGTTTTCACAATATTTCTCTTGAACTTTTTTTACTTTTTGAAGAAATTCGGAATGAAAGACATTTTTATTTATGTCTCTCTTTTTCTCGTTTGTGTTCTATTCACCACCACCACACTCACAACGCACCTTATGTATAGCGATTCCTCTCTTCCTTCACTAACCTCCTCTCTTCCTTTACTAACCTCTCCTTCATTCACGTTGTCTCTCGGACAGGCAGAGGACGAAGAGTATATGCGCGCGTATCTTCTTCTGCTCATACCACCTCTTTTCTCTTCTTCACTGTTCGTCTTTTTTTTCTGCGTTGTCTCGAAGTGTGCGTTTTTTCTTCTCTATATGTAATCTCGCCTGCTAGAAAAACAACGCGGCAGTTCAAAAAAAATTTTTTTGGCGACTTTTCTTAGCGAATTCTCTATTTTTTGCAAAGAGAAAAACAGCTATTTTTCACAATGTTCTTGCTCTCAAACATTTAATTTAAGTCTGGAATTTTTTTGTTCCATACCGATTTAACAAAAAAAACTGTAGAAAAAATGAGAGGATACAGATTTTTAGGTTTTTATGTTGTTTTACGAAGTTCTATGCAATAAAAAAACGATTACACTCAAAATTCGACCGAATTTCTAACAAAAAACCCACCACCCCCCCCCCATTTTTTATTTGATTACGTATTGATTTTTTTTGTCAATAGCACACATGCTGTCGTTATAACTCGCGTTCATCCCTTTTTGGGCCAAATAATAATGAAATTAGAAAAACTTCCTTCAGGTAAATAACAAAAATGCCGAACCACCAAAACTACAGTCGCCACCACGATCATCGTCGCTCAGGTAACTTTTTGAAAAAGATTGATCAGTATGGTAGTCAAACAACAGATTACGTATGAAATAATGTGCAGTTCCATTCAAAAGATTGGAAACTATTGGTTTTTTTGAAATCATGTAATTCTGACATCAACTTACCAAAAATATCAGAAAAACCTGATTATTGGAATCCATGTTAGTATTTTGTCAATTTTAGTATTTTTATACGATTATGTGAATTTGAAGGAATTTACATAAATGTTTTCAAAGTTCAAACATTTTCCAAATACTCCAAAACTTCGAAGTTTTCTAAAAAAAACTATTATGGGTTTACACTCATTTGTTTCCGAGACCCCTGAATTGAAAAAAAACCTGAATGAAAGAAAAAATATGGAAGTATCACTCAAAACGCATATTTTTACAGCGCGAGACGAGCGCTCGCAGGCTTCTACACGCGATCGCCATGCTGCTCGTTCGAGAAGTCGCAGCGAAATTCGCCGCAACGGGAGTCGCGAAAACCGAAACTCTGGAAATCAGAGCCGAAGAGACAACAATGAATCCAACGGCTGGAAACTCAACCGATCTCCAAATTCTCAGAATCAAGGACATAAACGAAGCGGACGCACATCAGGATGGTCAAACCACCACGACAAGGAGTTCGGGAGTTACCCGCGTAGCAAAACGTTTCAATACGATAGCAGCCGCTCAGGTAACAGTTTTATGAGATTTTAGCAAAGGAGATTTCTTATCGGAACGGTATCTCATGAATTATTTGACTAACTTTTTTGCTATTTTTTTCTGTAAAATAGTACATAATGAATTTGAAAACTTCTTGAAAATGTATTGTTTTACAGGAAAAACCAAGGGCTCTCGAAATTCTACACGTGATCGCCAAGCTGCGCATTCGAGAAGTCGCAGCAACATCCGCCGCAGCTCCAATGATCGAAAGGATGCCTCCATGAGATCGAAGCGGGGCGAAACGTCTCAATACAATAGCCGCTCAGGTAACAGTTTTATAGAATTTTACCGGAAGATTTCATTGTTGTTCGAAAAAATGAGAGTGAGAAAGTAGTTTATCCAAAGTGCATTCGGTAGGTACCTCGAAGCGGCAAAACGAGACAACACGCCATACGGTGGATACGCAGACATATTTTTTGAAAATTTGTCTGCGTCTCAACTCTCATTTTTTCGGGAAACAATAATATGCCTTTTATATAGAAATATTAGGTCGTCTCAAAAGTAATCCGTATTTTTAGGCATGAATTTTTCCCATGTTTGCGGGTCGATTTCCGTTTTCTTTTTTTTGTTTCAATAGTGGTCATCTTATGTTCAACAAAAACTGCCAGTCTGTTTCAAAAAATCTCGGTCCATGGCTGAGAGCCTCGCCAAATAAGCCCTTGATCTTTGTGGCTGTCTTCTTTCCGACTTTCTCAAAGAAGAATCCGCTGCAGCTGCTCATCGATCTATATGCTCCGTTATTGGTGACAAGTCACTTGAGTATCTTGGAATGCGACCATGGTTCAATCGCTTTCGGAAAAGCGATTATTCGCCAGAAGGCAAACCAACCCATTTTCAAGTTTCGATGCCGATATCGAGAAAGCTCTGGAAGCGGAGCCAAGACTTACTGTTCGTGAAATGTCTTCTACTCTCGGTCTACCTACTATGATAGCATTTCATCATCTTCGATGTCCGGACACAAAGAAAAATATGATCAACTGGTTCCACACCACTTGAGTGATTCCCAGATTGAAACTAGTTGTGACTTGAGTTAGTCTTTGCTCACTCGTAAGCGAACCCTTGACGGGATCCATTATTTTGTGCCATGAAACTATAAAGGGTGTCTGTAGGTTGATGAAAACAGACAGTGTCAGTCGGTCAAGGTTTGCCAAACTCCAGAAATCAATCTCAAAGGAGAAATTCGTCCAAAAAGGGAGATGTTGAGCATTTGGTGGGATTTCTATGGGGTCATCTATGAATAACTTTTTCCCATTGTGCGATCGTGACTACAGACATATACTCTCTTGAACTACAAAATGAATTCAATTCGCTTTGTGCTCTGCGTCAAGAACCGGACACATTTGCCTTGCTTCACGATAACGCCCGCCGACACTCGGATTTGGTTACTCGCCAAAAAATCCAGGGCGTAGGTATCGAAGTACTTGATTATCCCTCATATAGTCCTAATCTCGCCCTAACAGAATTTTATTTGTTTCGCTCGCTTTAAAATAGTTAACAGGGTAAGCGGTTCGGTGGAAGATCGGACCTCAAATCGTATATGGGTGCCTTCTTCGCGCAGCAGCCAGCCGCGCTCTAGGCGAGAGGCATTGAACATCTACCAAAACGTTGGTAGGGTGTGATGGACCATAATGAACATAAGATTACTTACTGAATTACTGCTCAAGTTGAATAAAGTTTCGTTGAAACAATCTCAAAAAATACGGATTACTTTTGAGACGACCTAATATTTTTATTCAGCAATGTTTGATTTCGTTTTTTCTAGTTTTCCTTATTTTGTAGAATACCACGCAAAAATAGAATTACTCACAGATATGTCGCTTTTTACAGGCCGTGATGATCACTCGTTTCGTCGCTATCATCATTCTGGAGATACTCATCACAGGTCGCATTCTGAATACAACCAAGACCAGGGCTCCAAGAGATCCCATCATGTCAAATCGTCTCGGTACGATAATAGTGGCTCAGGTAACAGTTTTACTTGATTTTTTCAGAAAGGTTTCTCTACTTCACTGAGAATTTTGAATTATTTGACCACAATTTTTTGGTAGACATTCTTTTGTAAAATACATATGTGGTGATAGAAAATATGATACACGAAAAATCGTGAATTATTACAGGCCGTGACGATCGCTCGCTTCGTCGTTATTACCGCTCAGGAGATACCTATCAGAATGATCGTTCTAGAATTCGCAGCGAGATTCATCTGTTCGAAAATCAGGAACGCCGTACCAGCGATGCAAGGGATCGGAGACCGAAACGAGACGATTCAAAAACTCCGGATCGATCTTCGAATCAAAAAGACTTTAGACGAATGAGCGGACGCCCATCGGATTCTGAATATGATCAAGAGCAGGACTCAAGAAGATCCCAGCGTGCTGAGAAATCCAATCGCTCGCAGAGCGGCCGTCGTTCTGTGGAAATGCAGCGTCAGGACGCGTACGACAATTTCGTTGGAGAGTCTCGTTCTCCTGATATCAGTGAGTAAAAGAAATTTGAATCAAAATTTTGTTCAATAATAAGTTTGAGATGACTTACTAACAGAGAAAATAAAATCCTATAATCAAAAGGGAGCGTTTCCAGTCACCGATTGAGAATTTCCTGAAAATTTGATCCTTGAACAAAAAATAATACCCTTTTCCGAAACTTTAATTTTTAAAATGTGCTAAAATGAATTTCAAACTCAGAAAAACAATGAAATCAGTCTTATCACCTAATTTGGTAGCTCATTTTCATCCTGAAATCACAAAAATTACCTAGCAGCACTCAAAGTATGTAAAAGGTTGAGGTTAATCAATTTCAACCTCAAAACGAGCTAATCTAAGGGATTTGCACTAACTGTTTGACTAACAAAGAACTCCTGGTGTTGCTCCTAGAAGTTTTTGGAACATCAACAAGTAGTTTTCGAATTTTATCAAAAATTATCCTTTTTCCCGAATAGATGAAAATCAATGTTTTTTTCAGATCACATATATCTTCGTCGCAGAAATGAATCTGAAGGATCCGGTGGTAACCGTCCAACTCGTGGAGGTTAGTTGTTTTTCTTTTTGGGAAAATTTCCATCGAATTGAAAAGCGTATACATGCTTATTGAAACAACAAGAAAAAAGAGTCATAATTATACATTTTGAATGTGAAAAATCATTTAAAACAAAGAGGGAATTTTCCAGACGCCCCGTCTGAGCGAATGTCCCGAAAAGACATTTTCCAAGAAGAGATTGTCAGTCGCTTTGTATTGGCAAACGGGGCAAACATAGACTGGTGGGCAGCAAACCCGAAATGTGTGGAAGATGATGAAGAGGTCGTGGACGTTCGCAAGTTCAACCAAGCCAACTTTGAAATGGGTTAGTTGTTTCGTTCACTAGCACCTGAGAAAATAACCATTATGTCTCTAAATTTGAATATGTATTTCAGTAGAACAGGACGTCTGGGACGATATTCTAGATTACTACGACGTGAAAATTTTCCGTCTGGATCAAAGTTCCCAACTGGAAATCTCGGGGAAATTGAAAAATGTCGAGGACGCGTGGAAAGACGTGGATAAGACAATGCTCGACATTTTTTATAAGAAAACGACAAAAGAAGATGGACTTTTTGATTTTGAATTCCACGTCCCGGCTAAATTCCGGGCCAAACTTGAAAATAGAGAATGGACTATCTTGCTTATGAATGGGGTGAGTATTCTCTCGATTTAGAATGTACAAAGGCAATTTCGGGGTAACACTTCTGTACTAGCAAAATGAATGAAGATAGAAAAACTGAATTAATTCTGAACAGGTTTAATACAGTGCTCCAAATAATGATAGGTTCACCCATAAAAAATCTCAAAAATCGAAAAACTGGAAAATTTTAAAAACGATACATATACTAAAAGTATGCCGAAATGAAACTCATATTTGTCAAAAAATGTTATACCCAGGTCGTTTTTGGTTTTTGCGAAAATTCGAAAAATTCGAAATTTGGCAAAATTTTATTCCAAAAAATGATAGGTTCACCTAAAAAAAATTTTGAAAATGGTAAAATTACGATTCGAAAACAGGGTTCGATGACAAGATAATGTCAGATAAAACATTTTTGAAACGATTTCATTAGAAATCCGTTCTCCTAATTCGCCTGCGGTCCATTTTGAGGGGGTTTTAATTCAGATGTCAACTGGTTGTCTCAATTTGGGAAGTTCATTGGTCTCCAAAAATGTCTGAAAACCTTCTGGTTTTCTGAAATTGTCATATTCTGCCGTTTTTCAGTATTTGGAACCAGTTATTACAAGTTTCCTAATTTTTTTTAAACTTGTCTATCACGATATTGGACTCTAATGTCTTTTGGGACCTGAAAACTGAAGTTTCGTTTGGGTCCGGGGTATGTTTCGGTTAGAAACATGTAACCAGGCATCCATTTCATTCAAAAATAAAGTTCCATACAAAGAAATGCCTTTTTGAATCCTAAAAAAAGTCAGAAGTTTTGAGCAAAAACGCCTAGCTTTTGGACCAAATCTATCCTAAACTTTTCAAGAAGTGGAACACTCGTTTCTTGCTCGTTTCATTGTTTAGCAATTTTCACATAACCAAAAAGCCTCATTTTTAGATTCCAAACAGAATTTGAACATAAAAAATTGGTTCAGAGCCGATTTCAGTGCTACCCATAAAATAAACCAAAAATGTTTTTATCTTACTCAAAACTTCTGACTTTTTCTGGATTCAAAAAGGCATTTCTTTGTATGGAACGTTATTTTTGAATGAAATGGATGCCTGGTTACATGTTTCTAACCGAAACATACCCCGGACCCAAACGAAACTTCAGTTTTCAGGTCCCAAAAGACATTAGAGTCCAATATCGTGATAGACAAGTTTTAAAAAAATTAGGAAACTTGTAATAACTGGTTCCAAATACTGAAAAACGGCAGAATATGACAATTTCAGAAAACCAGAAGGTTTTCAGACATTTTTGGAGACCAATGAACTTCCCAAATTGAGACAGCCAGTTGACATCTGAATTAAAACCCCCTCAAAATAGACCGCAAACGAATTAGGAGAACGGATTTCTAATGAAATCGTTTCAAAAATGTTTTATCTGACATTATCTTGTTATCGAACCCTGTTTTCGAATCGTAATTTTAACATTTTCAAAAATTTTTTTAGGTGAACCTATCATTTTTTGGAATAAAATTGTGCCAAATTTCAAATTTTTCGAATTTTCGCAAAAACCAAAAACGACCTGGGTATAACATTTTTTGACAAATATGAGTTTCATTTCGGCATACTTTTAGTATATGTATCGTTTTTGAAATTTTCCAGTTTTTCGATTTTTGAGATTTTTTATGGGTGAACCTATCATTATTTGGAGCACTGTATATGCAGTACCGTTTAATAAGATGTACTAAAACGTGTTTTTCAGTTGATTTTTGACCATTTTCAGAAGTATAGATCGTCTGTCAATAGTCGGTTAATTTTGAAAACTTTGGAGGGTGTAAAACAGAACTAGATTGAAAAATTTGCATTCACAGAATTTCTTTTAAAAAAATTTGGCAAATATCTGAAAACCATGGAATTATCAAATAATTCTAACGAATTCAAAGTTTTCAGTCTGGATGTGTTTTACCTCTTTTTAAAACTTTCCAAGTGATCCGACACTAGACAGCCGAGCACCAGACTTCTCGAAATAGTCGAAATGACCAAAAATCAACTGAAAAAAACACGTGTCTATATATCTCATTGACTGGTACTGTACAGTAGAATTGAACTATTATCGTGTGTTATCTTTTTCTTCCAATAATTCTTTATTTTTCAGGACTTATTTGACGTCAGGCAATGCGTTCGAGAGGACTATTCGGATGAAAACGAATGTTTCCAACTCAACGGACCAGTCCTTCATCTCGAAAAGTTGAGAAATGAACTTCTTGAGCGATTGGAAGGTCTGGAAGATGAGATTCCTCTGCGTATTCAATTAGGGAACAATGTGATCCACGTTCTTCTATTGAATTTCGCAGAAAAGTTGTACGAACTTGAAAAGCGAACCAACACCCATGTACGGTTCCATAAACTGCGTCAAGAATGGGAAACTGTTTATGTCTACATATTCGGGAAGCGAAATGATATCAAAGCATGCAAAGACGAGTTGACCGCTTTGGATGCTGAATTGCGAGGAGAATGATTAATATTTTTATGAATGTATTCTATTTCGATTTTTCACTTTTAATCTTGAATTTCAATAAATATTTGTCAAATAACAACGTCGATAAGTGTCATTTTTTCAGAATATTCTCTAAGAGTTAGAATAATGAAATCGTATCGACGCGAGTCGACACATAGTCGACTTGTATCGACTTGTGTCCACGTGTGTCGCCTCGTGTCAACACGACATCAATACGACACGAGTCGGGCCTGGTCGCGTCAAAATAAAATATTCTCCGACCCGGCCCGGCCCTGATGGCCCGGGTCAGATTCTGGAATTTCTAAATTTCGAAGTTTCGATACTTTTATAAGGACGGGTTATCCCAGAAAACTGTTTTTGAGGTGGAATTCGATGAAATGTTTCTAAATTTTTTTTAGAAATGATGTACCCGAGCGACCGGCCCGAAATTTGACAATGGTTAACAGTAGTTAGGATTGGCATGCGGAAAAATTAGTTTTCAGTTGTTGCAGGTAATTTTGGATCCCGCAACGATTATTTCTCATTTTTATTACAAAGCCGTCGTTGTGTTGTAGTTCCTTTTATTTATCACATTTCCTGTAATAGATAGGGAAAAAGTGGCAACTAATAAAATGCTCCTCATTAATTTTCAAATATTTTTACAGCTGACAATTTTTCGATGACATTTATAAAAACCGAGATAAATTGGTTTGAATTTGGAGGTTTTCTATGAAAATGGGTCTCAAAACGTCAACTTTAAACGAATTTATCACATTTTCTGTAATAGATAGGGAAAAAGTGACAACTAATAAAATGCTCCTCATTAATTTTCAAATATTTTTACAGCTGACAATTTTTCGATGACATTTATAAAAACCGAGATAAATTGGTTTAAATTTGGAGGTTTTTTATGAAAATGGGTCTCAAAACGTCAACTTTAAACGAATTTATCACATTTTCTGTAATAGATAGGGAAAAAGTGACAACTAATAAAATGCTCCTCATTAATTTTCAAATATTTTCTTAGTTGACAACTTTTCGGTGACATTTATAGAAACCGAGATAAATTGGTTTAAATTTGGAGGTTTTCTATGAAAATGGGTCTCAAAACGTCAACTTTAAACGAATTTATCACATTTTCTGTAATAGATAGGGAAAAGAGACAACTAATAAAATGCTCCCCATTAATTTTCAAATATTTTTACAGTTGACAATTTTTTGATGACATTTATAGAAACCGAGATAAATTGGTTTAAATTTGGAGGTTTTCTATGAAAATGGGTCTCAAAACGTCAACTTTAAACGAATTTATCACATTTTCTGTAATAGATAGGGAAAAAGTGACAACTAATGAAATGCTCCTGATTAATTTTCAAATATTTTCACAGTTGACAATTTTTTGATGACATTTATAGAAACCGAGATAAATTGGTTTAAATTTGGAGGTTTTCTATGAAAATGGGTCTCAAAACGTCAACTTTAAACGAATTTATCACATTTTCTGTAATAGATAGGGAAAAAGTGACAACTAATAAAATGCTCCTCATTAATTTTCAAATATTTTTACAGCTGACAATTTTTCGATGACATTTATAAAAACCGAGATAAATTGGTTTAAATTTGGAGGTTTTTTATGAAAATGGGTCTCAAAACGTCAACTTTAAACGAATTTATCACATTTTCTGTAATAGATAGGGAAAAAATGACAACTAATAAAATGCTCCTCATTAATTTTCAAATATTTTCTCAGTTGACAACTTTTCGGTGACATTTATAGAAACCGAGATAAATTGGTTTAAATTTGGAGGTTTTCTATGAAAATGGGTCTCAAAACGTCAAATTTAAACGAATTTATCACATTTTCTGTAATAGATAGGGAAAAAGTGACAACTAATGAAATGCTCCTGATTAATTTTCAAATATTTTTACAGCTGACAATTTTTTGATGACATTTATAGAAACCGAGATAAATTGGTTTAAATTTGGAGGTTTTCTATGAAAATGGGTCTCAAAACGTCAACTTTAAACGAATTTATCACATTTTCTGTAATAGATAGGGAAAAAGTGACAACTAATAAAATGCTCCTCATTAATTTTCAAATATTTTTACAGCTGACAATTTTTCGATGACATTTATAAAAACCGAGATAAATTGGTTTAAATTTGGAGGTTTTTTATGAAAATGGGTCTCAAAACGTCAACTTTAAACGAATTTATCACATTTTCTGTAATAGATAGGGAAAAAGTGACAACTAATAAAATGCTCCTCATTAATTTTCAAATATTTTCTCAGTTGACAACTTTTTGGTGACATTTATAGAAACCGAGATAAATTGGTTTAAATTTGGAGGTTTTCTATGAAAATGGGTCTCAAAACGTCAACTTTAAACGAATTTATCACATTTTCTGTAATAGATAGGGAAAAAGTGACAACTAATGAAATGCTCCTGATTAATTTTCGAATATTTTCACAGTTGACAATTTTTTGATGACATTTATAGAAACCGAGATAAATTGGTTTAAATTTGGAGGTTTTCTATGAAAATGGGTCTCAAAACGTCAACTTTAAACGAATTTATCACATTTTCTGTAATAGATAGGGAAGAAGTGACAACTAATAAAATGCTCCTCATTAATTTTCAAATATTTTTACAGTTGACAATTTTTCGATGACATTTATAAAAACCGAGATAAATTGGTTTAAATTTGGAGGTTTTCTATGAAAATGGGTCTCAAAACGTCAACTTTAAACGAATTTATCACATTTTCTGTAATAGATAGGGAAAAAGTGACAACTAATAAAATGCTCCTCATTAATTTTCAAATATTTTCACAGTTGACAATTTTTCGGTGACATTTATAGAAACCGAGATAAATTGGTTTAAATTTGGAGGTTTTCTATGAAAATGGGTCTCAAAACGTCAACTTTAAACGAATTTATCACATTTTCTGTGATAGATAGGGAAAAGAGACAACTAATAAAATGCTCCCCATTAATTTTCAAATATTTTTACAGTTGACAATTTTTTGATGACATTTATAGAAACCGAGATAAATTGGTTTAAATTTGGAGGTTTTCTATGAAAATGGGTCTCAAAACGTCAAATTTAAACGAATTTATCACATTTTCTGTAATAGATAGGGAAAAAATGACAACTAATAAAATGCTCCTCATAATTTTTTTAATATTTTTACAGTTGACAATTTTTTGATGACTTCTATAGAAACCGAGATAAATCGAGATTAAAATTTGTTATTTTTGTTTCGGGTCAATATGATAAACAGAGCTAACTTAATCTGGCAATTTCAGAAAATAATATAATCTCAAAGCACATACACAGTTCATGGGCCGGGTCAGGCTGATTCGGGAATTTTCATCAGTTGGGCTGGGTCGATACACTCTTTTAAAAATACATTTTCTATTTTTTATAATGTGTTTAATGTACGGTGAATTCATTTCAATGACCTATGCCAGACTACATAGCAGAAAATACAAAAACACTCATTTTGGAAGGGACAATTATTATCATTCCAGCCTATGCTGCCAATGATGTACTTTCCGAACTAAGATGTCACAGTATAGCTCGGCTTTCAACATATCTGGAAATCGTATTTACCCTCTGAACATACCCTAACAACTTGATGAAGCCTAGATTGAATTTTTCTGATAAACTCTTGTATTTAGTTAATGTCCACGTTAAACTTAAAGGTGGAGGGACATGAAAAAAATAATGTTCTCAAAATTTCGTTTGAATATGCCCCATCGAAGAGTTGAACTTGGAAAGACAGGTATTGAAGGTGCGGCGCCGCTACCGACTAAGTCACGCGGGCAAAGAGGCAGACGACGCCCAAATGCGTACATAAAGGCGAGGACGACAGCTGTACGCAGATTGAGACTAAGCGTTGTACACCGTCACGGTAGAATGCATACCCTGGCTACAAAAATCCTACGAAGAATCTTCTGTCTTCCCACTTAAAGTGGCCTTCACTCGAGTCATGGAAGTTCAAGTTGACTATGAATGACTACCATACAACAACTAGTGAGGTATTATACATATTAGAGTCAAACTATGAGAAAATAGGATATTGGGGACAGTAATCTCCCTGTGACGGAAAAACCAAGACAGCAAATTTCAAGTTAAGTGCCTTTCATGTGGGATCTCAGAATCTATGAAATAACGGAAACTGTGAGAAAGGCGATCGGGAAAATGGGAAACAATTTTAATCATTGGGAACGGCAAGAAAATTACTCATTCCAAAAGTCAAAAAATGAACCACTAGAATTCTGGGAAATTTCGAAATCTGCAGTTCCTTTTTGTTCAAATTCGGTTGTTATTTTCGGTTCGAGTCAATAGAATGAACGTATGTAACTAAATCTGGAAGATCCAAGAGAGAAAATACTGTCACAGCGCATGTTCAAGTTTTGCATAATGTGTATTATGTACGGTGAATTTATTTCTATGACCATTGCCATGCTTTGTAGCAAAAAAACCTTTTAAAAACTTATTTTAGAAGGAAGAATTCTTATCAATTAACCCAATGGTAATGAAGGCTTACCTACCATCTGAACCACAATGTGATAGTATGGGTTGGCATCGAACAGATCTGAAAATTCTATTCACCCTCTGATCATACCCACAACAACTTGATGAGCCCTTCATGTGGTTTTTGATTCACTCTTGAATTTAGTGACTGCTGGCGTTAGAATTAAGTGCCCTCCATTCGGGTCATAAAAGTTCAGACTGAATGCGAATGACCATAATACAAAAAATAGTGTGGTACTATATCAGAGTCAAACTATTCCTATGGGAAACTAGGATATAGGGGACCGTAATCCCCCTGTGACCGAGCACACAAAATAGCAAATTTCAAGTTAAGTGCCCTTCATGTGGGGTCAAAGTAGATTAAGTTTTGGAAATGAAAGTGTGAATGGCTGTCGCCAGTGAAAAGGTTTGCTTGAGTTAAACAAGTCCAACGGGAAAATACGATGATGAGAACACTAATCTATCTGCAATTCCGAAAGTGGCCCATTCGCTGCAATAACCCTTTATAACTCGGCTTTCGTTTTTTGGGCGCTGGTTGGTCAGATTATTTTCGGCAAAAACTGAGAAACTGGGAACTGTGAAAATATTCTGGGAATGCAAAAGTTTTCAATCGAACTCTGTTTCAAACTCGCCAAAGATTTTCAGAGTAATTGCATATTTGACACCCGAGCTCCGAGCTTCTAAAAACAGACACAATGATCAAAAATGAACTGAAAAATACGTTTTCGGTTATCTTATGAACCAGTACTGAATGTTGTCATACTGAAAGATGAATAAGAAGTTTCATTTCTGAATTCCTATCTAGAAAAATCAGGTCAAAATTTAGAATAAACAAAAACGTGTCATCAAAAACTAACGCAAGATCCAAATCTCAAAATCCAAGAAACTGGAAACAGTAAGAGTGAAATCATTGAAAACGAAACTCAAAGTACTAACTACAGAAAACAAACATTGAAACGCATTATTAAAACTCTGGTAAATTCCAAACATTGCGAGTTTTTTCAAAATTTGATTTCCACGGCATATTTTAATCTTGAGAATCCCCTATTCACGAAAAATTAATACCCTCCTTTTTTGAATATCCAATTTTTCAAAATTTCTGATTTCTAATTTTCAAATTTCAGGGTTTATCTAACAGAATCTAATAAATTTTCACCTCGTTGTGATGGGACTGTATTTGAATAATCTTTCAAAAAATATAATTTCCCATGTTTAAAAAAACCAATTAAATGGCTGTCTCATTCAACAGAATTTAGAGACAAAGAAAAGAGAAGAGACGGCAGAGGGTAAATGTCATTTCTACAGTTGCCCTTTTAGGAGGTTTCGAAAATTCATAAGTAAACCAAGGAGAGACGTTCTATTTTATTTCTGGATAATTCGATTTTTCCCCTTATTTCAAACACTTCTAAAACATTTGATGAGTTTTTCCTAAAATAATAGCAACGTAACCAGTATGTGTGATTTTAGTTGATTTCGGACAGTTTTTTCGGTGGAAAAGAGACTATTGGAGAACATTCCAAATAGTTTTAACTGCCCTGAAAACTTCAGAGTATACTGAAAAATTATTTTTTTTTGTTTTCAATTTCCATTCTGATGAGATAAGTCGCATATAACCGAAAAAAAATGCTCACAGTAGCTCCGAATTTATAGTTGAACTATTTGAAAAACTCTTATCTCCCCTTCTCTTCTGAAAAAAATGTCAACAATTTTTTTCCTGTGTAAAACCAAAATATGAAATTTTAAAAGTCCGGTGTTTCATCTTCCGCAATCTATCCCAAGTTAGAAAAACTCACTGTTTCCTCTCATCTTTTCTGTCTGTTCGCATTTGAATCTCAAAAAGCATCATGAATTAGGCCATCTCGTTAACACACTGCGAGACGTTTAGTAACCCGATATGCTTACGCTACCTGACCAACAAGCGCAACAGACAAAGGTCAGCAGAAGGGGAACAGGGGTACTGTTTAAGAAAGAGTCGAGGAATTCTGAGGTTTTTCTCAATAGGGATCCTCATTTCAACAGCTCGTAGACCCAGATTTTGATGAAAACTTAAAAATAGGCGAAAAATCGCATATACATACGTAAAGACACCAAATTTCATACATTTCATCAAAAAAGTTTTAATTCAAATTCGAATTTTTCGAGATTTTCCAGATTTGATCGAGAGCTGGAGAAAGCTTTTTTTGAGAATATGTTTGATATGTGAAATCTGATTTGATTTTTTTTTTGAATGTCCTAGAAGTGTAGGTTTGATCATTTTCTGCTTAAAATTCTTATATTTTACTGGTTACTCTGAAAATCTCTTAATGTTGCATTATTATTTCTAAATTTTTTACATGATTATTCGGGGGCTTTGAGACATGTGGCCACCGTAATAATACAGGCAAATGGATAGGATTCAGTTTACAAAGTTTGGGCTTTTCGAATACGTTTTTTCTAATAGGGTACATTTTCAAATTGAAAAAATTCGAAAAACTATTTTTGCACGAAAATTGAGATTTGGAAGTTTTAGAAATTTTCAAAATGTACCCTATCAGAATAAAACATATTAAAAAAACCAAAAAAATCTACTTCTTACTAAGGAAACTTTTCCGTGTGTGTGTCTGTGTGTGTGTCCGTCTCGGACATTTACTTGAATAACTCAAAGGGACATGGGACTCCTATAGTGGTGTGTGGTATGTAGTCATGGACTACCGAGCGCTTCATGCTCATGGTGTCCTGGGCCTTCTAGCTTATAGGGAACCTACACAGTGGAGAATCGAAATTTTCAAAAATATCCCAAAACTCACTAAAACTTCAAGATATTTTGCAAAACGTATTTTAGGCCTAATTATGAGCGTCCTACAAAAAATTGAGCTCAAATCTCCAAAATTAAAATTTTTTGAAATTTTTGCTTTTTTCGAGAATCAGTTCAATGTTGGTCATGTGGCCTACTGCAAATCTGTGTTTTAAAGTTATTAGTTTTACAGGCATTATTTTCAAAAATTTCTGTAATTTTCTGATGCATTATTCATGAACATTTTCCTTGGAAAATCGTTTTTTTCTCCAAAAACAAACAAAATTATTTTCCTAGCAGAACATTTTTAAGTTTCAGTTTTTTGAAATGATTGAATTCCGAAATTTCAGAAGTTTCAGTTTCCTGATCGCTTAATTTTTGAATTAAAACATTTCCGAATCCGTTTTTTTTGAATTCCAAAAAGTCGACATTTTAAGATTTAGAAATGGACATAATTTAAAATTTTTTAAAGATTTTCAATCTGCGGTTTTGAATTTCCCGAGTTTCAAAATTTTTGTAATTTTGAAAAAATCAGAAAGTGAGAAATACGGAAAACCAGAAATTGTGAAATTCGAAGTATCAAAACAGCTATAAAAGTTTCAGAAGTTTCCAGGAACTTCCAGAAAATTTCGGAAAGTTCAAGAAGATTCCCGAACATAAAGAATGTCGAGAAAACTCCTGAAAACTTCAAAACATTCTAAAAAGTTCCAGAACATTCGAGAACAATCCAGGAAATTCCGGAAATTTCCAGAAATTTCTAAAACATTCCAAAAAACTTCAAAATATTCTGGAACGTTCCAGAATATTCTGAAAAATGTCAAGAAAATTCAAAAAAATTTCCAAAAATGTCTAAAACTTTTTCATTATTCACATTTATCTACAAGAATACAGGTCTTGCAACCTCTTCCCTATACTTTCAATATAATCTAGAACCAGAGGCTTAGATAAAATTATGTATGAAGTTTCCGAAATTAAGGGAACCCGAAGATTTGAAATACTCGGAAAATACAGATTTTCGAAAATTCGTGAATTTTGGTTCGAAAATCGAAACTTTCTGAAATTTGTACTCTGTTTACAAGAAACCGGCATTCTGTCATGAAGAAACTCGGAAGCTCGGAAACTCAGAAAATTGGATATTTGAATTCAGCTATCGAGTTTTCTCTAGAAACCGACAAGACTTAATGGAAATTACCAAAAAAATGGGAAAATTACGTCTGCAATAACCAAAAAAAAACAAGCGGCCTAGCCAGGGTGGCATTCTATCAGAGGTAAGCATCAAATAGATGTGGACTTCTATTATAAAAACCCAAAGTTTGAAAACTGAAATACTTCGGAGTCTCTCGGAAAGAATGAAATTCAGAAATTATTAATTCAATTGTAAAATACAGTGCACAAAAGCCAGGAGGTTGAGCCCCCGGCAGGGGGCTCAAACCGACTGGTATTTTACTAGTCAAAAATCTATCCATCAGAGATGTCCGAAATTACTTTTTTGAGAAACGGCATCCGGAATCCTGACTAATAGAAGTTTCAGGGAATCCGGAACGTAAAAAACTTAAAGACCGAAATATGGAAGACGAAATCCGTAGTTTTGACGTTTCCGATGGGCATTAACAACTTTCAATGGGCAAAAAATGGCAAAATGCCCGCTCGCAAGTCTTTGACACTTCTTTCGACAAGTGTTGTAAATATCCTTTTTGTCATTCTTACTTGTTTTGTAAACCGGAGCTTATTAGAACTTTTTCGGACAGTGTTTCGAATTCATTTTTTGCCATTTTTACTCGCTTTGTCAATTCCTTGTAAAATCAATTCATTGACACGTGATAGCGAAATACCAAAACTTATTTTGCTCTACATGCTCAGATATTTGGATATCTTCATAATAGTTCTTCAGAATCATCTTCTCCTTCGATAAAGGTCGTCACCGAGATCTGACCTGTGACGCGCGAGTCATCTGAAAAGAGTTCTCACAAAATGGGCGTCGCCTATTTATGCGTGTGTGCGTACAGTATGCGTCTCTTGAGCTACGTCCATTACGCGTTTTCGTCTTCCAACCATCATTACTCATACATTCAGATTTTAGTTTCTTCCTTTAACTCTTTTTTTCAATATTATATTTTCTTTCATTCTCCAAATATATATATATATACTCTAATTCCCACAGATTATAAAAAAATCGAATAATTTCTAGTTTTCTGTTTCATCAGGCATGATCCAAATCACAGACAAAAGTTTTTTGGCATAATTTTAAGATAATGTCTATATTCCCCAATTTTGCCTACGTCCGATACCGTATTCCTCATAAAATATGAGTATCCCGTATCCCTCGTAAAATACCGTATCCCTCGTAAAATGTAAGATACCGTATCCCTCGTAAAATATGAGTATACGGTAATTTCCTCTTCCTTCCTCACCCTGAAGTCTATTGGTATAAAAGGTTAGTTTGCCCACTCGAATCAGCTCAGTCATTCATATTCTGACTTCGTTTCCCACATTTCACCTCTCATTTAGTTTTTCTGTCCCTTCATTCGTTTTCGCTTTGAAATGAAACGAGTAAAAATGTTAGTTTTACAACAAGAAATGCTTTGATGGAGCAAAGAAAACTACTGTTTTTGAAACTTCATAAGTGATATTTCTGGTATTTGGAAGAATTCAATATTAGTTGTAAATAGTCTCCAGCTCACATTCAGTTTTAGGTTTAAAAAAACTACTATAATTCATCAAACTTTTTTATCGTTTCAATTATCTTTCTTTTTACCATCATCCTTCGCATTAGGAGCATATCGCAAAAAAATTTCAGACTTATAACGTCAACAATCAACATGCCGGTCAAGAATGATTTCGCCCATCCATTTGAACTGGCTCCAATTAAGCCTAGAGGCAAGCCGTTCAACTTTGTTATTACAAAGCACACGGTTAGGCCAATGTTTTCATTTCTCCACAGGTAAGTTGAAAAACTCCACTTTTTACAATAATCTAAACAAAAATGTCATTTAATATTACATGATTTTTACAAGTTTTAATTGGTTCTTAAAGGAACGCATATTTAACAAAGAAAATGTCTTCGAGTATAGACTCTAACAAGGGAACCTTTTAAGTTGGCCTTTTAGTTTGCATAAACTAACTTCACAGGATGAAAAAGCGTATTTCAAAACCTTTAACTCCGTTTTCAAAGTCTGCTTACGAGAACTTTGAAGTGCTGAAATTTCAGTTTCAGCACCAAAAAATCACTTTTTCAGGGTAAAATCAGCAATTTTCAAATCTGATTTTTTCGACTTTTAGGAGGTTCAAGTTTTTGAAAATTTTTATGTTATACTTGAAATAATTTGAAATTTCATATTTCAACATTTTTTTCAAAAAAAAAAATTCAGAAAAGTTTTGGTTTCAAATTTAGTTACACTTTGGGTGTGTCCAAGTTTCCAATTTCAAACATGTTTTTGAGAATAGTAATGAAATATACAATTTCAAATCATTTCACGTACATATAAGACAAAAAGTTTCAAGATCTAATACTTCCTAAAAGTGGAGGAAATCAGACTTGAAAATAGCTGATTTTTCACTGAAAAATTGATTTTTTGGTGACCACTTTGTAATAAATTGGCTCCAAGTTGATAGTTAGTGAACGAGATTTTGTTTTAGCGTGAACGATAGAAATTAGTAAATTAATGTCTTGGTTTCAGATTATTCACCGAAGTGGTTGCAAGATTCGGCATCACGCTGCCGTCACTCGAAGTTACCGATAACCTGACAAGGAAGGATGCAGCCGAACAATTGATGAGTGTGCTTTCCCTGATGAGTGCTCGGTTCTATGATGCCCCGAATGCCGTGAGTTATTTGCCAGAACTAGCAACAATACATTGAAGAGACTACCTTCATGTATAGTAACCTAATCTTCTTTCGGTAGTGTGAATCCCACTGACCATATGGAAATTTGAAACTTCCTATTTTTATGACTCACCTAATCATTCACAAAATCAAACTTTTTGATACTTTAAAAATTTCAAGCAGGTTTGGAATTTTCGACCGCTTTCTGAACTTCAAGAAAAAACATTAAAATCGGAAGTTTAGAGAATTTTAGTTTTTTGAGCTCCCATAATAACATATTTCTTCACTTCACCTCAGAATATTTGTGACGAAAAAAAGATAATTTAAATGTTCCTCCCAAAAATTTCACAAGAGAACGTCAACACTTTATGAACCTAGATTTTTATGAAATTTTCAAGATACCGTAAAACCTGTATCAGAAGGGTTCATTTTTCGCAATTTCACAGAGATATGTTAAAAAACGCTATTTTTATTCAAAAACAGCTAATTTTGGTGAAATTGATACATTTTCATGAATGCTGAGCAAGAATTCACCATTTTTTCAAATGAAAATTTACCGGAAAAATTTCTGGAAAAATAGAAGAACGCCCTTTTATTAAAGGGTCCCTGTAATAGAAGGGCCCTCCGGATGTACCTTGGAACAGTACAAGGGCCGGCCCTTCTAGTACATCTAGACCTCTCCAAAAATATTCTATCGCCATTGCCAGTATCAGTCAAGTTATATCAGCTTTAGTACCAAAAATCGCGTTGTCAGTGCAAAAAAAGTTTTTTATTTTCGAAATTCTCCACAGAAACTTTTTTTTTTGAGAAAATACCTAAAATAACAAATTTAATGTGTTGAACGTCCTAGAAATTGAGACGATGTTTTTCGAAAATTTTGCACTAAAATGCGATTCTTCGAAGAAACTGAAAATTCGGATTCTGAAATTTTCAGTGATGTCCAGATAGCCTATTTTCAACCTATCCTGGAAGTTTCATCAAAGCCTGGGTTTGCGACGTTCGCTTCTTTAAATTATTCCACTAAATGAAAAAATAATATTTACAGAGAACAAGCTTCTCACCACCACCGGAGTTTCAGAAATGGTGGAACAACCCGCGTTGCAATTTTGACATGGTCATAACGTTGCTGGATTTCGCGTACGGTATGGCCATCCCCAATCCAAGGGTCCTGAACAAGGGAAGAGGAAACGCCGTAAGTCTTGTACATTTTCATGTTTATGAGATAATCGTCCATGTTTTTAGACCTATGGAGAAATCCAATACCCCCTGCTAGCCCATATCTTGAGTGTCCTTAAAATGAGTTCATCCGACGTGTTTCTTGATATGGGCAGCGGGATCGGCCAGGTGGTGCTGTATGTAGCCGCCATGACCGACGTCCGCAAGGGGTATGGCATTGAAAAAGATGAGCTACCAGCAACCTTGGGATTCAAACAAAAGGAGTACTTTGATGGGTTAGTTGATTTTCTGTGTAGATTAATGGTTATTTATTAGTTTCAGCATTATGGAATACTTCAAAAAAGAGCAGAAAGAAACCCAGCTGTTCCACAAAAGCTTCTTGAGTGTGATTGTCGAGCCGATTATCTATGAGGCAACGGTTATTTTTATAAATAACAGGAAGTTTGACGCTGTGCTTACCCTTGCGTTGAATCGAGTATTAATGAAATGCAAGAGCGGCACAAGAATCGTCACGTCGAGAAAACTTGTGGAGAGAACGGAATCGATGAAGAAGCGGGACAAAACACAAGGAATAATAAGTCAGTTTCGTTATATAACTTTTATTTAAATTAAATTCGAATTTACAGCGCTGGACGATGTCTCCGAGTGTGACGAAATCCCGAAATCTGACAAGATTGCCGAAGAACAAATGGTTTCATGGACCGCAAATGGGTGTGCATTCTATTTGACAACAATGAAATAAAATAATAAAATACACATTCATTTCTGGTTCATAAGATCGGCTCTCTAATTCCTTTTTTTGTTTTCTCATTATCCCCCCCCCCCTCTTATCATAAAGAGTCCGGACTTCTACAATTCATTTCATAATCAACTTGAATTTTGTGTCTAGGAACCTTTCTTGAATTCTTGTTGCTTCTTTTTAACTACTCCATCTGACCCTTTTACTGAGACACCCCCCTTTCCTAACTGTTAATTTTGAGTCTAGTTTTCTTGGTTCCCGTGAGAAAAATCAGAAAGCGGTCGACTGATAACACTTTTGATATTATGACAAACATTTGGTGGGTTGACAACTTTTCAATATTTTTCATTGAAAACAAGAAAATATTCGATCAAAGTTACCGGTAATTTTTTTATTCCGACACTCTACTCCTCATTTCTCTTATTACATATTCATAATCATTTTATTTATACCTGAAGAAATCTTCAATAAACTTGACGAGGAATGTGTGCTACAATGCGCCTGAAAGAAAACCAAACTCTTCAAACGCTTGTATTTGATATGTGTAAAACCTTTCAATGCAAATTTCCGAAATCAACTGAGATTATTCAGAGATCACATGGCTCGAAATTCATTTTCTAGGAAAAGTCATGAAGACAAGAAAAGAAAACTCGGAAACTTTAGAACAGAAGAAAATGTGATAGAAAAGTTTATACAAACGGCTTGAAATACAATACGAGATGAAGGGAGCGTGAAAGACAAACAGGTCAGAGAAGAATATACAAAAAAACAAGTACAAACTACACAGTTTAATATCCTGGAGCAGTTCGTGGTGGTGGGCAATGATCGCAAGCCCCCTCGGATCCATTATCTCCATCTTGACCTGGTTGTCCTGGCTGTCCTGGAGCTCCTGGCTGCCCTGGTGCTCCGGCATCTCCTTGTGGTCCTGGAGCTCCTGGTTGAGAACCAGCTCCTCGTTGTCCAGGTTGTCCTGCAGGTCCAGCTGATCCTGGTGGTCCTGGTGGTCCAGCTGGTCCTGGGGTTCCTGGTACATCGACAACTTGTCCTGGAGCTCCTGGTGCTCCTGGGTGACCATTGGTTCCTGGTTGTCCAGATGGTCCTGGTAGTCCAGCTGGTCCTGGAGGTCCTGGAAGAGCAGCTCCTCCTGATTGTCCAGGGGCTCCTGGGGCTCCTGATGATCCCTTCTGTCCTGGAGCTCCAGATGGTCCTGGCGGTCCTGCTGGGCAATCAAAGCAGAATGAGTCAGCGGAGACGTGAGAGTCATCAGATGCATCTTGCCCTGGATGTCCTGGGGCTCCTGGAGTTCCATCGTTTCCTGGTGCTCCATCTTGTCCTGGTTGTCCTGGAGGTCCAGCAGCACCGACTCCACACGAGCAGCAAGATCCGGAAGATGAAGATACTGGCATTCTATGGGAAGCTGGAGCTGAAGCAAATGAAGATGGGGCTACTTGGTGCTGAGCAACTGGAGCTGGAGCTGGAACGGAGGCAACTGGAGCAGCAGTTGGGGTTTGATCCTCCACCTCGTTTCCATCCTCATCAACATAGACGATCTCGACTTCCTCCTCTTCATTCTGGCGACGGATTTTTTTGGAACGAGTGATTTCTCCGGTATGACGACGAGCGGCACGACGGGTACGTCCGGATACTCCATGAAGAGTTTGGAACTGAATGTTTTTCTTTTTTTTTTCATAGTTTTCAATTTGTTAAGCTTACGTTATTGTACTCATCCCAGAGTCCATCTGTTCTATGTTGGCAAAAATCCACTTCAGTTTGAAGAGAAGACTGAACATGTTGCATGTAGTTGTACAACATTGGAACGGCAAGAATCGCAGTAAGGGTGGCCACAGTTGAGATGGCAATTCCTGCAAATATTGTAAGTCACCACTAGAAACTTTTGTTGGCAATAAATAGTCACGTGCACTTTGAGGCCAATTGACTAGGTTCCTATGAAAGTTAATCAAAAGCTGTCAACAGACAAAATGTTTTTGAAATCATGATAAAGAACTTATCAGTTGACAACTTTTTTATATATTTTACAGAAATAAATATAAATTGGCATAAAGTAAAAAATTAAGGACTCTTATTTCACTTTGTGTCATTATGGTGAACAATTTTTCAGTTCACCATTTTGTCATATCTTCGACGAGAACTGAGATGAATAAATTGGCTCGAAGTCGGAAGTTGGTGAGCCCTTCTAAATATTACGTGTCTCACCGTATGTAACTTTTGAGACTTGTAAAAACTTATTTTGAAATTAGTAAATCTCAGGTATTACTAAAGTTGAAAAAAATCTGAATTCCTTACGGAAAGAGTTCGATTTGATCATTTTTTTGCAGAAACTACGGAATTATCTAATTTATGTAGATGCCGTGCAACGTGTAATAGAAGGGCCCCACAGTGTCAAATTCGATCTATTTTTTCTCGGCTCCTTTGCAGGTGCTGGAAATGTGTCAACTGCCAAAATGTTTCGAATATCATGATAAACAATTTATCAGTTAACAACTTTACGATATCTTTGGCAACATCCGAAATAAATTTGCTTGATGTCAAAAGTGTGGTGAGTGGAAAAGGCGCTTCTATTATATTTTTACGGTGTGAAGAACACTGTTAATTTGAAGATAATATTTTTTGACTTCTGTGCACGATATTGAAAATGGGTCAACTAATAAAATGTTTTTTATATTATGAGAAACAATTTACCATAACTTTGACAGGAACCGAGATAAATTGGCTCAAAGTTGAAGTTATGGACTTTTTTTATTTTATATTTATTCAAAAATATCTTTTCTACATCTCAGAAGCATTTACACGGTAACGAAAACATACCAGCAAAAGCAATCTTGCGATAAGACTCGGTCTCGATGGCAATCTTCTTTGGATCCTCCATTCCTGCAACTGACAAGTAAAACTAATAATGTTAAAATTTTTCGCAATTGCGAATTGTAGTAAAAAATGGAGGTTTTCAAATTCCAAAAAATGTTGCGAATTAGAAATGAAATGAAAACCGAAAGTGGCATATTTTTCTCATCTCTTCGAATCCTTTTATACACGAGGTAGCCCAAAAAAGTTTAGTTCCCATGATGTAGTAACACGGAAGAATACTTTTTTAGCTTAACAGCTTCAACTTCCCATTACAATATTTCTCTTTTACTATCTTTCCCAGTTTTCTCTGCCTTCTTTATTTATTTGACTCTAGATTCCAAACCGATTACTTGTGTCCTGTGGGTGAGAGACAAGAAGAAGGCTAACGGCAGATGCGCGTGTTGTGATACGGAAGTTGAGAAGACGCGAGAAAAAAGGGGCAGTCACCTTGATCGGAGAAAACTGGCAAAGACTTCCTCTTCTTCTTCTTTTGCTAAATGATCATGGCATTATATGTTTATGTTGTTTCTCGCGCAATCGGAACATATAACTGCGGGTCAAATTGTGTAACTTTCTTTGTCGGATAATAGTCTTCTTTCTTTGAAATATTCTTTCAAGCTGTTTTTCGAGAAAATCATCCATTTTCCACTAAAAATCAACTGACAAGCGAATGTCTTTCATTGTGTTGTTGTAGGCATTTATTGAAAGTAATTATAGCATTTATCCCAAAACTGAAATCCCGAGAATGCCTATATTATCATCTTCCATCTTTTTCAAATCGACAGAAGAATTTTGTTAAATAACTCGAGAAAAAATTGAATATTTTTTTCCAACAGGACATATTTTTTTGGCAATAAAAGCTGCTCCGTGGTATTGATTTTAAAATAATCATTCTTATGATAAATAAATGAAGTTGCGTTTCTTTCTCTGTGGATTGATTCGCACATTTTTGAAAAGCTGGAAATTAAATATAATTCGACGTGATCTTTTAAAAAGAGACGAACGAAGCGATGATAAAGCAATAAATTGATCAAATCGCGCCGAAGGCGCACCAGACAGCTGTTTGAAGCGCCGGAGGCGCGGCAAGCATGTTGGTACTGGTAAACTGATCACTTTCCAAATATTATTATACTGTTTTCACTCTGATAGATGTCTACCTGATATGTTCACTTTAAGCTCAATTATCTCAGTTCCTTCACAAAAAGCCAAAACGTTTGCGACTGAGAAAATATCGGCCATAATATCAATACCATTTTATCTGTTGTCAACTTTTTGATATCTTTTGAAAAAGCCAAGATAGAAGCGGTCAAAGTGCACTTATCGGAATGACTTTCTTCTATTATGAAAAATAAGGTGTTCCTACATGTGGTAGGGGACTTCACACTTCGAAAAGTTACGGCTTTCCAACATTTTAACAGCATCCCATTATGGCCTGCTTAGCTCTCTGGAAATATCACGGACCAGATTGTTCACTTCACGTTGTAAAAAATCTTAAAACTTCAGAAATCTTTTTTTGGCTCTAAAATCTTTGTTCATTAGAAATAATTTCAAAATAAATTCTGTTCTCCGCCATTTTTCATTAAGAGGTTTTATCGAGTTTTTTAAAATTCATCCTAGAATTTATTTTCGAAAAATGCAGAAAACAATTGCTTCTAAAATTTTGTGTTAGAAACTGTATGAAAGCCTGTATATTGAATTCCATACTATACAGGCTGACAATGTTGTTGAAATCATTCAGCATGGTCAAAGATGATATTAAAATTGAGGATTTCAGAAACATTTTTTTGCTCAAAAGCGTCTGAAAAATTGAAAAAAAAACAACACGATTCTAAAACTAGACTTTCTGTAATTTTTTTGGACTTTTTGCGCAAATTTTCTAAGTGTGAAAATCCAGTTACTGCGAAACTATAATTTTTGTTCGAAGATGTGAAAAATCTACAAGTCAAAATTATCTTATAATTTCAAATTTTTTAAAGGTTCAAGTTTCTAAAAAAATACATAATAACTGAACGCAAAAAGTTTGAAAATTGTATTGAACTTTACTTTCACATAATCAATCAAAAAAGAAATGCACAAACAAAAAAACCAGTGCCAAAAACAATTCAAACCATGTGACGGAACGAGATGTGAAAGCTAGAAAAAACAGTATCTCTGTGAGTTTTGAGAGAAAAGTGGGAGAGAAATAAAAATAACGGAAAGTTTTGAATCATGATGACAAGAAAAATATTTAAAAAAACTGGATAAGTGTCGAACTGGACTTATGAAAAAATGGGGAATGATGAAAAGTTGAAAATCCACGATATGAGACAAGAAAAAACGGATTTAGAAAAAAATTGAATAAAATTAGAAAAAAAGACAACTACAAAATTTCAAATATTGAATAAGAAATGAGGAGTGAAAATATGAAATTAGAAAAAAAGTTAGAAAGATGATATTTAAAAAACGTTCGATAAATTGAAAAAATCGGTAGTCATTTGTAATCCTTCTTTGCTCGTATACCTCTCTGGTTACCAAATCACTGACCGCTGGGCATCTGACGTCTGAGCATCGACGTTTTTTACTGGTTCTGGCTGCTGATTCACTAGTTGATTGGTATCTGCTTTCTGGACATCCGGCTGCTGAGCTTCGGCGATTTGGCATTCTGGCTGCTGGTCCATTGGTTGATTGCCTTCCGCCCTCTGTGCGTCTGGCCGCTGTTCTTCAGGTTTAAGTATTCCAACCAGATCATCCATGAAAGGTCCCTTCAATAGTTTCTGTTTCCAACGCGGAATAGGAGTTGGCTTATTTCGATCTGGCTGTCTGAACAGCGTCGAAATCCGTGGAAAGATTTTTCCCTGCAAATAGATGAAAAATTATTCAGACTGAAACAAAATAAAAATCATCACCTGCCAGATGGGATGTGTGAAATTATAAGTTGTAGCAAATCGTCCAACAAGTCCCGGTTCCACGTCTAGCACTGCTCCCACTTTTCTCAGATCTCCATTATGCTCTATCAGAAGGTCTCTATAGTGAATTTGTTCCTCCTCGCTCCATGACTTTTTGGGCTCTTTTCTTTTTTTGGGATCTTTGATTGGGTCTACAAATTCTCTTGACTCGAATCCAGATTCCCGGCAACTGCATTTGGTGAAGAACGGAAGTTTGAATGGCTTGAGTTTTCGAATCATCTGTTCTCCCTTCTCTCTCTTTTTCTCCTCATTCACATGTCCTCCTCTCTTTTTGGCTTTTATGCTTTCCTCTGATTGCTTGATATTCAACATATCGCACTCTTCCTCCGTCAAATCCAATTCCCTCCATCGCTTTTCATCTTCTGCTATCAGCCATTGCTCCATCTCCTCCCTGGTCCAGCTTCGGTTATCTCTTGCTTCTTTTTCAGTCCACTTATTCAAAAAATCGTTTTCGGTATCCAAAAAGATTACTTGTTTGGCCGGCCTCTCGTGTTCGAAAATCTTTCCATATGTGAGGCAAATCAGGCATTTTTTGCTTGAGTCCGCATGAGGGCGACGATGTTTAGTGCACACGAAGCAGCCGACTCGTGGTTCGAAGGCAACATCCATGTAAACCGGATCGTTGCAGTTGCATCCGACTCCGAAGCTTGCTTGTCGGGAGTAGAATCGAATGAACTGCTCTCGGAACATTTGGATTTCCGGTAAATGCCAATTCCGCATCTGCAAAAAATATATTATTCTTAGAAAAAATGAATAAGTTCAGAATTAGAGACCATATTCATAAAAATATTTCAAGGAAAATCATTTTCTCTCCGAACATAAACTGAATCAATTTTTTTGAATAAGCTTTTCAATTAAAAATCAACTTATTTTCCAAAAGTTGAATGGAAGCGTGAAAATGCACTAAAGTGAAACTTATTTAGATGATTTCCCAATCCACAGAGTCAGAAAATGACTTATGAACTGATTTATCTCCGAAACTATCATTCTTATCCGTCATTCTTATAATAAATAAATGAAGTTGCGTCTCTTTCTCTGTGGATTTGTCTTCACCTTTTTGAAAAGTTCGAAGATTAAATACATTTGATGTGGCCTTTTAAAAAAAGAGGAGCGAAGCGACGATAAAGAAAAAATTGATCAAATCGCGCCGAAGGCGCACCAGCCAGCTGTTTGAAACGTCGGAGGCGCGGCAAACAGGCTGGTGTACCATAAACACTCTAATAGAAAACCACCATATAATTGCACTTATAGTTAGAGATCAATCATCTCGATCCCTGCCAAAGATATCATAACGTTGTCAACTTATACAATGTTTTTTTCTTAATATCACCAACATTTTATTAGTTGACGAACTTTCGTCATATTTTATTGACCCCGAGATACTTAAGCTCAAAGTTCCAGTATGAGGTGCTCTTTTGTTACAGAATCACGAAATAATGATGAACAGAGAGTAGCAAATTGTACTAGCAAAACATCCAAAACGTACAAAGCAAATGTGAAAACAGATAGAGTTTCAATTTATAGTCTCCTTTGAAAAGTTTTCAAAAACTGTTACGAAAATAAATAAAAACTATATACCGTTTCGAAATTTTCTACTATAGGAGCCGAGATAGTTGTGCTCAACCTTGACAGTGTGGGGGCCGATGGTTTTACGATAAACATCCTTTTTTTTCAGTATATCTGAAATTTTCAACACAATTTGTATATCATTAACTCATTTGTTGATTATCATTCTTATAATAAACCAGCAAGCTGGTGCTCCTTCGGCCCGATTTAAAAGATATTGGTTAAATTGCGCCGAAGGCTTGCTAGCCAGCTGTTTGAAGCGCCGAAGATGCGGCAAACAGGCTGGTAATATACCGTATTTCCTCTAATAGAAGCCCATGGGCTTCTATTTTTCAACCTCTTTCTCAGAGTGGGCTTCTATTAGAGGTGGGCTTCAATTAGAGGGTGGGCTTCTATTTTTCAATGATCAATTTACGAAAAAATGTTTTGTTCAAAAAATCAGAAATTTGACCATTCGGAAGTTAAGAATTCTGAAATTCGGTTTTTTTTCAAATTCTAAGTTTTCATTCTGCAAGTCTGAACTCTGAAATTCCGAATTTATGTAATTCGGAGATTCCAGAACCTCAAAATACAAAATTCAGGAATTCTATAGATCAGAAAATGAGAAATTTTCGGTTTCTAAAATCACAGTTCCCAAAATTCTGGAATTTTTAATTACCGTCTTTTCTCTGATAGAAGCCCATGGGCTTCTATTAGAGGGTGGGCTTCTATTTTTCGGAGCACCTCGCGGGGTGGGCTTCTATTAGAGGTGGGCTTCAAATAGAGGTGGGCTTCTATTAGAGGAAATACGGTATAATGGAGTGTCTGTCTTCTTAATTGTTTGTCATTTGGTTCTTTCCAGAGGAGAAGTTTCCTGAAGAAAAAATCCGCCAGACCAAATTTGATCTACCCTAAAACTTATAAAGTTGTCAGGCATTCATAAAAAAAGAAAAAATATTTCAATCGGTTTTCAAAAAGTGAGGAGAAAAAAAGGAAAAACTGCCAGACGTTTGGAGAGCTGGAGGCACGGAAAACAAAAAAAACGAACGTTCTTATTTTTGGACGAATTATGTAAAACTTCTAGCTCTCTCCATTCGTGTCATTCGTATCAAAAATCATAGTTTTTCAGGCAACAATGAGATTCAGCTTCCAAGTTAAATAATAATGCACTTAAAACACAAATCTATCAATATAAAACTTTTGTGGAATGAGAATTTTCCGAAATTTGAGTGTGAACATCCATTTTAATAAACACCCCTATTTATTAGGTTGGCAAATAAGTTTCTTCCGATTTTGAATGCTCAACTTTGAAAGTTCATATCTGGTCAGTGGGATACTTTTTCCTGACGGATGTTTTTTTGTTGGATAGAGTATCTCACGGACTTGTTACACACATCCTGGCTCTTTCCTCCTTATTGTCGTTCGCGAGCACGCCGCTTGCTTTTGTCCCTTGCTGTTTAAATTTTCGAAATGGCATTTTATTGTTATTCCTTTCTGGTTTGAAAAACTACGAAATTCACAAGAAGTTGAAAGGAATAGATAAAGGAGAATCTTCTACTGCTTATACCGTCAAGCATTGGACCGATAATTTTGAAGCCAAAAATTTTGAATCGGTAGACGGAGATAGGTCCGAAATTTGCACTTTGAGCTATTGACTGATCCTATTGAAACCAATCCGTTTCAAACCACTTGTTAAATGTAATAGGCATTGCCCGTTAGTCAACCAAATACTGTTAACAAATTGAAGTCCCCTGGCAATGTCGAAAAATTGGATGGTTCGTACCCTATTTTTTGAAGGGCTACGATATGAATTTCCATGTGGATATGAGCATGTTTCTCCTATCATTTCTCCGCACGTTCAGTTGGGTGTATGATCTAATTACTGTGGATGAGAAGTGGGTAAGCTACTCTAACATTGTGCGGAAGGATCAGTTGATTGACAAAGAATAACTATCTCTAGACATACCGAAACCTAAATTTTTCGTGAAAATGGGTATGCTTTGTCTCTGGTGGTCTGTCGAAAGAGATGAGACAGGGAACTTCTAGATGAAGACACCACTGCAATTGCGACCTTGTAAGCTGTACAATAGAAAATATTAAATCCGGTAGTCCAACCGAAAAAGGGGGCAAAGGCTAAGGACTACTTTCAAGGAGACAATGCGAGATCGCCTCTTACTAGAGCGATCAGCCAAAAAATCAGGCCGCTTGGCGGAACTATTTTTTTGCACCTGTCGTATTCTCCGGACCTTGTCCTTTTGGAAAAATGGTCGTTTGGGGCTCTCAACCGTCATCTTGATAGAAAAGACTTTGAGTGAAAAGATGACACAAAAAAGGAGTTGACACATCTTTTCAATCGCAGCCCTCGTCGTTCTGGGCCGATGGAGTCAAGGAATTACCGGAGGTTTGGCAGACAACTATTGATGCTCATGGGCTTAATTATCATTGATCTAATCCCCTCTGCTCTGAGAAAAATTGAATAAAAAATTTTACCAAAATCGGAAGAAACTTATTTGCCAACCTAATACTCAAAAAAGGAGTTTTTCTCAAAAAGTGATTTTTTCCTATAATTTAATTGTTTATTTCGTTGATTTCCCAAGAGAAAACGTTTTTCTAAGGAAAATGTTCATGAATACAGATTAAATTATGAAAAAAACTCACCGCGCTGGCCTGCATTTCTCTTCTGGTGACTTCGGGCTTGACCATCAGCGAAGCGATTGTTTTCACTTGGCCTGCTGGGATTGATCTTGTTTCTTGAGGCGCGTTGAGCAGCTTCCGGTCGATCGTGTCCAAGGCATATCCGAAGTCAAAGCCGCACTGCTGCAGATGCTGGAGAGCAGCTTCGAAGGTGATCCGACCTTCAAACTGGCGGTAGATGGCACGCCAATATATGTTGCGGCTCCAATCATAATATGCGTCTTCATTTAGCCGTCGAATTTTAGGACAGACTTCATTCCACGTCTCCTCACGATCATTGGGATTGAAAATGACCTCAGACCGAGTCTGATCTTCCGGGTAGTCCTCGCCAAATGTATGTGTAGGACCTTCTTCGTTGAGAAGAGCTTGGAAGTTTGGTCCGACATTTATCCTCGCATTTACATTCTTCCCAAATTTTTCTGCTTCTTCCTTCACTTTCTTCCGCCACTCATGATTCTTGTCGCTGATTGAGTTCTCCTGCTCCCATAATTTCCTCCACACATCGTCTTCCAATCGCATCAGATTTTCTTTCTTGAACGAAAACGGCTTTCTGGCCAGCCCTATTATTCCAGAAGTACGTTGCTCTGTAAAACGAGAAAAGCGTTTTGAATGAAAAATTATTCTAGTCTTGAATTCATGATTTTAATGATTTTCATAGTGGATATTTTAATAAAGTTGATTTTTCAAATGGAAGTCGTTTTTCATAACGTTTCTTTTTTCAAGAAGCGTATTGAATATGTAAGATACGGAATTCAATCAGGAGAACGTTTTTGAAGGTGAAAGTTGTTCGGATTTTTTTTCTGGATGAAAAAAACCTTTGAATGAAAAATGTTGTAGTTTTTTAAACTTAGGATATTATTCAATATTTGAATTTGTAGCATGAAGAAGTTTTCTCGAAATTCCGTTTTAAATACACTCTCAAGGAGTTTGACTTATGGACCCAATATCTGGAAGTGTCGCGCCTTTACCAGATGAGCTAAAATGGAGAAAGCTGAGGCAGCCGAACTATGCAACATATGAAAGAGGCTATATATTTATGTATTTGCTAAGCACTACACACTGTCAAAATGCATACCGAAATCACGAAAAAACTCTGAAAACTCTAATTTTTTTCCCTTTTCATTATCAGCTGACAAAATTTTCACATAATCCTTGTGCTTTTAACTTTTCTCTTTTGTTTTTTTTTCTAGTTGTGTTTCCAATGATTTCAATTCAATTTCAGTCTTCAAATCTCCAACTTTCACTGTTTTACATTCTTCGAGTTTGAAAGTTTGGACTTCGTTTTAGTTTCCAAGATACATACATTTCTTATCCATTCTACTTTTTAGATAATAAACCTTTTTTTGACTCGATTATCCCAAAAAAGCTAAATATAAGGTTTGGAATAAATTTGAAAATATTTCTCTATTTCAGTGTAAAAATATTTTTTACAACAATATTCTCTCAAAATCACTTATGGGGCCTTCATAACCGAGGAATCTAACCAAATCTTTATTTCTGCCCCAAAAGGCAAATTGATGATATTTTCTGTTTGTCAGAATGTTAAGTGATGATAAGCTGAGTGGGTTTTAATACTCTTTGTTCTCAGTTATTGCACCAAATGGGCCCCCGTGGGTATTGCAGATAGATTAGTGTTCTCATCATCGTAGTTTCCCATAGGAAATCAAGAACAATGTCTTACTATTTTTTGTTTGATAGGCATTGACACTTCCATTTTTGAAACTTGAACTTCTTTGGCCCCGTATGAAAGGCACTTCAATCAAATATGGACCTTAATTGGATTCTAGTACATGGATGGCTCATAAAGTTATTAACAAGGGAACGTTTTCAAAAAAGGCTTTGGGAATTTGCTCAAAATTTGTGCAAAGATACTTTCGAACATGCTGGACACGGTTTCGACAATATCTCGGTCCCGTTCCCAATAGGAACCAAAATATGGGTTATGAAAGTGTTTTCAGTACAAAATTTTGGCCAAAAATGCGCATTTTTCGAGCTTTAAAAGTCGTTTTCCATGAGTTTTTCAAAAGTAAAACTCATTTTTGAACATATTTCTATCATCTGAATAAGTTTTCCAACAATTTCAAAAAAAAAATTTTTCGTAAGGTGTATTGAGATGGTACATATGATTTCAAGGTTTGTCGTAAGTAGTCCAAAAATGTATATTTGAAAAAAAAAAGGATTTCATTGATTTTCAAGTGGTTTAAAATCCTTTTTTTTCAAAGTGTCCTATTGGTCCAACCGTTTTCAAATCCAAAAGTTCAAAATTAACTTAAATGTTATCATCCAACAACGTCTGTAACATCCAAATTAACCGACTGGAGCCAACTTCGGATTTGTTTTAACACAGGTTTCATAAAAATTTATATATTACCCATTTTGTATTACTAGCTTGATTGAAAAAATAATGTCAGATCAACCAACGGTTTGTTTGTAACCCAGAAATGTCCTTTCACAGAATGCACTGTGCGGTTGATGTATTTTGTTAGCTTTTCTTGAAACTCACCATAAAATGGCTCTTGTTCTGGAATGCAATCGAATGTTGCAGCGTTTCGCATGCTTCGTCTTGTTCTTGGCGCATTCGGACGAGGACTAGTCGAGTGGGTGACTGCCACGTCACTATTTGTTGAACCATGCGACGAAGAGCATGGCGATGGAGCTCCGGAAGTAGCACAATCTTCATCAATAGAATCATAACAATGATGATCTACTCTTTTCGGTGCAGGAGAGATGGAGTTTGGTGTTGAGACGTCCATTTGAAATCTTTTTCGAAGGTTATTTTGATGATGAGCTGCAACTAAACAAATGGTGTTAAAGGAACAACAGCTAAGTGTTATAAAAAACTAAATATTAAAGTTAAAAGACGTTCTGCATAAAAAAAACATCATAGAAGGAATGACTGCAAGCTAAGTTACCATAGAAAATTGAGAAAACGATATAAACAAATTTTTTAGAAGACGATATATACAAATTTTGATGGTTTCTTTTGGAACAGTACAAAAAGACCCAAGATAAAATTTTAGCACCTATTCCAAAATTATTAAATTAACAAAAGAATTCGAAATAACATGTTATAAAACCGTAATAATCTCAATTATCGCAAACACTCAAATAGAACGCCACTCAGATCGTCAAATTTGAGCCCATGTATCTCTTTTTCTGTGAGAGATATCAAAAAGTGGTTAACAAATAAAATGTTTCTGATATTATGATAATCATTTTATTAGTTAACATTTTTTTGACATCTTTCGAATGAAGTCAGATATAATATCCCTGCTCAAAGTGGACGGTCCGGGTGGCGTTCTATTAGAGTCTTTACGGTAATCAATCAGGAATCATTATAATCTCAATCTCCTAAAACGAAACACAAAATTAATTCATTACAAACTTTCGGCGCAATCTATAGTTCACCCACAATGAAGTTCTACAGACAACGTTTCTTAAATACAACATCCACATTTAAAAAATAATACCTTGATGATGGTCACGTGGGATTTCGAGGCCAGGATCACTTTCAGGGCCTTGACACAAAGCAGATTGATCCCCTTCGTCAGATTTATGCTTCAGAATTGAATAACTTGTTTGTGGATCAGTCATTTTTTCCAATTTGAGGTAACTTGTAGAACCGTTAGATCTGGAAAAAATAATTTTTCATTTCTTTGTAGACAAAAAATCGAGAAAAAAACAGAAGTAACACAAAACAATGTATAGTTTCAGAAAAGAATAATTCAGAAATTCAAGAAATAATTTTAAAAAATCCGTAGTGCATAAATACGATTCAGAAATTCCTAAAATACAATTTTTTGACAATTGAGCAAAAGAAAATCTGGAAAAGTAAAGAATTCGAAAATCAAAAATAATAAAGCTCAGTAATTAAAACGTTCAAAAACTTAGAACATTTTCAAATATCAGAAAATCAGAAATTCCGAATTTTCGAAATAGCAAAAAAACTCGAATTTGGAAAAAATGAATACTTCGAATACCTTGAAAGTCTGAATTTCAGAAACTCGGCAATTCAAAATTGCTATTATCAAAACATTCTTAATTTCTAGAAATTTGCAAAATTGAGGTTGATGATTTCAATAATTTTAAATTTGAAAGTAAAAATGCAAGATTGTGAATTCGAATTTTCTAAAATTCGAATTTTTTGCAATTTTTGAATTTTCGTCAAACCCAGAAATTATTATTTTTTAATAAGGAAACTTAAATTTTCATAAATCAATAAATTTAATTACTCAAAAAAAAATTTAAAAAAGACGTAAAGGTTTTGTCAAGGTCAATCAATCGGCATAGGATCGTATAAAGGTCATCAGAGCAAATGGATAGCGGTCATCAGAGTAACAGAACGAGAGGGAGTTAGGAAGGGGGACTATGACAGTTACGTGCACCAAAACACGAAGGGCCTATTTTTCTCTCGAGTTTGGAGATGAATAGCCAAAAAATGTGAAAGTATTATAATTTAAAAACTTGAGAAACCAGGGTTTTGGAATATCTTCAACACTAAATGTCTCAACTTTGAATGAGTCAAAAACTCAGAATTTCGTTAAATCAAAACATGAGAAATTGAAAATTATCAATCTTGAGTTTTGAAAACTTAGAATCAGAAAAAAACTTTAGATCAGAAGTCGCAAAATCCCGAGGTTTGAACCTTACAAGAGATTCCAAAGTTACAGAAATGGAAAATCTTAGGATATTTTCAAACTTCAAAAACCCTGAATTTAAAACTCATATAATTTCAAACAAGAAAATTTGGACATCTGAAAAGACTTCTAAATTTTGAATCTTCAAAATCTCAGATAAAAGAAGATAACACACATGAAAAAGCAAGAAGTAACTGTTCTTTCAAGGTCAATCGATTGGCATAGGCCTGTGGAGGTCATCAGAGCAAAGAGAGGGAGATAGTTGGAAGGGGGATTGAAACGTTTATGCATACCGAAACACATAAGGTCGCTCATTTGTGCAACGGGGCGCGTTTGGTCAACTGTCTATTTGTTATTGCATGCATTTTAGTGATCAGTAACTAAGGGTTAGAATCTTTGAAGATCAAGAAGGTTGAATTGTAAAGGTCGAAAGTCGAAATGAAGAATCTGAGATGGTGCACCATACTCAAAAAATTACCGTCCGATGGGCCCAGCTTTTCGAACGCGACCTAGCTCCTAATGAAAAAAGTAGCGGGAAAATGAATAAATTGATGCTCAACGGTTCAAAAAATCTCTGTGAGGTAGAAATAATTTGATACGAAAAGTACTGATAATGAATTCAGAGTAAATATGCATGAGATCTACATTTGTTTGTGTAGTCAAAAGACCCCGACATACATAAATTGAGTATAATTTCCTTTTTTTGGATAATGTTTCTCATCAGACCACTTATCACTATGATGAAAAAGAGAAATCAGGAAAACCAGGGTAGTGAAATAAAGATTAAGACGCATTCTCTGTGAGAATCGAAAATAGTGCTGTACAGAAAAATTCAAACTGGTTTTTATGTATTGATATAATATATTTTGAAAGTTGGGACACTTTTAAGATATAAAATGTACATTTGGTTCGGGACCCACCCAGTACGGTCCAAACGGTAACCAACTTTGGTCAAAAAATGAAAATGTTTCTCGATGGAGATAATGATTTGATTTAACTTGAAATAGTTTATTCTTGTTATTTTAAACATTTTTTGTGTTGAAACTAAAATTCTAACTCGTTTCCTTTCTGCTGAAAATTTTGAATTTTGTTCCAATTTTGAAAAAAATCACTGAAAATCCGTCGTCGTGAAAAATTTTAACATTAGTGCAAAAAAGTTAACTTCAGATTCGGATTCAGCGTGCAAAATAACATTGGAAAACAATTGCGTGATATTGAATATCCTGTGCCCAAGACGAGTTTTAGGCGGAAACAAGCGAAAAAATGAGGTTTCACCATGTGGTCCCCCACATGGCACCTAAATTTTGCCCAAAATCGACCATCTCCAAATTTGATGAAATTTTTACCAGTTGCAGCTTTATTGATGTGTAGTATTGTGGCAAAGTTTCAGAACTCGTTCTCATCGTCTTCGTGCATTTTTGAAGCACATAGTTTTTCACTGAAAATGGACTTGGAAGCAATTTTTGCCTCTTTTTTGGGGCTTCTGAAAATGCACGAAGACAATGAGAACGAGTTCTGAAACTTTGCCACAATACTACACATCAATAAAGCTGCAACTGGTAAAAATTTCATCAAATTTGGAGATGGTCGATTTTGGGCGAAATTTAGGTGCCATGTGGGGGACCACATGGTGAAACCTCATTTTTCGCTCGTTTCCGCCTAAAACTCGTCTTGGGCACAGGATATTCAATATCACGCAATTGTTTTCCAATGTTATTTTGCACGCTGAATCCGAATCTGAAGTTAACTTTTTTACACTAATGTTAAAATTTTTCACGACGACGGATTTTCAGTGATTTTTTTCAAAATTGGAACAAAATTCAAAATTTTCAGCAGAAAGGAAACGAGTTAGAATTTTAGTTTCAACACAAAAAATGTTTAAAATAACAAGAATAAACTATTCCAAGTTAAATCAAATCATTATCTCCATCGAGAAACATTTTCATTTTTTGACCAAAGTTGGTCACCGTTTGGACCGTACTGGGTGGGTCCGAACCAAATGTACATTTTATATCTTAAAAGTGTCCCAACTTTCAAAATATATAATATCAATGCATAAAAACAAGTTTGAATTTTTCTGTACAGTGGGCAATAGGCTTGAAGTTGAGTTCTTCAGAGAACGCGTCTTAAGGGAAAAAAAGAAAAAAAACGCGAAAACTTGCAATTCGCTTTGCAAAGAACCTAAGGTGTTTTGATACGATGAGATAAAACCATTCGAAATCGGGGAAAAATTGGACTCGGCATCTGATTATACTTAATTACTCGGCATATCCGCGTCTAGCGGAGTTGGCCGTAGGCCGAGCACGCTAGACTATCGTTCATTAAAGTTTCAAAGCGCCAATTTTCTTTGTTTCATGTTTTTTTTTCTTGAATAATTTTTGTTTATGAAATCTGGAAGTTTCCATTTATCAGAAGAAATCGCAGTTGAATATAAAAATGTTCGAACAAGATGTTATAATTATATTTCATTTGAAATTTTTGAAACATTTCAAATAATATTTTCTGAAAAATAACCGGAAAACTGATTTATGCAGTTCTCTGAACCGTAGTTTCGGTTAACTACAAATTTTTAATTCTGGAAAATGGGAGGAAGTAATACGTATAAGCGAAAAGAAAATTGGGAGAGAAACAAAGAATAGGAGAAGTTTGAAGGCCCAAGTGAGACGCAGCCATAAATAGCAGTGAGAGTGTGAAGAAACACGCGATGGTGGGAAGGGAACGCAGACGGAGAAAGAAGCTTCTAGAAGAAAGAAAACAGTCCTTGAAAGATACAAATTTTATATTGATTCTCCTTGTGAGAGAAGCAGCTGCTCGAAAAATGATTCATCGAAAAAAAAATTCGGAAAAGAAATTCGTGAATAGGGAAAACGTAAATTAAAATATTCGGATAATTCAAATAATGAAACTCAAAAATGTCAAATCCTAAATTTGCCGATTTATTGTACGACAAACGAATAAACAAATTCAACTTTCCAAAATCGTTTATTCAAAATTGTTTCAAAAAACAGAGGTTATCAAGAGATAGAAATAAAAAAAAAAGATTATTTCAGATATTCCAAACCTTCGTTTTAAAATTATAGAGGCTTTTATTCATAGTTTATAATTTTTTGTTTTTGGATTTGGGAAATCCGATCTCAACGTTTTAAAAAATCAAATGCATTATATTAAAAATTGAATAAAATTTCATATTTCAGTGGCATTCTCGAAAATTGCATTTTTCAATTTTCGAAATTTTTCACGATTTTCTGGAATTATTCGAAATTGAAAAAGTGTTCTTACCAAAAGTGAATATGAATTTCAAAAATTTTTTGGGAATAGGACGATCGTCCTTACGGAGACGTTCGCCTAACTGGAACAAGAGAGGAGTAGACTCCCTGGGATTTCGCCCCCAGAGAGGATGGTAAAGCGGATTCGCCGTGCTGCAAACCGTATGACACCACAGAAATATAAAATTTAGTTGATTTCTTGTTCGTTTTCTGTGGTTCTAATGTAGCCCCATCTTTCTCCTCGTTTCTTTTTGATATATTAACTCGTGCTCAATCTGATTTTTTGTGGTTTTCTGGAGAGTCTCATAAATTTCGTCTTGTTGCACTCTCAATTCTTTTAGCTCTCTAATATCAGCTGTCAATTATACATAACCTTACCTTCTCTTGCGCCGGCCGGCGAACTACACGTTCTATGTCTTGGGCAGTAAAGAAAACTTTCCACTCCCCCTTTTCTCCCTCTTCTGTTCTCACCCCCGTTCCCATGTTTTTCGAAACTTAGAGGGACTGGTAAAATGATAGGCATAACACGATGTGTGAAGCGGTAATTTCCAAAATCTGCATAGCAAATTTCAAAAAAGGTTGATCTTATAATTTGTGTCATGGCTAGTTGGGTCCAAACATGATATTTTCATATGACCGAAAGTGAAAAGTGGTTTCAATAGTAAAAAAAACCTGGAGGGATACTGTGTACAAATGTTTCAAATAGGTTATTGTTCAATTATCGTTTTTTTTTTCGAAAATGAAGCGATTTAAATTTTGAAAAATGCCCAGACTGCACTTTTTCTCCCATCTTTCAATCTGTAGTGTCTCCATTTTTATCTCGAAACCTGCTAAAAGATATCTGTGATCAGAAAAGTTTTTCTTCAAAATGTTCACTCTCTTATCATGGTTCTTTCTTTTTCTGCTATTGTCTCTTCTTGTTGTTTAAAATGTTCCGTGGCATGGCCTCCCCACCCATCATTTTTCACTTGTTCGACTTCTGAATTTCTGGGTTGAAGAATTTCTGAATTCGAGCTTCTGAATTTTCTGGATTGTCTGAATTTTTCATAATTTGGATTTTTCTTGTCAAAATTTTATGAATTCTTCAATTTATTTTTTATCATTTCAGTTTTCAAATTTCCGAACTTTTGAATTTTCTGATACATTTTCTTGTAATACCATTGCTCATTCCTAAATTAACGTGCGTCCCTTGGTTCTCCTGGGAAAGAAGGCATCTGACCCCTCTCGGACACACCGCGCGAGATCAAACTTACACACGCACTCTTTGTCCTCTATGTCTCTTCTTTTTCGCACTCTCTCGTCTCCTGGAGACTCCCCGTTGCACTGAGAAAGAGGGGAGGACGCACTTTCTGTGTCTAACGTTTTTTTTTTCGTTGTGGCTCGCTCTCTTTTTTTCTACAATACCCTTCCCGCCGTTGAATAGGTAGCCACCACAACGTTATAAATTTGGCAGAAACTACAGCCATCTTTTGCACTGTCTTTTTTTTTCTCTGAACGTATTGAAGCGTTTCCCATCCTATTAAAGCCTTTTTGAAATTTTCAAAAGTTTTTTGTGTTTCCTTTTTGAGTTAGATATTTCCAATCGACATAGAAGTGTGCAATTGCGCAAAACATATTTTTCTTTCAAATTCCTTATTTTTCGCTTGTTTCCTATCGCGTTGGTTACTTTTCAAAAATTGGTTACTTTTCAAAACCATTTGATTTTTTCTCAAATATCTAAAAAAGGGCTTCTGAGATAGTCGAAACACTAAACATTTTTCAAAAAGAAATCAAACAATTTGGCACTAACGGAATTTAAACCTTTGATTTCTACATCGCCAGTCATTTCTTTACCCAGTTAAGCTAAAAATACTAAAATTCATAAAAAGGTCATAAAAACCGAACTTTAGTGACTTTTTTTTTGATTGAAGAACAATTTGTATCCTATTTATACTTGTTTCATCTTTGTTTCTTCTTACCAGTCAAAATTTGCAGATACCATCAAAAATGCTTACCGCCATCGTGAAGTTGGAAGTTCCCGCGTGGAAGCAACCACCGCCACCCGGAGCCTATATTCCAGAACTGCCAGAAGATGCTCAAGGACGGAATATGGATTTCAAAGAATATTTAGCAGCATTCCGGAATAGTGGGAAACAGACTGTTGATCCATTCGCTTTTCGAGACGCGAAACTCGGATATGTGGTCCTTCAAGAAATTGAAAAGGTCCCAGAAATCTGGCAAAACAACAAAATCAGCAGAAAGAACGATCCGTGGGCCACAGTTGGAGCTGCCACGTTCAATAGGACTGGATTCTTAGTGAACAGTGAGTTTTTTGTGGTTGTTGAAATCAAAGAAGCAAGCAAAAACGGTGTAGAACAGTATAAATCTTTTGCAAAAAAAGAACCACTAAAGGCCATATTGTAAAATTGAAAACGTCTTTGGGGAGTTTGAACAGTTTTCAATAGTTTTGATATTAGAAATCGTTTTGAAGAGAAAAACAAAATTTTTCAACTTTCCGGGGACTTTACCCTTCTACATCTTGATTGCCAGTAACTCATCTGTACACAATTGAGAAAAAAGTGAAGGCTTTTTTCAATGTGGAATATATTGCAGAATCTAAAAAATATAACATGAAAAATGATTTTTTAACACCGATAATTAGGGAAATACCAAGTTCAACGGCTCATTTTCAGTCCTCCGACGCTTATAACCTGAAAATGTTCTTAAGAATAACTAAAAAATTCTGGTCTTATTGTGGTTTGAACTCTTGGCCTTTAGATTGCTAGTCAACGCGGTTGAGACTAAAGTGTAGATAAGTTATAGTGTATCAATGTAGAATCTTGTTCTGAATCTGAGAATCATCAAGAAATATTCCGAAAATTGTTTTCAAATTGCAAAAATCTATAACAATGCAAGCCAATGCGCCATTTTACAGTATTTTTTGCCTCTTTTCATTAGCTTTTTGTAACTTTCCGAAAAATACATCTCTGACAAATAGAATTTATATTGCTAATGAAAAAAGTCCACATTTTCAGTGCCAACAATGGCCAAAATCTTCCATCGTGGCCGTACACTTCTTCGGGATCGGATTCAGAGAAAAATTGCTGCAGCCAAGAAAGCCAAGCAAGTTATTTGGGATGAGGACTTGGAGAGGTATCTTTGGACCTTCCCCGAACACTTTGCCCTCCGATTTTTCCGAGAAAAACTTCAAACACATATCACAAATTGTCGCACAAAAGATTGCTTTGATGCAAACGGAGAGCCGATTGTTTTTACGATTGAAGACAGTGAGGAGGAGGTGGAGGAAGAAGATGCCCAGGAAGTTGAAGAAAATCATCATCAGCACAGCTTTCATCAAAATCAAATTGGAGTCTTTGATGATATGGTTATCGAGGAAAATTTTGAATATGATCAGCAGCAACATGTTCATCAAAATCAAGAACAGGACTTCGAAGATGTTATCGAAGAACATATGATCTACGAGGATGACTTGTTGGTTGAAAACGAAGTGGAAGTACGAGAAGAGGAAAGTGCTGCAGATAATCGATTCAATGAGCCGGTCAAAAACGTTGAGAAATTTTCATCGCCAACCAAACCAAAGAACTTGGTGAGTTTTCGGATATAAATACCGAAAATAATTCTTATGCCACTTTTTTAAAACCTAACAATTGTAAAGAACTCAAAAAGTTCAACGTCAGTGTGGTTCGAACCCCTTACGTGTAGTTCTCCAGTCACTTCTTCAATCAGTTGAACCTAAATGATTTAGTAAGTTGGTCATTTTAATGTAAAATGTTATGTGCTGAATCTGAAAATTTTATAAGAATAGCCTGAAAATTTGTTTGGAATTAAAGCTCCTAAAAAAATTGAAATCCAAATAATAATTTTCAGTTGTACCATAATCAGATGGAACTGATGCAACAACAAGTGGTAAGTTAGATTCATTTTCTGTTGAAATTTGTTTATTTGAATATTCAGAAACAACAGCATCAAGCATGGTATCATCAGCAGGAGGAGCGTCATCAGCCGAGAAGATATCCGGTAAGATTTCACAGAAAGTTTGAAAAACAAGATATAAATGGCTTTTTGAATACAAAAAATTCAAAAATAACGAGGTTCAAGCACCAGTGAATCCTAATACGGCTCTTTTTTCTCTTTGGACGCTCAGAACTTCTAAAAAATGTTATAGGAAAAAAACAGCAGTTTTGTCAATGGAAGAGTTCGAACCCTTGCCGAACCCAGTGTCGAAAGATCATTTTCGAAAAGAGATTCTACAGTATCCCGTGGGGCTTTTTTTGAATTGTGGTCATAAAGACCTTGAAGCTCTCACGCGTTATCACCTTTTAATGACCTTTTTCTCTCCCCTCACTCGGCATCAAAAAGAAAGAGCCGCGTACCACCACGCAGCCTCCCTTCTCTCTCTCCTTTGATAGTACTCTCTATCAATGCTCCGCCTCGCCATCGCATGAAATGTCGCGGCTCCTCCCCATCGGACTGTCACATATAAGGCCCGCACCTGACCCCTCATCCGCATTTCTTTTCCTTTTTCTTTTTCGTTTCGCCCCTCTTCTCCTTTAAAAATTCGGGATTTATTTTTCTCAAAGCATCTTTTTTCTGAGACAACCAAAGAGAAGTTGCCAGAAAAAAGTTTCAGTTTAATTAATACTACGTTTATTTTCAGATGGACCAAGACCAAATTGGAGCGATGCAACAATCAGCGGTGAGTTAGATTCTTCTCGCTTACTTTTTTTAGTTTTTATTTTCGAATTTTCAGCAACCGAGTCATCAGCAAGCGCAGAATCTGCCAGGTGAACGTCATCAGTCAAAGCGAATTCCGGTAAGTTTGGCAGGATGTTTTGAAAAACGAGCTAAAATGGATCTCAGATACCGGAAAGTTAAAAAAACATAACTAACTGCCGGTAGGGTTTGAACCCCTGACTTTTAGATTTCCAGGCATTTTCGTCGAAATGGAATTTAACGATCTTTCTTAAATGTAGAAAAATGCTGGAAACTTAGATTGAATGTTGAATTTTCAGCAGCAACGGCATGAGCAGAATCTTCAAGAAGAACCAGAGCAGAATCTTCAAGAAGAGCCAGAGCAGAATCTTCAAGAGGAGCGCCTTCAGAACCAAGCTCAAGCTCGACAAGCACCTCCAGGAACTGCTCAGGTAAAATGCAATAAACTTCTGCCAATTTTTTCAAATTTTTAGGAGGTTTCTACGAAAATTTCGTATTATGCGCTTGTTTCCATAAAAATTCAATTCATAATTTTAAATAATTGCAGTTTAGGCCGGTTCCTTGCATTAGTAACACTTTTTTTCTATTGCAACTGTGTAATTCAAAATTATTAAGCTATTAGGTTGGTCCATAAGTTTCTTCCGATTTTGGGAACATTTTTGATCAATCTTTTCTCAAAGCGGAGGCGGCTAGATTAATGAAAGTAATGTCTATGAGCATTGATAGTTGTTTGGTAACACTCTGGTAATTTCGTGATTCCATCGGTTTCGAACGACGATGGCTGCGATTAAAAAAGTGGGTCAACTCCTTTTTGGTGTCTTCTTTTCACTTGAGCTCTTTTCTATCAAGATGACGTTTAAGAGCGGTGAACAACCATTTGAGAGAAAGAGCAAGGTTCGAAAAATACGACAGGGACAAAAGAATAGTTCTGCCGAACGAAATGAATTTTTGGTTGAACGCTCAAGTAATGTGCGATTTCGCATTGTCGTGCTGGGAACACCCTTGTCTTTTTCTCCTTGTTTCGATTCGATTGCCAGAATGAACTTCTCTAATTATGAGCTATACAAGACGGCAATTATATTGGTACTTTCACCTAAACGTTCCCTGTCTCCATTCCTTTGACAGTTCATCAAGCACATAGCATACCCGTTTTCCCGGGAAATTCATGTTCCGGGATGTCCAGAGCTAGCTCTTATTTGTCAATTAACTCACCTTTCCGCACACTGATAGAGTAGCTTATTCACTTCTCATCTACAGTAATTAGATTATCCACCCAACTGAACGTGTGAAGAAATGGCAGGAGAAACATGCCTATGTCTCCATGGCGATCCATAACATAGTCACTCAAAAAGTTGGGTATGAATCGACGCAGTTCTTGAAGTTGCCAAGAGGCTTCAATCCGGTCACAATACTTAGTTGGCTAATGGTCAATGCCTATGACATTTCACGACTGGTTTGAATCGGATCGGCGTCAGCTCTGTTCTTCAATAGGGTCAAATCCAACTTCCGGACCGATCTTCGTCTTTCGATTCTAAATTTTTGGATTCAAAGCGATCAGCCCTATGCTTGATAGTATTAGCAGTAAGAGGTAGTCCTTTATCTATTTCTTCCATTATCTTGTGAATATCGCGGTTTTTCAAACCAGAGAGAAATAAAAATAAAAAGCCATTTTGAGAGTTTAGATGGTAAGGGACGAAAGCAAGCGCCATACTCGCGAACGACAAGAAGTAGGAATGAGGCAAAGTATGTAAGGAAAGTCCGTGAGATACTCTATTCAACAAAAAAAAACAACTGTTCGGAAAAACCATTCCACTGAAGAGTTATCAACTGTCAAAGTTGAGCATTCAAAATCGGAAGAAACTTATGGACCAACCTAATAGTTCTAAATTTATTCAGGCTTAGTAACAGAAGAATACAAGAAAAATTATGAAAAATGTTCAAAGTTTGAAACTTTAATGGAAACAGCCGCAAAACAGGAAAAAATCTGCGAACTTTAGCTTAAGCATAACTTTAGCTTAAGCATAATTAGCCGAAATTTTTGACCCAAAAATTATTCTTGATTTCGAATATTTGTCTCAAAAATACAATTTCCAGCTTCCACCAACACAACGACCACAAAACGTTGTCTTCAATCCGGAAGTCGACTTTGGATTCATCTCACATAATTTGAGAAGAATCGGAGAGGAACATCCGGAACGGCAGCAGTTAATTAGAAATGTGATGCAAGCTTATTTGGAAGTTTTAAGCTCAAATTTACCGGCTCACACCACACCAGAGGACGTTTATGAATACTTGGCTCGGGAGTACCCAAATGAAACTGGTGAAAAGCTTTAAAATTAGTCTCTCAAAAAAAAAGATTCTTTTGAAAATTCTTTTTTTATTTTTTGAAAATTCTTTCTTTTTTATGAAAATTTTTCGAAACAATTTGCCTAATTCAGTTGTTATTATTTTTATTTATTTCGAAAAATTTCTGTTTTTTTTCTGAAAATTGCTGAAAAAGTCCCCTTCTGAAAAATTTTCTGAAAAATGTCCCCCACTTTTCCAATTACTTGATTTCTTGACTTTTCCATTGATTTTTTTGTTTAGTTGTGTTTGTTTCATGTACTTCTTTCTTTCCTTGGGATGTCTTCTAAAAATTCAAGATCTCTTTTGAATAAATTATCAACAAGGCTGTCTAAAATGAGAATTTCACAATAAAAATAAATATCAAGATTCTGAATTCCTGAGCTCGGACTATTGAACATTGAAATGTTCCAAGATTTCAAAAAATCTGAAGTCCCCGGGGATCACTAAAATTGAGATGATCTTATATTTGAGAATTCGAAACTTTGCGGAAATCGGGAAATTTTTTTGAAATCTGAATTTTTGAAATTTCTGTTTTGAAAACTCTCAAATTTCCGATATTCCGAAATTCAAAAAATCCATCGAATTCAGAAAAGTTTCAAAATTCCGAATTTGTTGTATTTCCGAAATTTGGTAGTTTTGTTTTCTGAAAATTGAGATATTCCAAAATTCATGAAATTCTGATATCGCAAAAAATAAAAATTTTGATAAATCGAAATTCCAATACTGAAAAATTTAAAAATTTTGATATTTCAACAAGTCCGAGAATGCTGAAAATTGCAAAAAAAATCACGGGAGTTGTGAAATACCTATAAAATGTTTATAGCTACAGATTCCAAGACTTTGTTCATGTTCATTTCTGAGTTTTTTGAACTACTGCAATTTTTCAATTACCCTTGAACTAAAGAAGCAAGGAGACATATGCACAAACAACATCACTGTTGTATGCGTTTTCTTCCTGCTCACCTCCGCTTTTTTCATTCCGAATCCAACCTGAATCTTTTTAAGTAGCTTTCCCTAATATTTTTATATTTTGTTTTTTGATCTCTCTAATTTGAAATCAAACGTGGATTTGTTCACTATCTACTGTCTATTAAATTTTTTCTCACAAGACCTGATCAAACATCCTTTTCCGGTTTTTTTTTTCAATTCGCATTTCGAAAACTATATGCTTCATATCTAATTTTTTCTTATTAGTTTTGAGCGTTAATAAGCAACTTTAAATAGAGAAAAATGATAGTTTTTGACTTGAAAAAAAGGAATACTGTTAATGTTATGATAGAATGACACACTACGCTTGCACTTTGAGCTTAATTATCCTGATTTCTATAAGAGAATTGAGAATTTTATAAAGGTGGGAAACAGGAGATTTTAAGGGGGACTTTTGGGGCCAGATTATGCATTCTACCGTAACGGTGTACAACTGCTAATGTCACTCTGCGTACAGCTGTCGTCCTCGCCTTTATGTATGCAATGGGGAGACTGCTTTCTCTTTGCACGCGTAGCTCAGTCGGTAGCGGCGCCGCACCCTCAATTCTCGCCCCCACAAAAAATGTCAGCCTATAAAATTTCGATAATAGGATGCATTTCTTTCGAAAAAAAAACAATATAAATATATATTCATTGTGTATTTCAAAAAATAAAAGTTGTTTTCAAGAATTTATACTTCCCAAAGTTGACGATAAATTTTGTTATAGTTGGCCATTCCCGATTTTCCAACAGCACTCATGGAAATCTCCTTGAGAACGCGTTTCTTCTTCTCTTCTTCCATTTTCTTCAATTTCCGCATTCCAATAACGACAATTATCAAGTTATAGGTGGGAATTGAGCAGAAAGTAGCTCGAGCAGCTGTGTAGTAAACAACTTTGTCGAACAACAATGGTCCACAATATCTAGCCAACAGTCCGAAGGAAACATAGCAGCCAGCAAAGAAAATGTGGTAAGAGCTGATATGAAAAATAAAATCCGAAGCGTCTTTGAATTCTTCGATCTCGTATCGGAGGGATAAAACATTGCTGGAATTTTTCAGAATGTTATTTTAATACTTTCTAAAATTTGCACTTGCTTTCTTGGCTTCTGTTTCATCAGTCTCATCAAGACAATAATGATAACCATATTGAAAATTTGAATGAGAAGAAGAACGATGTAATAAATGTTGAAATAGAGAGCAGTAGATGATGGGACCAAGATCAATGAAACAAATGGGCCAGCGAATTTTTCCGTGTGAAATACTCCATAAATGATCAGACCATCGACGGCAGTCTGAAAAAATTGAAAGGGCCAGGGATGTTTGGAATGGGAATCAGAACTCCGAAATTTCCGATAGAAATATGTTCAATTTTCTTTGAAATTGGAGTTTTTTGGACTACAGTATGTCGGAAGCCGATACGAAAAATTTCCTCATGGCACCCAAGCGGAATTATGTTAAATTTTTTGAACCAAATTTTCGGCACGTTTTTGATTGGGAAATTCGAAAATTTTTTAATTTTTCAAAAAAAAATCCGAAAAGGTCATTCCGAACGACCCTGTTAAAAGGGATATAGTATCTTCACCTTACCAAAAATAGAAAAATGAGTGGTCCCAACTTGGTTTTTCGGTGTTCATAATGGCCAGCATTGTTGAAAGCAACAATGCGCTCAATTGAGAACCCAAGAGGGATCAACATTTGCATGGTCATCATGACAAGTGAAGACAAATGGTACCAAATGAATATATCACGATCAATCAACAAATCACAGTTTGTGGAGAACAGTGATGCAGCGTTACGCCACCCCTTCAAAACAATTCGAAAAAATTATTGAATTTTTCTTTTAGGAATAGCTTACAAATCCTCCTGTGGATACCATTGAGAACAATGCGCTTGTTGTAAAATAGGCAAAAAGCAAAAATGTCATGTTTCCTTGGAAACGAAGACGGAGGATTTTATTGAGAATGAAGGAAGATTGAGAGTATGTGGCAAAAAAACATGCCAAGAAAGACCAGACAAGCAAAATACGATACCAAATAATCCCGTTCAGTTCTTGGGCAAGTTTACAGAGTTCCAAGTATCCAGTCACTTCTAATTCCTTAGCCACAATCATTTTTGAAATGAGAAGGACTAGGATACTGACGAAGAAAAAAGAGAAAAATAATTTGAAAGGTCGTGGGATGAGAACTTTGAGCCTAGGTCAAATTAAAAACCGATCATGTGTATGACGTTTTCGGAAAATTGGGAATTCAAGAAGCCAAGTTGATTTTTCAAGAATGAAATGGTAGCCAGGAGCAGCTATAGAAGGGGCGGAGCTTGTTTGGAAAAAATTTATGAAATCATATTTTAAGAAATGACGAAAGTCTGTACTGACAGTGATTTATGTTTGTTTATGAATTAATTTCAGAAACTTTAATTTTTTTTTTGATTTCCAAAAGAAAAATCTTTGGCTCATAAATCAAGTTGACTCGGAATCGAAAGCAGCCGTAAACTTTTTTTGAATTTTTTAGTGATTCCAGTTCAAGTGGTCTAAATGATATCATATGAACGATTAAAAAAGGTAATAATTTATGTCTTTGTTTTCGTTTCGAGTAAGCTTCGCTCTTATGTTAGATATTTTTTTATGAAAAAGGATAAGAAATTAAAAAATAACCAGTTTTTAATTTTTAAAAAATCTACAAAAAAAGAATAACGGAACATCATGATTTCTAAACTCTTCTCACATGAAGTTTCAATTGGGCAATTTGATGTGTGGTACAGTAAGTTTAACATGAAGCGTAGTTTTCAAGAAAAAATGGAAAACTTCTGAGTATTTGAGACCTCGAGCCGTTTCTTCTGTCTTTGGAAAATTTAACGTTGGTGATAGCTCTCTTAGCAGTGTTTTCAGCAGAAGCCCAATTCGAAAAATGTTACCCCACGGCCATGAAAAACATTTTTCTCTGTTGACAGATTTTTGTTATCTCTTCCATAGGTTGAGATAATTAAGCTTTGAGTATAGAGTGGCGTTTTAGTATACATAGTGTTTACGGTAGTTTGTGACACACCCTACCTATAAACGAGTTCAGAAAAATTTATGAAACTTTTTTTTGTGTGTTTATGATTTTAAAATTCAACAATTTTTCTGAACAGTATGAAAATTACGGAAAATGAAAACGTTTACGAGATACAGAAAATGTGGAAAAATGAGATAAATTTGAGCGAATGAACGAGTTTAATTCAAATTGAAGGTATTTGGAGGCAAGGTAGGAATTGCAAAAGTGAGATGCTCATCCTCTTCCATCTGAAAGTTTTTGAGTCAAATTGTTTCCCGAAGGCCTTTGTTACCTTCGACCGTTTCATTTTCAAAAGTGTCCTCGGAACGTCTTCAAAAGTGTCCTCGAAAAATGAACATTTTTGTGAAGTTTCAGAAGCTTGTTTGGCGATTCCCAATGCCAGTTCATATAGATTTGGATTAGCCTATACATTAAAAAAATAGATTCTGAATGGAAAAAGCTAATAAAATGTTAAAAAATCAATCGAACCTCTTTTAGTTGTTCGACAAGATGCAATCTCGAATCAGCTACAGATGGAAATGAACCGGCAGGAGATGTGGATTTCAGTGATGGTGCGCTTGGCGATTGATTCTGTGGAATAGAAATCCCTGGAGTTGGAGACTGAAAAAAGCAATATGGCAGCAATTTTAATTGGTTTTCATTGTCAACTTTGATTGTTTAAAAAAGTTTCTCAACAGTTGACACATTTTTTATATCTTGCATAGGAATGGAGATGATTGACCCCACATTTTTCATAGGAGCATTCTAATACAGGTTTTACAATATTTGGAAATTGAAAAAAGAGAGCAAAAACGATCCTGGAATAGTTTAGTTTTATGTATGGGACGTGCTGCCACCAGCGTTTATATTTTTCCAACTTCCTTACCACTGGCTTGAAAATGAAGTATTTTTCAAACTGCCCAAATTCTCAAAAAACCTCAAATAAGATTTCCCTAGATTTAAAAGTGGGGGGACAGGAGATTTTACCGGGGATTTTTGGGGCCAGAGTATGCATTCCACCGTAATGGTGTACAACGCTTAATGTCACTCTGCGTACAGCTGTTGTCCTCACCCTCATGTTTACAATCGGGCGCCCACTTCGCTTTAGCCAAGTAGCTCAGTCGGTAGCGGCGCTGTACCCCTGATCTGCCTGTCATGAGTTCAAATCTTTGAGGGGCATATTTAAACGGAATTTCGAGAACATTATTTTTTTCCATGTCCCCCATCTTTAATGATTTTGCGATTTTCTTAGATTCAATACCTCGTTGAATTGAGCCATCAGCTTCATTCTTGATTCGAATACCGACAAAACAGAAAACGATGGAGACGTTGAACCTATTGATGAAGGACTGGGTGACTGGTTTTTGGAAGTCAAAGGCATTCTTGGGACAAACGCGAGCTCATTTACTTTATTTGATTTTTTCTGAAAATTGCAATCTTTCCAAATGAAAATTGACACTTCTATATTAAAAAAATCGTATTTTAAACTACCTTGTATATGCTTTTTGTTCTTCTCTGAAGAGATTTAAATCGAATTCCAAAAAAACGGCACAACCGCGGCTCCGTGCAAAGGACACATAACACATCGTCATACACATAAAATAAGAAAGGAAGAGAACCGCGGAAGGGTAATATAGTGCTGTCCTCGAAGATTTATTCTTTCTGGGAAGTTCTCCCTAATTTTGATGCATTGATTAACATTCAGCTCTTCTAGGACTTCATGACCCAAAAAGATAAATACTCGATAAAGTTTCTATTTTTACGTCTATTATCTAGGTCCCAACATGTGAAATTCTTGTCATAATAAGACAGGATTATTGTAAAAAATTTGGTCTCTTCCTCGAAAAAAAAAATTGTTTTATTGATACCCGAATTTTGCAGATCGGATCAGAGTGAGCGGAGTACTCAAAAAAAAAAATTTATAGGATTGTCGAAAATTCCGAATTCTTTACGTACTTTCCTTTGTATATTTTACATTAACTTTATTTTTTTAAAAATATTGAGATTTGAAATTTTCAAGCAAAACAATCTTTACTGCTATTTGTTATACAGTAACCAAATAATTTGCAGTTGATACACAAAGACATTCTGAATATATCTGCCAAATTTTGAAAAAATCCCATAACCCATTCAAAAGTTACAACCGTTTGAATTCACAACATCAAAATTTCTACCTTTATTTGGACTGCTTTTTTGGGTTTCAGAGCAGGTTGTAAGGAAACTGAAAGCACACTTCTTTCGAAAATATTTAATTTGAAACTGCGAAATCTGTAGTTTCTAGAAAACAAAACAGTTTTTGTCTACGGTTTTCTTGAATTGAGCAGCAATCGTTTTCTCGAAAGTGGTGAAAATTAAGTTTCCGCTTCTATATCGCTCTGGTTGAAGGGCTAGCTTCATGATCCAATATATTATTCAAATTCACATCTAATACTCTATTTCACAACACAGTTTTTACAACATTAGCTAACCCCTGAAAGATGTCAAACGAATGAAGTCATTTTTCAAGGTAATGATGGCACGCAACTTCTTTTAATTATATTCCAGCATATGTTCAGAGCGAATAGAGATTAGTAATAGTGTACAAGCTATGTCACAATAATGAAAATATGCAAGTTTGAAAGCGTCCTGTTTCATTGATTACCAAATCATACAGTCTCATGTTTTATCCACGTTCTGAACAGGACTCATAGATTTTAGAAATCGAAATTTCAAAGTCACGGCATAACCAGTAGGAATGATATAAAAGAGTGAACTTGAAAAAAGCTTCGTGCCTCAAGCATTATGTGATCCACCACTCTTCCGATCCTAGTGGAAAAACTAAGAATAATAATTTTGAAAACCAAAGTTATTGTTACATTTCAGCGTTGAAATATTCTGCCTGCGAAGTTTCAAAATTTTCCGATTACGTAGAAGGAAGTTACAACGACTTGATTATGTACACGTACTTTTGCCGCACCCTGTATTTGCCAATTGTTTTCAATTTTTCTCAATCGGTTTTAAAGATTGATCTTATGATTTTTCTGTAGTCTATTTTTGTCCCGCAAAATTTCCATTTGAGATTCTCATACTTTCGTATAGTTCCCAAAATGATTCATGAGAACCGTTTCTTTTTCCCAGCGCTTGTTTTATAAAAAGCTGTTTCACACAAGCATGTTCAGATTTTCCTATGACCACCATCTGATTTACGGAGGTCTTTATTCCGGGATTTTTCCAAACACATCCGATGAATAAATTTTGGAAAATTTCCCATTATTTTTCTGATTATTTCTACCTATGATTTGAAACATGGTAACTTCTGATCTAGAATGTAAGTTTAGGAAGAAAATATGGTTTAGTCTTTGAAAAATCAAATTTTCAGAACGGAGTACCTCCCAAAGAAAATGATAAAAAATCATATTGTACCATTGGAAGTCTATTCAAGACGGATTGATGGGACATATTACTGAGAAGCTTAAGGCAATATGATCCGGTTCACGACACAGGCCGCCGAGCATCGCTTGCTGGTTCTTCAGAACATCATTGGCCAGAAGCCAATCGGTGATTGTTTTCGGATCTTTGACAATGAAGATAGGTACATGGAAGGCCACGGAACCTCAATCGAGCATGCTGTCCGTCAAGGCAAACCACCTACTACCTCCTGAAGTCATATACGGAAACTCGGGCTTTTTCAAAAATGTTCTCTTTTCCAAAATGACTTCAGTGAGTTTTTGAGAAAATTGAAATTTTTAATATATGAAATCGTTTTACAGACCTATTCAAGTGGATGTCAGACAACGGGATGGGTATCTTCAGTCAAGGAATGTTCTAGGGAACCTTCAACTCGATCGGACACACCCCAGCATTTTTAACCCCTTTTCCGGTCATAATTTAATAAATTGGTTTCTATAATAAATTCTTTGAGTTAACCAACAGGTATAGCAAAAGACTTCCTAAGCTTAGACTTCACGAGTTCTGTGGAAGGTATAAATACCGACACAAGGAGATATACAATATCTGTCAATGAGATTTACGAATACGTTTTTTAAAGTTTTTTTCAGCAATTTGCAAGAGTCTGGAGCACGACTGTCAAGCTTCCGATTACTTTTAAAACTATGGAGGATGTAAAACAAACCTTGTTTTGAAATTTTAAATCCACATAATTTTTCAAAAACCCCTATTTTCTCTGTTATTTGCCGATTCATGGAGGATGCCCCTGCTTTATCTGAATTTGTACGGAAAACGCGAAAAAACATGTGTTCTTCAGTCGGCAAATAGCTGAAAAGCTAGGAATTTTTTACAAATCATGTGGATGCAAAGCTTGCAATCTAGATTTGTTTTACATCCTTCAACGCTTTCAAAGAGATAAGAAACTACACAGCCGAGATCCAGACTTTGGAAAATGACGACAATCAATTGAAAAACACGTTTTGTATACACCATTGACCGGTACTGTAAATGAGATCACATCGCACTTATTTGATATGCAAAGGAAAAAACCGTAATTCAACTGAAAATCATTTTGCTCCTATTGTAAATCGAATCAGCTCAAAGCTTAATCAAATTCACCTGATCTGCCGTATGCTTTGCCACATAGTGATTCACAAAATTCAATCCATAATAATTTTGACAAACAAAGCAGCGATTTTTTGGAAGTGAGGGTTTGGTGAGAAAATCCTGAAACAAATTTCAACCACTCTCTATGTACTTATTGTCAGAAACTGACTTTCGATGGGAAGCCTTGAGGGGACATGGAAACGATCAAGAGGAAGAAGACTATGAAACTCTGGAAAAAAGAACTTATTCAATTTTTTTTCGAATTACATGTGTTCCTGACAATGAATGAACAAAATAGAGCCTTTTTTTAGAGACTTGAAAAAGAACTTTATCCTTTGAAACAAAAAGACGCATAAAAAACTCTGAGTATATTATACGATTCAGAAAACAAAAGAAAAAAGGTGGTGAAAGCAAAAAAAGCGGAAGGAGAGAGAAAGAGTAAAAAGGCAAAAAACTGAAATATAAAAAAGGAAACGTGGGAGTTGACTGGTGCAAAAAAGAGGGATAGCGAACGTTTACGTATAAGAAAAGAATAAGAAAGCGATGCGGAAAGAAAATGAGAAGAATATAAATGGTTGGCATTTTGGAGGAAGAGGGAAAAGGGACGGCAAAAAATAAAGAGATTGAAAAGAGCCAAAAAATTCGGGCACCCATATTGGTCTCTCAGAACAACCAGAATGGCGCCAGAATTTGGGAAAATGCTATGGCAATGAAGAACACATAAAAAAAGAAAGAAAAGCTTTTGGAAATATCATTTTGTCATAGTTTCAGAAAACCAATTTTTTTAGGTCTTTAAGGTAAACTCAAAATGACGTTTTAGTCAATATGAAAATAATTGAGTCTGATTGAGTATATATTGTCAGCTGGAGAATTGGTCCCTACTGGAGATTTCATCCCATAAGTAAAAGTATGCCATGAAATGTAAAATATATATATATATATATATATACATATATATCCTTAAAAAAGAAATAAAAGTTTATTTCAAGCATACAGATTCTTAGAGAAGGAAAAATGAACGTTCATTTAAACGGGATTCAAGGGAAATGTTTCAGAAATTATTGACAGAAAATTACGGCAAAGAATTAAAAAAAAAAGCAAAATAGAAAAGCAGGAAGAACTCGGGGAAGACCTCATCCTGTCGGCGGAAACAATTTCGCATATTCTCTTCTTTTTGCGGAAATTGTCTGTTTTGTTTTTGACCAGAATTAAAAAAAAAAGAAAAATGAATTTTGATCTCGAGCACCGGAATTCCGAGTTAGATGGCAAGCAACTTCATTATCACGACACTTCCAGCTTGATTATCTCAATTCTTATGAAAGATATCAAAAACTCGACAACTGAAAAAGCATTGGTGATAATTTGATAAACATTTTACCAGTGGACAACTTTTTATATCTCCCACACAAAATGAGATAATGGAGCTTATAGCTGACTGTTTTAATGGGCTTCTATTAGTGGGAATACGTTATGGCGCGTCCAAAGTTCCCAAATCTGGGATCTCTGGGCCCAGAAGGGCGTCACTTTGGACTGTTTTCTGGGCCCAGAAATCCCAGATTTGGGAACTTTGGACGGGCCATTAGTCGAGAACTTCCAAAACTTTTCTAACAAACTATGTATGTGGTGGACAATGCATTAGAAAATCATTTCGATCAAAAAATTTTTGTCTTGACTCACATACTAATATATTCCTCTGGGAAATGTCTCTCAACAAAATGTCATAAAAGAAGACGAGTTCATTGAGATCGGTAATTAGTAACATAGTCATAAACAATTTATGTTTTTGTTACAAGGGAAGTGTTTTCAAAAAGGCTTCGAGAATTTTTCGAAAATTGGTACACATATACTTTTACAGTGCTCCAAATAATGATAGGTTCACCCATAAAAAATCTCAAAAATCGAAAAACTGGAAAATTTCAAAAACGATACATATACTAAAAGTATGCCGAAATGAAACTCATATTTGTCAAAAAATGTTATACCCAGGTCGTTTTTGGTTTTTGCGAAAATTCGAAAAATTTGAAATTTGCACAATTTTATTCCAAAAAATGATAGGTTCACCTAAAAAAATTTTTGAAAATGTTAAAATTACGATTCGAAAACAGGGTTCGATAACAAGATAATGTCAGATAAAACATTTTTGAAAAGATTTCATTAGAAATCCGTTTTCCTAATTCGTTTGCGGTCCATTTTGAGGGGGTTTTAATTCAGATGTCAACTGGCTGTCTCAATTTGGGAAGTTCATTGGTCTCCAAAAATGTCTGAAAACCTTCTGGTTTTCTGAAATTGTCATATTCTGCCGTTTTTCAGTATTTGGAACCAGTTATTACAAGTTTCCTAATTTTTTTAAAACTTGTTTATCACGATATTGGACTCTAATGTCTTTTGGGACCTGAAAACTGAAGTTTCGTTTGGGTCCGGGGTATGTTTCGGTTAGAAACATGTAACCAGGCATCCATTTCATTCAAAAATAACGTTCCATACAAAGAAATGCCTTTTTGAATCCAGAAAAAGTCAGAAGTTTTGAGTAAGATAAAAACATTTTTGGTTTATCTTATGGGTGGCACTGAAATCGACCCTGAACCAATTTTTTAGGTTCAAATTGTGTTTTCAATCTGAAAATGAGATTTTTTGGTTATGTGAAAACTGCTAAACGTAAAAACGATCAAGAAACGACTGTTCCACTTCTTGAAAAGTTTAGGATAGATTTGGTCTAAAACCTAGGCGGTTTTACTCAAAACTTCTGACTTTTTCAGGATTCAAAAAGGCATTTTTTGTATGGAACCTTATTTTTGAATGAAACGGATGTCTGATTACATGTTTCTAACCGAAACATACCCCGGACCCAAACCAATTTTCAGTTTTCAGGGCCCAAAAGACATTGGAGTCCAATATCGAGGTAGGCAAGTTTTTTTTTAATTAGGAAACTGTTAAAAACCAATTCCATGTTCTGAAAACAGTAGAATATGACAATTTCAGAACACAAAAAGGGTTTCAGACACTTTTGGAGACCATAACGGACGAAATTCCCAAATTGAGACAACCAGTTGACATCTGACATTAAAAACCCCTCAAAATGGACCGCGGGCGAATTAGGAGAACGAATTTCTGATGAAATCGTTTCAAAAATGTTTTATCTGACATTATCTTGTCATTGGATCCTGTTCTCGAATCGTAATTTTGACATTTTCAAAAATTTTTTAGGTGAACCTATCATTTTTTGGAAAAAAATTTTGCCAGATTTCGAATTTTTCGAATTTTCGCAAAAACCAAAAACGACATGGGTATAACATTTTCTGACAAATATCACTTTCATTTCGGCATACTTTTAGTATACGTACCGGTTTTGAAATTTTCCAGTTTTTCGATTTTTGAGATTTTTTATGGGTGAACCTATCATTATTTGGAGCACTGTAGACATGCTGATTAATGAGAAGACTTTTTGAGCTGCCCGGATGTACCTTGAAGTTGAAAAAACGCGTCTGAAATTTCACCTCTTGTTCAAGCGTTGTAAGCGTGTGCGCGATCTCCCCCTTTCTTATACAAAATGTGGAAGTAGGTAGGAACAGCGAGGTGTGGTGTAGTGGTGAAGAGGGAGGGAGGTAACTGACTAGGGTTAGTTCGATCCCTCTCTCCCCGATTTGTTTTTTGTATTTTTTTCTGATCTCTGTGAAAATGTCAAAATGTGTCAAAATCATTTTTAAAAATTTTCGTTCAGATTTTGACTCATTTTGAAGAAAAATATATTCATTTTTGACTTGTTTCGAAAAATCAAGTTTCAAATGTATTTGAAACACTGCTGGATAGTCTTCTCTAGTCCAAAAGTTAGCCAAATCTACCCGGATGTGTTCATTTTGAGTGCACCGCAGTAATAGGGAGCAATCAGGAATGATGTAAATCTTTATTGTCAAACAATTTGACTGCTACTGGGTGGAGATCGAAAGACTGCGATCCAATGAAAACTACATAAAATCACTTATTTGTGATTTCAAGAAGAATGTGAGCCACCAAATTTGTGAAAAGACTACTTTTATGGTTTCTTTACGTTTTGAATTCATTTCGACAAATTTTAAAATTTTTCAAAATTTTGAAAAAATTGCCAAGGGGGTACCCCATGGCGACTTTTTTTCAAAAAATATTTTTTTTTGAAAAATGGGGAAACTTCATCAGATTGTAGAGAAAAGTGTAAAAGTACGATTCACAATTGAAACATTCCCAAAAACGGTTATTAACCTTTTTAAAAATTCGCTCGAAAAGTGAGAAATTAGTACTGAAATTACTTAAACAGCCCATAACTCTTTTGTGAGTGGATACGCGCGAAAAAAAATAACAGCACTGTAATCAGCATGTTTGAAAGTACTATAGACCAAAGTTTCAGAAAATTCTCAAAGTCTTTCTAAAAACACTTCCCTTGTTAGCTTACTTTCGAAAACTTTTCATTGTGAAGGGATACGTTGTAACTAATTTAACTTGTGTTAATAAGTTCAAAGATTCGAAATATGATGTATCAAGAACAAAATGATAATTGCTTTTGTCATCCGGATGCAGTGCATGCCTGTGCGGCAGCAAAATGCCAAATGCTGAATTGATTATCAATTATTTCCCGGTTCCAAAAAAAACATTTCGGAATTGATAACAACTCGAAAGTTTTGGAATATATTCAATATTTTCAGGAAAATGATTTGGGAGTTCAAAAAAATAAATGTTTTTGGAATCAAAATCTTAAAAAAATCATTGAAACCGAACCAAAGTTTTGATTATTCCATGTCTATGATCTTCAAAAATCACCAGTGATCACCGGATTCCGGATTCCGTGCTTTTTTATTCCAGATTCCGGATTCCGGATTCCGGGAAATTTTTATTAGTCCGGGTTCCGGATTCCGAAATTCCAAGAGAAATTTTTATTCCGGATTTTAGGCATATGTGTTCATTTGCAAGAATTCTCTGACTTTTCCAAAATTCCGCGACAAAAAATGCAAAAATATAATACGATATGTGTGTTTAAAACTTCTCTGCCCGTTTGAGGAACTCAAAACTCCGTGTTCCGGGTGCTGAGTTTTTTCGGAGTCCGAGAAAAGAAATTTCATTCCGGATTTCGTAGCTTTAAAAAGTCTGTCCGGACATCTCTGATGATCACTGACCAACAGTTTTGAGACCTCAAAATTTCTTTTCTATTCACCCCGATTGCTTGGCATTTTCACCGGAAAATTCTGATTTGTACTCGTAATTATAGTCTTCATCAAAATTTCGTAGCATAATTTTGATCAAGTTTCATTTGGAATTGAAATTTAGGCGCATCACATTATTGGCCTTAATAGATAAGTGTCATGCTTTGAGGGACCGAAGATTGTTGTTAATAAACGATAATTGATGAGGTTTTTGTTGATATGATCAATACAATATATTTCATTTTTGTTAGAATGACCAAATTTTCCTCATCCGGAACAATTTTAACCGGAATAATCCTAAATTCCGTTTCTGTCACTCTTGCTTACACATGAGAAAATATTGTTTTGTTTTGATTTCTGCTTAAACTTCCGAAAATTTCGAAAAGTTTCATATAAAATTTTTTACTGTTTCAATAGACTATTGTTTTTTACAAGTTTTCAATGCTACAGTAACTTACAACGCAAATAACTAAGCACAACAAAATAAAAAAGTGTTTCTGAAAATCACAAGGCTCACTTTTGGGAGTCGACATCAAAAGGAGACCGACCTGTGGGAGGTACCAATTATGTTTTGGATAGAAGAAATTGGCTCAAAAAGACCTCCGATTTCATTTGAAAAATTCATGAAATTCGTATCAGAATTTTTTGAAAGAAATCTTCTTTTTGAAAAATTTTCTTATAACCTCGATATATTCTTCTGAATTTTATCATGACTTTGGTAATTTGTTTCCAACAAAAACTTTTTTTTCAAATACGTTTTCAATGAAAACTAGTTTTACATTTGGTCAGTATCAAGATTTGTAATTTTTTTTTTGAGAATATGTATATTAGTTTTTAGGGATCAGTAATCAAAACACACTTTGATTTCGCAAAAGATTAAAAAAACAACATATTCAACAATTGTTATTATTGCCGACGATTTCTTTTTTTTATTTAGCATCATCGTTTTCTATTTTTGTCGCTGTGACGTTTTCAAAATTAGTTTTTTTAATTTGAAAGTGCCTCTGACCATTTTCTATATCTTTTTTCATTCAATTCTGAAAATTTTCCGATTCGGAATCATCTCTATCAAATTGGTAGGTTTTTTTGAAACATGTTAAAATATCAAAGTTTCAAAACTAATTCTTGGAAAACCATAAACGTGTTATTAAATTTTCTTTGCTCCTATGCAAGAGATCAAAAATGTGTCAATTGATAGATTGTTATATTGTGATTAACGTTTTAGCAATTGACAACTTTTTTTCATATTTTAAACGGAACCGAAATAAATTGGCCCGAAATGAAACGTTGCGGAAACGCTTCTATTAACGGTTAACTTGACTTGATTGTGCTGAACTGTCTATTTTTTCATTCATCTGATTTTCAAATATATCTGACAGTTTTGATAGTTTTTGCAAAAGGAATTAATAATGTTAATATTTTTGTTGTAATTGATTCCAGAGTATTTTTATGGAAGTTACCCTAAACACTTTGATAGAAGATCACTCTATATTTAAACTTGGAGCTCAATTATCTCAATTTCTATGAGAAAAAACGGAAATCAATAAACCGATGAAATATTTGTCACAATATCGTCAGCGTTTTATCAGTTGACATGTTTTTGATATCCCTTGTGGAAAATGAGATAATTGAGCTAAAAGTACAAGTATGCGGTGGTCTTCTGTTAGAGTTTTTACGGTATAGATCTATTCAACTATTTTTTTTCTCATAATTATTCAGTTTCAAAAAAGAGAGATAGTTTGAGACAATTGTCTTTAAAATCCCATCAGAAACTAAAAATTGAAAAATTTTCGTCTGTGAATCGTCATTTTTCATGACCCGGGTGATTTTTTATGACCCGGGTGATTTTTATGACCCGGGTGATATCTTTTTTAGAGAATACACCTCCTTCCCTCTCAAAAAACTTCTCCGCTCACTTTTTTTATTTTGGGCCTTTTATTCTTTTCTAGCCCCCGAGTTGTAGCTTTCATAACCTGAGATTTTTTAACGGTTTGTTTCAGACACCATGAATGTCTCAAATTGGGTGGTGAACACGTCAGTTGAAGCTCAGTGTGAATTGGCCGATCAGTTGAAACAACATTTTGGATATCAATTGTCTTTAATTTACACATGCGTTGTGTCACTAGCAGCGACATTTCTACAAATCGCCTTTCTTCTGTTAACGATCAGAACTCTTCGATTTCACGGAAACTTGAAATATCTTTTGCAAATGTATTTTAGCATCGGATTTCTGCTATCTCTCGACTTGTTTCTCGGATTTGTAAGTTTGCTGAACTATGTTATAGGTTTTACAGAAATTTTTTAATAATCAGACTTCTCAACTTCTTTCTAAATTTCTTTGAGCATTGTGGCCGACGCTCAGGCGTTATTATATTTATTGCCTAGTTTCTGAAAACTTTTAAAAAATCTCGATTATCCCATCACGTTTTTCGTAATTTGGAAATCGAGAATTTCATCTACCAGTTTCTGGTGAGAAGTTTTGAAAATGCTTTTGTCAAAATTTATTCCCCCCCCCCCCCCCTTCTGAGATCCCAAAAAATGCATTATTTATATCAAACTTTTCGTACGGAATTTTTGTGAAGGAGGGAAAAGTCATCATGAAATCCGTCATGAAAGTTTTTGTAATTTAATGTCTTTATTTATCCCTAAACTTTTTTTTTCCTAATCATTCCTAATCAATCGGGAATAAAAATTCTAGAATTGAAACATCCGGAACTTTTATGAACCTCCGCAGAAAACTGCGATCATATCCGATAACAGTCTTAAAACGTCCAGATGCGAATTCAAAGACAATTTTAAGATACACTTATTTTTAGGGCCGGCTGCGGGGCGAAAAGGGGCGACCCCCGCCCCGCTTTCAGGGGCTCCCGCGCAAAGCGGGGCGCCCCGCTGCCAACGCTATTTATTTTGGTTTCATGTCAGCCAAGAGAATAATTTTAAGGCTTGGGTAATTTACTTGACATGCGCAGCCACCTCATGTTCTGAACTCTTTATTGAGCCGGCATTCTTCAAAATCTACCATATATCATCGATGTTTTTGATGACAAACTCTATGCTGCTGCCCATTGGATTCTCAATCGAACGACTGTATGCTTTAAAAAATGCGGAAAACTACGAAAAAGAAAAAATCTTCTTGGGACCGATACTTGTTATTATTCTGGTGAGCCATCTTTGAAATCAATCTTTTTTATGCTTTCTAAAGGTTGCTCTTGATTTTCTATTCATTGGTTTAATATATTTCGACGAGGAATTCACTGGACCTTTTATTTCCCTTATTTTGGTTCCATCGACATCTGCTTTCCAATTCAATATCTATTTTTATTGTCTTCTTGGAGTCCAAATATTTAACTTGATCTGTAATATTTTCACTCTAGTTTTTCACTCCAAAAAGCACAGAAAGTAAGTCTCAATATTTTTTCTAAAAGTAAATATGAAGATATTCCAGCTCTCAACAAAAAACAAATACTCTTTCATTCCAATACGTGATGGCAGAAGTCAATGATTCTTCGATGTTCACTCTAGTGGTCAGCTTTTCTCATCTCCTTTTCGCTGGATTTTATATCATTTGTGGAATCTTCGCAAGACAGTTCGGTCCAACGTTTTTCGATAACGTTGTCGACTATACTGTGGCCAGAGCAGTTTTCTGCTCCATACCTTCCTATAATTTTATGATTGTCTTCATCGGCTCACTGATTTTGTTCCAACAAAACAAGAAAAAAGCTTCTAAAGTGGCTTCAAATATTGCATTGGTCTCGATAGGACAAGAAGGAGCTCTGAACTACGAAAATGTCACTCGAAACATCTGGGATCGTGCTGTCAATTGAACAATTCCTTTTTCAAAATTAATATTTATTGTTTTTCTCGGTACCGTGAAGTTTTCTTCACATCTTGCACCATTTTATTTTTAGATTTTTCACCTTTATTTTGAAAACACACACTAACCTCCAGTACCGGCCGATAAAGTATACAAGAGTATTTTTTTTGTTTTTGGCTATTTTTATCAGTTTCGGAAGTCTGGAACTCGGCTGTCAAATTTCTGACGTCAGTTTCAGATTGTGTAGGACAGAGATTAACAACTTTTCACAACATTTTTCGGAAATTGACAGAATATTGGAAATTTCCATTTTTTCAACTCTCTCCCGATTTATGAAAGCTGCCTCTGCTTATCCGGTTTTTGAAATCGGTAAAAAGCTGAAAAACTAGAAATTTCCGGAAAATACTGTGAATTCAAAGTTTTCACACCCTGCAAAACTTTTCAAAGTCATTGGAAACTTTACAGTCGAGCTCCAGACTCCTGTAAATAGTCTGAATGGTCTCAAATCCACTGAAAACACGTTGTTTTCTGCCTTATTACCGGATTTAAAATTTAAAAAGAGTAGTTTAGCTGTAATCATTTCGCTTAAGTTTTTTTAACAATACAATTTTTTCTCTTTGAATTAGCATAAATTTTAAAAAAACAAGTGAAAACTTGTGAGCATGTCAATATTCGGACCAAAGGGCCTTTATTTGTTATTGAAAAAAACCATTTTAGCTATTTGAGAGTTTTCAAGCAAGTTTTGATCAAGATGTATTATTGCTTGAACTTTCTCGTAATTCTTAGATTCAAAAAAATGGAGACAGCAACAACGCTAGCGACTTCCATGCATTTGTTCAGCTTTTGTTCAATAAAAATTCATTATGCATTTTATTTTTTGAAGCATTGAAAAATCAAAGTTGTGGCAAATAATACAAAAAACCTATGGGTTCGAAAACTACAGTTTTTAACAAAAAAAAGAAACTGGGAATTCGGTAATCGTCTTTTGAAAATAATAGGTTCTGAAAGAGACATGTATCCAGGAATATTAGGTTGTCCGGAAAGATATCTATAATTTTTAAGCGCCCATTTCATTCATTCTTACTGATCGATTTTTGTTTTCTTTTTTTATTTTATTAATGTTCAACTCGTTTTCAACAAAAATTGTCATTTTGTTTCAAAACAACTCAGACCATGGCCGAGAGTCTCGCCACCAAAATCATGATATCTCAGACAGTTTTCTTTTCGAGTTTCTAAAAGAAGAATCCGCTGCCGCTGCTCATTGAAAGAATTGGTGACAAGTGACTTCAGTATACTGTATAGAGATACGGTATAGAGATATCACTTGAAGACAAACCAACCCATTTACAAATTTCGACGACAATATCAAGAAAGGGCAGGAAGCTGAGCGGAGACCCACTGTTCGTGATGTGTCTTCTACTCTCGGTCTACCTCCCAGTGATGGAAGGAATTTCCGTTTCCGTTTCCGTTTCCGTAAAAAAATTTTAGTCATTTTTTTCCGTTTCCGTTTTCCGCGGAAAAAATTTCCGTTTCCGTTTCCGTTTCCGTTTTCCGTATTTCGGAAAAACGCGTTTCCTCCCATCAATGCTACCTACTATGACAGCATTTCATCATCTTCGAAGTCCGGTCACAGAGAAAAATATGGTCAACTGGTGCCACACCATTTGGGTGATGCCCAGATTGAAACTAGTTGTGCCTTGAGTTGGTCTTTGCTCCCTCCTAGGCGAACCTTTGGTATTATCCATTATCTTGTGTTTTTAAACGATAAATAGAACAAGTCAACCTAGAGACTTGAAAATTTGGGAATAAAATGATTAAGACTGAAAATAATACGTATAAAACATTTTCTCTAAGAATTTTACTGTGCCCAACAGTTCGCATTAAACTTTGGTTGCAACAATTCCTCCCAAATGAGTGTTCTGAGGAAACCAAAAAAGATAACTAAATTCTGTAAACGCAGTTCGATTCAGCGTGTGGAAAAACCTATGGCTACAAAATTTCAGACCAATTGAGCCATTTTTATGCTCACAGGGCTGAAAAGTCACTTTTTAGGCCGCGTTATAATTATAGGACACCCCTGGAAAATGAAAAATCTCAAGTTTTTTAGGAGAAAAAATTCAAATTTTTTCGTTTAAAATTGTCAAAATAGTCTCAACACGGCCTATTTTGACAGTATAAACAATCATTGATCCCTCTATTCAAGTTTCAGAAAAGATTATTTTCAGACATTTTTGTAATTTTTTGGGTTTTTGGAATAAATCGAAAATAACTTTGCTCCTGGCTATCTTTCCGGTTGAAATTAACAGAAAACATTTTGAGAGTGATTTGGATTGTATACTAATCGTTGTCATAATATTCTGAGTTGATGTTTCCAATTTAAGCAAAACTAAAATTTCTAAAACTGAAGTTGAAATTCGGTAAATCTGATTTTGGTGAAAAACTTGATTTGGTAACTGAAAGTTATCATTCCGTACTAATCCGCAGCTTAAATAACATTTTTGGTAATTTAGAAAGTCTTTCGAACATTATTTACAGCGTTAAAAATTTTCTCAGCCTCCCGATATTTTTCAGTTCACAACTTGAGATCAATTTTGAGCTATCAAAGCTCAAAAGAACTGGAACACCTGCAACTTGATCGTGAGCACTCTCAAAATGTTTCCTATAAATTTCAGCCGGAAAGATTAGCCAGGAGCAAAGTTATTTTCGATTTATTCCAAAAACCCAAAAAATTACAAAAATGTCTGAAAATAATCTTTTCTGAAACTTGAATAGAGGGATCAATGATTGTTTATACTGTCAAAATAGGCCGTGTTGAGACTATTTTGACAATTTTAAACGAAAAAATTTGAATTTTTTCTCCTAAAAAACTTGAGATTTTTCATTTTCCAGGGGTGTCCTATAATTATGACGCGGCTTAAAAAGTGACTTTTCAGCCCTGTGAGCATAAAAATGGCTCAATTGGTCTGAAATTTTGTAGAGGTAGGTTTTTCCACACGCTGAATCGAACTGCGTTTACAGAATTTAGTTATCTTTTCCGGTTTCCTCAGAACACTCATTTGGGAGGGGTGTCCTATAATTATGACGCGCACTGTATGACAGCATTTCATCATCTTCGAAGTTCGGTCACAGAGAAAAATATGGTCAACTGGTGCCACAACATTTGGGTGGTGCCCAGATTGAAACTAGTTGTGGCTTGAGTTGGTCTTTGCTCCCTCCTAGGCGAACCTTTGATATTATCCATTATCTTGTGTTCTTAAACGATAAATAGAACATGTCAACCTAGAGACTCAAAAATCTGGGAATCAAATGATTAAGACTGAAAATAATACGTATAAAACCTTTTCTCTAAGAATTTTACTGTGCCCAACAGCTCGCATTAAACTTTGGTTGCAACAATTGTGGCGCACCCGGTAGTATTATTTTTGAAAAATTTACGGCAACCATGCCACTTGTGAGTTTATCAAAAAAAAACTACTGCAATGGAACGTTCATTTGATTTCTGGTTTCGTGAAAAACATAGCCAAAAATTGCTGCAAATATAGTTTCCTTAAAAAATTTCTTCGCGAAAAGTGAGTCTGGCAGAAAATAAACGTAATGAAACGTCAATATACATTGCGCACAATAATAATAGCACCACCCCATGTTTTGAGGTTTTCAGAATAACTAAACATTTTGAAGAAAAACGGCTAATGCCATTCGACTCAGCATCTCAAAAAACCTATGTGCGCCCTGAATCAAGTGCTAGTCATGTGTTTTAGGACTACTGTAACCAAAAGTCTCTCCGCGTCATAACGTCCCCCCCCCAGGACCACCCTGGAAAACGGAAAATCTCATGTTTATTTGTGAAATAAATTGAGCATATTTTGCTGGAATTCGTTAAAATAGTCTTTAAAAAGTCTGTTTTGACAGTCTACGCAAAAACTGGATTTGCCCAGTAAAAACTATTTTTCTGTAGGAAATCATAATTTCAAAAACGGTGTTGGTGACTTACATTTAGGACATCTTTTGAACGTTTTACACTCTTTTTATCTGTAGGATTCCATATCTCTGATCGGTTGGAAATTATTGTTCTTCCCGATTCTAGCTACTTCCTTCAAGTATTCTGAATTTTTTGTTCAGTTATTTCCTGCTCCGAATTGTTTAGAGAGAAGAAGACATTTGGAGTTGTTTTTTAAAAATTATTTTTCGAATAATTTTAAAGTTTTTATCAGGGCGTCCCGGCCCGGTTTTGACAAACAAGCATGTTAAGACGCATTCTCTGACAGAACCGAAAATAGTGTTGTACAGAAAAATTCAAACTAGTTTTTATGGATTGATATTATATATTTTGAAAGTTGGGACATTTCTAAGATAAAAAATGCACATTTGGTTTAGACCCACCCAGTACGGTCTAAACGGTGACCAACTTTGGTCAAAAAATGAAAATGTTTATTGAGATAATGATTAGATTCAACTTGGAATAGTTTATTCTTGCTATTTTGAGCATTTTTTGTGTTGAAACAAAAAATCCATCTCTTTTCCTTTCAGTTGAAAATTTTCAATTTTGTTCCAATTTTGAAAAAAATCACTGAAAATCCGTTTTCGTGAAAAATTTTAGTTTCAAGCTTCGTTCTCATTGTTTTCCTGCATTTTTCGAAGCTCCAAAAAAGCGGCAAAAATTGATTTCAAGTGCAATTTTAGTGAAAAAATAAGAGCTACAAAAAAGCATGAAGGCGATGAGAACGAAACTTGAAACTTTCCCAGAATACTACCTATAACAGATGCTGCATCTGTCATAAATTTGATCGAAATTGGTGATGGTCGATTTTGGACAATTTTTAGTTGCCATGTACTCCCCCACATGGTGAAACCTCATTTTTTGGCTCATTTTGGCCTAAAACTCGCGGTTTGCTCAGGATATTCAAACTTAAGCAAGCATTTTCTAATGTAATTTTGCACGCTGGTTTTGAATATGTTGTTATCTTTTTCCAGCTAATGCCAAAATTTTTCACGACAACGGATTTTCAGTGATTTATTTCAAAATTGGAACAAAATTGAAAATTTTCAACTGAAAGGAAAAGAGATGGAATTTTTGTTTCAACACAAAAAATGCTCAAAATAGCAAGAATAAACTATTCCAAGTTGAATCTAATCATTATCTCAATCGAGAAAAATTTTCATTTTTTGACCAAAGTTGGTCACCGTTTAGACCGTACTGGGAGGGTCTAAACCAAATGTGCATTTTTATCTTAGAAATGTCCCAACTTTCAAAATATATAATATCAATCCATAAAAACTAGTTTGAATTTTTCTGTACAGTGGATGAAAGGGCTGAAGTTGAGTTCTTCAGAGAACGTGTCTTAAAAGCTATCGTTTCTTTCTTCAGTTTTAAACAACCAAATTTTATTTGGCCGTTAAGAAAAGTTAATAGTTTTTTCCAACACGGTTTTCTCGACAGAACCAGTTCAAAATGTGCATTCAGAAAACCAATATTGGAAAAAATGAATTAAAATTCCCAAAATTTCAAAAAATTCAGTTATCTTCATTAACAAAGAGCAATCGTAAAACCCATTCGACTCCATTAATGTACCACTATTTACGACTACATTCGTTCCACCTCTTTTTTCTCATTTCGAAATCGATTCCTTTTTCTCTCACTTTCCTCACTTTCTTTCCCTTATTGACATTTTCTCTTCTCCGTTGCGTTCCTCTTTGTGATCACCCAAAATCTCGTGACACAGTCTAGGAGAAACTGTGACATAATGTGTCGGAAAATTTCTTTCGAAGAACTACCGTACTCCCCGGCGCGCTATCCAAATGCCTATTTGTTCACTCCGTTTTTATTACTTTATTATCGCCTTTTTTCCCCATTCTCTTTCCATATTGTAATGCGCAATAAAGGGCGAGCCGTACCCCTCCGCGCCAGGTCACACCTTGGCTCCCCCTTCTCTTCCCCTCCTCTCCCCCTTTCTCGTCCCCCTCTTCTGATGGTACAGTCCCTATTGGGCTCCGCCTCTCCACCGCATAACTTGGTCGCGGCTCCTCCTCCCCACCGGACTGTCGCATATAAGGCGCGCACCTGGCCCCTCACACTCATTTCTTCCTCTTCTTCTTCCCTTTCTTCCCCACTTCCGCCCAACTCCCCCCTCTCCCCCATTTGAATTGTACCCGCCATGCCTTGTTTAGGACTGAGTGTCGACCTATGGCACACTCTTTCCACATTATATTTAATCTTTCCCTTATCTCCTTTATCTTTATAAAAGGTTTAATTACCCAAGTTTGAGGTATCGTCTACTACATCTGTCAAAAGCCCTTGGGCTTAAGACACAATGTGTCTGGGACAGGCGATGTAAGACAAGACAGGTAACTGGACTTTGATCACTGGCTTCGTGCAACACCTGGAAAGAACAGAGATTTCGCAATAAGAGAAAAGTTCTTCGTAGCAACTCGTGTCTTTTTTCTTTTCCTCTTTTCCTCTCTCCTTCTCTCCTTTAATTTCCCGTTTGTATTTTATGTATGTTTCGTTTCTTATATGTGACTAAAGCTTCAAAATTTCAGTAATTGAAAATGGCAAACAGAAATGAACTAATAGACGCTATCCGCATTGATTTTTATGCTGCTCAGCGACTAAATGCACGACGCGGAGAAAATCAAGTGAGAGGAAGAGAACCGAGGACGGAGCAACAAAACAGACTGGTGACAGATGCAGGTTAGTTTTTCGATCTCTGTAAAAAAAGCGTTTAAATTTATTAATATACAAATTCCGGAATATTCCGACTGTTTAGATTGTTACTCTCATATCTGTTGATTTTCAGAACAGCTTCTAACTTTAGACGAAACTGCCGTACTCTTTTCTGTTTCGAAAACGCATTAGCTTGTGGATCTCGAATTCCGATAGTTTTTTGAGCTGCCAAAATATATTTGTCAACTTCCCACAGTTTTTCTTTTTTTTTTTGTTATGAGAAAATGGAATTTCTACTTCAAAATTTTGAATTCTTTTTGAGAATCGAACATTTAAAATTCGGAATTCTTGCAAGTTTGGAAATTTTTATAATACGAAATTTCGAAACCTCGAGAATAGGAATTACGAATATCGCTGGGAATGCGACAATCATTAAATGAAGCACGTCATTACGGTTGTGTAAAAAAAATGTGCAACGTCGTTATGAGAGCTATATCATTCGAAAGCTGAGAATGAGACACTTTCAAATCTATATTCAGATTTTTCTAAAGAGCTACCAGTTTCGAGAAAATTAAGTTCCAAGATTGGTTCAAATTTGAGTCTAACGTGCGCCTCGTCTCTTCTCCTTTTTTTATATACATTGCGGAGCGTGGAGAAATCAGTAAGAAATGGTGTAGTGGTAAAGAGGTAGGACGGTACCTGACCAGCTGTAGGTTCGAGTCCTCTCACCCTAGTTTTGTTCTGTTTTTATTTTCTGTCTTTGTGGCAATCTTCAAAATGTCAAGAAAGCATTCTTTCCAAAAACTATGCCATTTACATACTTATTGGTTCAGAAAACTTCACTTTTCGACAAGTTTTGAGAAATACATACACAATAGCTTTCAAAAAAAAATTTTCAAGTAACACTATAAATCTTTTTTCTGTTCTTTATATCAAAATTCTTCAGATTTGTTTGCTACTGGGGTTGCACAGTGATAAATCAATGAGAAATCATTACTAATAACATTCACCAGATTCCGTATGTGCGTGTGTATGTCGCGTGCCCGTTGTCCCATTCAAAGTTAACTGATTAAGCTGACACCTAGACAGGCGAATCAAAAATGTGTCTAATTGACGGCCCGATCTTTTCATTTTTCGAAATTTATATTTTGAAGTCTACTGGAAACGTTCCTTGGTTTCACCACAGTGAATGGTGAAGGGCAGGGAGGGCGAGGGAGGAGGGCGAGATGGGAGAGGGCGAGGAAAACTCACACACGTGTATGCCGTTTCCACAATTCTCGCTCCGGTCACCTGTGGTGTAGCGGCTAACGCGTCTCACTTTTGTGCGCGCTATGCGGGTTCGAGTCCGACTGTTGGCGATTCTTTTTTGTTTTTTTGTACAGAGTTTATAAAAGAGAATAAAAACGTCTGGATGTTTTCAATCGGTTAGAATTATCTTAGCAAAGAGTTTCCCAGTTTCATTTGTTTCAAGCCAAGAGAAAGTTTGGATTGAGATTTGAAGCTTTTAATTTTCTTTTGTGATATCAGAAAGTTTCGGATAACAACTTGGTACAAAAATCGTTATATTTTAAGTTTTTTTCTCTAGGATTACGGGTACTGTAAGCGGAGACAAGGAGGTTCATCCCTGAAGGGCAGTAACTCGACAAAAAATGACATTCATCATTTTGCTATTTTGACCAAATATATCTCGATTCCTGTAAGAGATAATTTAAAAAATTTGTAATCGAAAATGTTTGTCTTGATATCAAAAACATTTCTTTAGTTAAACATTTCTTGATATCTCAAACAGGAAACGAGATAATTCGGTTCAAGTAGCCATCATTAGCCACAAGATTATCACAGATTTTGGAGGAAAAAATTCAAGTGTCATTTAAACGTGATGAAAAAAATTTTGACCTCAGGGAGAGTACGTATAAAAGAAGAAGAAAGTGGATTGACAAATCAGCTCTTCCTTTCTCTGGGCTCCAGAGAGGGGATTTGGAGAAAGGATAAGGAGAGCATTGGTACTGAATCTGGGGTCCGGAATTATGGCTACGGAATCTGGGGTCGGGAATCTCGGAGCTCGGAGTCTGGGATCCGGAATCCCGTGTCCTGATTTGGGTTCCGGAACCCAGAGTCCGGGATCCGGGATCGGGCATCCTGGATCCGGGTTCCGAACCCGGCCTTCCAGATTCCAGTTTCTGGATCTCGGACTCCGGGTTCTAGACCCGGATTCCGGATTCTGAATACTGCATCCCGAACCCCAAATTTATGACCCCGGATTCCGGACCCAGCATTCCGAATTCTGGATTCCGGATTCCGGACTCTGGGTTCCGGGCCCCAAATTCAGGACCCGGGTTTTCGGACCCCCGATTCCGGATTCTGGATCACCGGATCCCGTCTCCGGCTCCCTCTCTGCAGCCCAGAGAAAAATAGAACTGATTTTTCCCTCCACTTTCCTCTTTCTTTATAGTACTTTTCCTGAGATCAAAGGTTCGTGGGTTTCTAAACCAAAAGGGACTAAACCTTCTTTTTAAGATCACGGGTACTGTAACCGGAGGCCAGATGGTTCAGCCCCGAAGGGGCGTAAACCGACTGGTAGAAGAACATATGGAATAACATTCGAAAAACCTTCAAAAATCTTTCACCAACCATTAAATTTATTTTTCTAAAAACAAGTAGTTTGACAATATGATAAAAAATAGTTTTTCAAAGCATATAACAAGATTTCTTCGAAAGTTTCAAATAAAATGGTATGATCCTATGAAGTTTTCAAGTTTTTCTTTTAAAAAATTTGCAAAAAATCACCATGAGGTCCCCCCTTCGAATTTTTATTTCTCACATTTCAAGCCAGTTTTTCTCGAAAGTGGTAGCTTTTTTGCAAAATCTGAAAATAGATTTGGAAATTTCTCATTCCCAGCTTTCGAATGATATAAATCTTTTTCCGAAGTTCACCCCCCCCCCCCCCGTTTACAACCTTCGAGATATTATATATAAAAAACACCTCAAAATTTGAAAATTATCGCGACAGTTCGTGAAAAATATATAGTATTTTTAGACACCTAAAGTTGATCATTTTTAAAATATGGTTTTTTTGGGATAGATATTCTGCCAGCACCAATTCATCAATAAGATATCGAAAATGTTATTTTCAGATCGAGTCAGGGTTCCGAGAGAATTGTCCCCAATAGAGCAAAACAGAGCAGCCGAACAGATCGAACCATCTCGACCATCTCCTCCAATCCGCCAGTTGGTCCCCCTGGATTGTTTCGGACCAATCAGTTGCGTGTATTGCAGTCGCTGGACTCACCTATCTGATCAATGTTCTTACATTAGCGACGTCAGCGAACGCAAGGAGCACCTGGAATGGAAACGTTTGTGTACGCGATGTCTCGGAGATCACCATATAGTTCGGTGCCCAAGGATAACAAGGGAAACATGTCATTATTGCAATGACCAAGATGCAGACGACCTGCATCACTCATCGCTCTGCCCAACGGCCGTGAATCGGGAAGCACAAAGATAACGTTTTCAAACTCTGTTTCGTTTTCTTTGAAACACAGCTTTTGTTGATTATTGTTTGTTGAATCCTGTTTTCTGTTGTTTTTCTTTGTTGCTTTTTTTGTTGAAATCTGCTTTTTTGTTGTTTCTTGTTGTCTTTTTTTGTTGATTTTCTTGTTAGTTTTTGTTGGGTTTTGTGGTTTTTTTTTGTTGATTTCTTTCCTATGAAACCGTTATTTTGTGATGGTTTTATTATTCATTCTGTCCAAAAGAACTACTGTACTGAGCATTTTCTCCGACAGAAACCATACGAATTGCAAAATTTGATTTGATCTATCACGTTTGGTGTGGAAGGTCTTGATCATCTATGATTCTTTCCGGGAGAAAAAACTTCGAAAATAACATGCTTTGATTTCCTCACAGGACCGCATTCTTTGGTTCTAAAAAAATTCATCATGATTCTGAAACCACAAATTGATTTTCAGAAAAAAAAATTCTGAAACTCTGCTCCAGACATGCCACACCAAACTTTCAAATGGGAGATCAAAATGAAAAACTCCAAGTATAATGCGGGGGAACTGTCTGAGCAAAATTTTATTAATTTCATATGTTTACATCTGAAAATTTCCGACTTCAAATTTTTTGAAAAAAAAGTAATTTTGGGAAGGAAACAAAATTTGCCAGTCTGTTACAAAACTTCAATTTCGGAGCGCAACTTGTTTGTTCAAATTAAATAACCCGCCAGGGACCATATTTGGGAAAATCGTTGAAGGCCCAGCTAGGAAATTTTTTTTGCTCGAAATTTATCAAAATAAATTTTTAAAGCAAATTAAATGAAAATCGTGCGGTTTTCTGCTTTCGTGTCTTCGCATATCTCGTTTTCCATACGACTCTGCTCACGTCGCTTATTATTAGAATTTGAAAATTTCATGATTTCCATCTGCATGGAGCAAATTGTCTTTAACATACTTGCTAAATTCCGGCTCGCCGACCCGGGTTTCAAATATTTCATAAAATTTTCTGTTGATTTTTGATACATTTTTTCAAATGTTTTATTTAAAAGTACGAAATTTAGCACATGACCCTTCTGAAAGCTGAAAACAACGAAATTTTGATAAAATGTTTCTAAAAATCCAGTTTTCTACCAAACAATGACTATTAAAAATTTTGCTTCAAAAACCCAGGCCAGTAGGGCCGGGCCAGTGAAATTCCTCCACCTGCCAGGCTCGGCCCGCGGCATTTCGTTATTGTTTTATTTTTCCTGAGATTTTATATTCCCTTACCTATTTTATTCGATTTATCAATTTATCATCTCTGCTATCCAATTAGTTTCAATTATTGGATATATGGAAAATTTCACATAATTGCGAGAATTCTTGCAACCGGTAAGTTTAACTAATAAATACGACTGAAGTATACTTTCCGGATCGAAATCAATATTGCAACCGTTTGCTGCAAATATTGTCTGTTGAAGAATTTTTTTGCGGAAAGTGGAAAGTGTTTCTTGTCGTTACCAAAAGTGGATAATTTCGGATTTAGGAAAACACAATACAACGTGTTGTTCGTACAATTTTATGAACGTTTCTCTTCTGCAAGTGAGTTTATCAAAAATCATTATATTTTGACAATACAGTGCTCCAAATAATGATAGGTTCACCCATAAAAAATCTCAAAAATCGAAAAACTGGAAATTTTCAAAAACGCTACATATACCAAAAGTAAGCCGAAATGAAACTCATATTTGTCAGTTAATGTTATACCCAGGTCGTTTTTGGTTTTTGCGAAAATTCGAAAAATTCGAAATTTGGCAAAATTTTTTTCCAAAAAATGATAGGTTCACCTAAAAAAATTTTTGAAAATGGTAAAATTACGATTCGAAAACAGAGTTCAATGACAAGATAATGTTAGATAAAACATTTTTGGAACGATTTTATTGGAAATCCGTTCTCCTAATTAGCCCGCGGTCCATTTTGAGGGGTTCTTAATTCAGATGTTAACTGATTGGCTCAATTTGGGAATTTCATCCGTTATGGTCTCTAAAATGTCTGGAAACCTTCTAATGTTCTGATATTCTCATATTCTGTCGTTTTGCAGAACTTGAAACCAGTTGTTACAAGTTTCCTAACTTTTTGAAAAAACTTGCCTACCCCGATATGTGACTCCAATGCTTTTTGGGCCCTGAAAACTGAAGTTTCATTTGGGCCCGGGGTATGTTTCGGTTAGAAACATGTAATCAGACATCCGTTTTATTCAAAAATCACGTTCCACACAAAGAAATGCCTTTTTGAATGCTGAAAAAGTCAGAAGTTTTGAGTAAGATAAAAACATTTTTGGGTTATCTTATGGGTAGCAGTGAAACCGGCCCTGGACCAATTTTTTATGTTCAAGTTATGTTTTCAATCTAAAAATGAGCTTTTTTTGGTTATGTGAAAGTTGCTAAAAGAAAAAACGAGCAAGAAACGACTTTCCCACTTCTTGAAAAGTTTAGGATAGGTTTGGTCCGAAACCTAGGCGATCTTGCTCAAAACTTCTGACTTTTTCAGGATTCAAAAAGGCATTTCTTTGTGTGGAACGTGATTTTTGAATAAAACGGATGTCTGATTACATGTTTCTAACCGAAACATACCCCGGGCCCAAATGAAACTTCAGTTTTCAGGGCCCAAAAAGCATTGGAGTCACATATCGGGGTAGGCAAGTTTTTTCAAAAAGTTAGGAAACTTGTAACAACTGGTTTCAAGTTCTGCAAAACGACAGAATATGAGAATATCAGAACATTAGAAGGTTTCCAGACATTTTTAGAGACCATAACGGATGAAATTCCCAAATTGAGCCAATCAGTTAACATCTGAATTAAGAACCCCTCAAAATGGACCGCGGGCTAATTAGGAGAACGGATTTCCAATAAAATCGTTCCAAAAATGTTTTATCTGACATTATCTTGTCATTGAACTCTGTTTTCGAATCGTAATTTTACCATTTTCAAAAATTTTTTTAGGTGAACCTATCATTTTTTGGAAAAAAATTTTGCCAAATTTCGAATTTTTCGAATTTTCGCAAAAACCAAAAACGACCTGGGTATAACATTTACTGACAAATATGAGTTTCATTTCGGCTTACTTTTGGTATATGTACCGTTTTTGAAAATTTCCAGTTTTTCGATTTTGAGATTTTTTATGGGTGAACCTATCATTATTTGGAGCACTGTAGTTTGATTCCAAATTTTGAAGTAAACCTCGCATCCGTTTCTTGTCTTTATTTTATTTTTCTGAATTTTAAATTCAATAAATGTTTAATTTTGATAACATTCCTCAATGCTGTTCATTTCCAAGAAAAGAATTTTGTGAAAATGTTTCAATTGGAGTATGTTGGAAAATTCCAAGTGGTTGGGAGACTGTTAAAAAATTTCTTTCAAAGTCAAGTTCACACAGGCTCCTCCAAGGAACGGTACTTGTGAGCTCAGAGTTTGAGGTGCTGCATGGTAACCATCTAAATTACGGTGAGAGAATATGCAAAAAATATATTTTTCCTCCTTTTCGATGATTCTCAAAGAATAAACCTTCAAGAAAATGAAACAATTTTGTTTTTCAATTTTTTCACATATGCGGAAGAATTTCAGAAATTTCCTAAATTTCCAATATTTTTGAAATACGATAAAGCTAGTTTCCAGATTTGGAACTTTTTCACATCTCTGACCACGCACTAATAAGCCAGCGCTCGGAACATTAGAAATCACCTTGTTTCAATTTTTATTCAAATCTAGTGAAGTTTCTAGAAAATCATACAATTAATGAATTTATTTTTTTTAGCTTTTGAAAATGGTCATTAAAAAATTTCATTATTTTCTGTTTCTTCACTTCATTATTAAAAAATCTTTTCTGATAAACATATAAACAAGAATGGTTCAAAAAATACTTTTATAAGAGAAACAGATTGTTGCAAGGTCTACCCACAATTCATCGAAAACATTTCTTCCAATTTGATTCTACAGCAAATTGTTTCCAAGTTGACTCATAACCTGCAGTTTGAAATTTTCTTCGAATGCAGTCCAGGAAACTCACTTTTATCAAATCGTTTTCAACAAAAAAATTGAAAAAAGAATTTTTTAATATTGGAATACCAAGAAAAAATAAATAGAAACAATAAATACTTAATATGTAGAAAATATATAATTCAAATTTTTTGAATATAGAAAGAACTTGGAAAAAAATCAAGAAACTTTTTGGCTTCGAAAAACAAGGTGCCAGACAGACTAATAACTACTATGAATAAGCAACAAGAGCTGAGTCGCGCGAAAAAGCTGAAAAAAAGAGACCGAGACAAACAGAGTAACACGTTTTTTCTAATCCCTGCTCTCATGGAATCAGAAGGAAAAGAGGAAAATGATTTGAAACCTTACAAGATTCTCAGACTTTTGGAAAATTACGTGATATGTATTTACATAAACTATTTCAGTTCAAATCTTCGATTATTATCTCCATCGCAAATAATTTGAATTTTTCGAATAATATTTTAATTGAAATGGTGCTTCAAACAGCTGGTTGTAGGGATTTCGGCTCAATTCAGTAGCTTTAAATTGTTCGTCGCTCCGCTCCTCCCTTTCGATTTTTCTTTCTCACACTGTCGAAAATCTACGCCCAGCCTTCCCTCTTCTCGTGTTGTCCTCATGGTGCAGCATCGCTACCGTTGCGAAGAAGACCGCGTGTTCAGTTTAGGTGGCGGCGAGCTCACATAAAAAAAAACCCAAAACTGGACAGAGTGACAACGGAAAAGACAGACGCGCCTGGCGTTTTTTATATAAGAAAGGTTGATATTATTTATTATTTACCATATTAATGAAAAAAAGCAGATTTTAATATCTCTGTTCAGGGGACAAAATGCAGGGAACGTTTCAAAAAAACATTAATTGTTCTTTTTAGAGTTTCTCACAGAAGATTTTCCCTCATCACTCAAAAATTTGAATACATACAAGAGAACACGGAAGAAGACAACAATGGCGGCGAACAAAAACGTAATTACGTCCAAATTATAATAAACAATGGTATTCAGTCTAGATCCTTCCACGTGAAATTCTTCCAGAACTCCATGATTGATTGCAAACGTTGTCCATTTCACAAGACGTTCTTCTGGTGTGAATGGTTTGTCTCTCATCATCTTAGCAATTCTAATGGCGTTCTTTTTGTAGCTTGGAGTGTTTAAAACAGTTTGAACCGCGTTTTTGAAACTCTTATAATTAATATCCAACTTCAGAAGAACTTTTCCAATTCCTCTCTTCTCCACCATTCTTCCGTTTCTGAACTGATCGGCGAAAATTGGGACGATAACGGTTGGAACTGCTTGGAGCGCAGTTTCCACTAAACCGTTAATTCCTCCATGCATCACAAACAGCTTCAAACGTGGATGAGCAAGAAGATCAACCTGTGGAAGCCATTCAACCAAATCGAGATTTTCCAATCCTCCTGTTATATTTCTTGTGTTCTCATCTCCTAAAATAAAAATACGAATGATTATCAATTATTTTGTATTTTTTACCTCTCGAAATTTTGATAAGGAAATGATAATCGGCCATATCACCGATTGCTTTGAGCATTCCTTGTTTCGTAGAGAGAGGAAGATCACCAAATGGTACAATTGAACCGAGAGAGATTACAACAACACCTTTCTCTCCTTTCGCCATTATATTGGAAAATTTCTGAAAAAGGGTAAATTTTTGAGAGAGATAGATCAAAACGGTAACCTCATCCAAAAGATTTGCTACTTTAGGAACGCCTAATCCTCCAACATAAATAGTTTTGGTGATTGCAGGTCTTGGAAGATCTAAGACTTCATCCGAATTGACGAAGCACAAGGAAGAGTTGGCAGCAATTTCTCGAACATTTGGAAAATCTGGGTCGTATTTTCGGAATACCTAAATTTGTGTTATTTTCGCAACAATTATCAGTTTTATTAGCTTCTCACCTCAGTTGTTCCATCAGTACCGTATCTGTGAATTATAATTGAGCCAATATGCATGTAAAGATTAAAAGTCCTTTGCCAGAAATTCATTTTGTCTCCATTGTCATTTTCTTCGATTGAAGGAACGTATGAGCTGGGATATGGGATTCCCAAATTGTAGCTAACGGCATCCATGATCGGTGTCGTGGAAACCCAGAGATGGTTTTGAATTCCAAGGTATCGAATCACTCCAACACCACATAAATCTATCTGCTCACTGAACGCCACGTCGAATTTCATATCTCGAAGTGGTTCTAATGCTTCCTTGTTAGCCATTAGGTCTGAAATCTCGATTTGTGAATAAAATGATGTTAGAGCTGAATACATACCATCACACATAGCAGTCATTGACTTCTCGTACATTGTCCTCTCCCAGAATCCTAATCTGGTAGTCGAAAACATGGCAACTCCGAAACCTTCCATTTCCTCCTCATACTTTTTGCCTAGAGAATAAACGTTGTTTAATAAAAAAAAGTAAACTAACTAAATCCTTTTAGAGTGATGACATTGGCTTTTTTGGTTCCCATGAAATCAGTTAACAGTTCATATTCCGGAATGAACATGACAACATCGTGACCTGCGTCTACTAGAGCATCAGCAATGCGTCCATTCGAAATCAGGTGACTTCTGCTGATGGACGGACTGTACACGAGAACTTTTCCAGCATCAACAGCTACTAGAGAAATGAAAAGAAGACATGGTAATCTCATGGCCTTGTTTTTGGCTGAAAATGTTCATTGGTAAGGCCGAGAAATATAGTTTGAAAAGCATGCGAGATAATTGAGTGGTTAGATAAAATTTGAAAAAAGACTCTTTGGGAGTACCAAAAATTTTGCGTTTAATCATTTTCATAATTTAGACTGTTTTCTTGATCATATTGAATATTTCATTTTCAAAACGTTAATTTTCTATTAATTTTTTAGACATCAAAAAATAAATTCCTCGGGTGCGAGTTCCTTCAATATGCAGTAATTTTTTGGAATTAATAGGAGGGCAAAAAACTATCTAGCATTCGCTTATGACATAAATTAGTTTTTGGAGTTTTTTTTAAATGAAAAACGGCAAAGGAAACATAAGGGAAAAACTCTCATAGAATGCCTCCCAGACTGTCAAGTTCGAACTCATATATCTCATTTTCTGCGAAATATATGTATGAAAAAGTTGTAAAGTGATAAAATGTTCATCACAACATCACTGACATTTTTTCAGTTGACAATTTTTTCATATCTCTCACAAAAACCGAGATAAGCTAGCTTAAAAATGAAAGTTAGAGAGCGTTCAGTTATAGCGTTTACTGTATATGTAGCTATTGGAACAGTTGACAGAATATAGGCATAGAAAATGATGTGAATGAGTTACAAGGCACATTGAGACGAGACATAATTGTCTCGTAACCCGTCGATGGGAAAAAGAGGAGAGCCGTTCACGCCCCTCCTCCCTCCCTCCTGGGCAAAACGTGACCGAATAATGAATGACATGACAGCTGATGTCAAGATCTTTTTGGGTCGATATCTCATCGGGGCGGTCATCTACTAGCTAAAATTAATGTAAGAGAGTAAACGTCAATGATGGTGTTGTCAACGATTCACAAGAAACAAAGCAATATAATCAGATATACTGTAAAGGTGAAAAACATTAGAAAAAATCTTACCTTGAGGAAATCGAAACGAAAAACCAAATCGGATAATTTCGATGAAAATATTGAATATTGATGAACAAATTAGAGTTCAAGTTCACAAAGAAACCAATCAAGGGCCATTGCAATAAAATTTGAAAAATTGCAAAATTTCTTGTGTGCAGGCAATCCCTGGTAAACCTACATAATTGCAATAAAAATGTACTCAATCTATTGTCCCATCATTATCCTCTTCCTCACACTCTTCTCATAATCTTCTTCACACCAATTATGTTTCAATTATCTACTGTTCTTACTCTTCATTGTCGCCTTCTAGAAATCCATCTGAACTGTGTCACATTCTGTTGAACTTTCAATTGTCTCCTCTATTCGATCTGTCCTTCCAATTCTGGGGTAAGCATGCTGAATGAAACTGATCTGTCTTTCCTCGAAAGCTTCCGAATTCAGAAAGTTTTGTTGTGATTCTTTCTCAGTTTCTCGAAGGTATTCATTTCAATAGTAAACGTTGTCTATGTGGTACTGGACAATAGCAAAGTCGTCAAAAAACGTGTTCCGCATAACTTATGTCAGCAGTGCTTGAAAGAATAGTGCTCTACTGCACATTTTTGAAGCTTTTTGGATTATCATACAATCAAGGAAAAATTTGTCAATTTCTTTGCCCCGGTCCTTTAAACTGCGACGCTATCAAAATAAGATAAAGATGAAGCAGATTCCAACCGCCTCAGATTCATTGCAAATATAATACGTCCCCGTTATCTAAAAAAGCATGTTTCCTGAACTAGTGAGCGTTTCAGCTCCAGGTAGTAATCGATTTCCATACAATGACCTATTTAAGCCAAACGTATCCTAACACACACCAGCTGCCCGGATAGGGTAGATAGCTATCTTTTTTTAGAAGAACTTCCTCTAGAGCCAGTTCGAGTTTATCTTAAAAAATAAAACAATTCTACATTCGATGTTATCAACTGATAATTAAACAGCATTTCTGAATTTCTAAAATTGGAACGTTGTTTTTTGAAAACTGCTTCCCAATTCCTATCGATTCATACATTTTAAAACTTGCGAAGAATTTGGACTGAACTATTCTTGAATTATCGAAAATTTGTTTTGGTTTTTTTTTCGTGATTTTTAGAATGAAAATTTAGAATTTCGTAAACGGGAATGCAGGTAAAAAAAACTAATTTTTCCGAATCCTTTTCATTTCTAAATTTCCAAGTTTTAAAGAAGCAGGACTGAACTAATCTTCAATTCAGAAAAGTGTTTTTTTCTTATTTTTTGGTGGTTTTTAGGAAAACTTTCTGAGTTTCCCAATTTGGACTTCCAGCTTACCAAAAAATTGAAATTAGAGAAATCTGAAATTCTTAGTTTCTGGGATTCCAGAAAACAGATAATTGGAAGTGCCGAAATTTAGAAACATCACAATGTCAGTGAAAACCACTTGAATAATTTTTGGGTACATCACTATAAAAAATCCCAATCGTTTCACGTTGTCTACCTAAAATTATCATGTTTAATAATTTTTTCGTCCATCACTGACAACAATTTTTTGCATTTGCGCAGTGTCCAAAACGGAACCGAAAAAAACCATGTTTTCGACACATTTTTAGTGGATTCTAGTCGCATTGTATTTGATTGACGTCCACAAGTCAGAATTATTTTTTTCGAATGAGAATATTTTGTAAGATCGACATCAAAATTTCTCACAAAGAACAACAAAAATCTAGAAAAAGAGTATGAATCATGCTGCAAAACTAGTGATTCAGAAATGAATGATGAAACAACACTATTCTTTAATTTTAGTACTGTATTTTTTGAACATTTTATTGAATCTTTGAAATGTTCAAAATCACAATTGATTCACTAGAAATTTTTCGAGCCCTTATTTTTCAAAACGCGATTTTTGTTTTTCTCGATAAGAGTCTCATCCAGATGTTTACCAGTTTCTGCACACCATACTTTTTCTATCTTTGCTGATCGGCTTTGCATGCTAGATTATGACCATCTTAATGGTACGCCCTGGTACGAAAACAAATCTTTTGAAACTGACAGCAGTGATAGCGAGATTAATGAGGATCTTCAAGCTGATTAGCGAAATGGCATTTATCAATCTTCTAGTGCTGAGTCAAATCCCAGAAAGAGCCAGCATTATCTTTTCAGCCGATTCAGTTTGTCATCAAAAGAAAAGAGATCACATTTTCATCGATAATTCCCTGGTATATACTGACACTGAATTTATTAGAGCATGGTCGTAGCTACTCAGCAACCAATTTATGAGATTTTACATCACAATGAAGTAGAATGGAGAATAACGTGTAGTTGTGAAGCCTTCTTTATTGGAATGATCCATATTATACTGAAGAACCATATTATACTATCTTAAAAACTCAAAAATTCTTCAAACCTAAAAGATATCTCTACACAAGAAAAATATTTGAATCCGCATGTGTCAATTTTAAATTTTCACGATGTTTAAATCAGTAAAGATAAGACGAGATATTGTGTTGATATTTTTTTCCCGATGACAATTCTGAACAAGAAAGGAATTTCTGTTCATAGATTCTTTCCATATCTGACGAAAACAGGAATGATCAGAAAATCTGCCTTCATCACTTGTTTTCAGGCTTTCGGATTTCCCCATCGGTGCATAGAGTCAGATTAATCTTATCATCTCATTGTTATCAGTTTCAAGGAAATTGATACACCTCGCATATGTTTATATAGTCAGATTAGGACGTGTCAAATCAAGTTTTGAAGGGATTTCTCTCATTGTTGACATTGAGCGCCCGGATGTGATACTGAAAATTAAAGATTGAAGTTCAATTTTGATACTATCGCGGGTACTATCTATTCTGTGTTTAATAGAAAAACAGGTCTCACACTTTTCGAAAAAAAAAAGTCCCAAATCTTTAAATATCGCTACCCAATTACCACATTTTCCGATGACTAACTTCTTCTACATGCTCAGATCAACACAAAAAAATGAAATCATCCAAAATAGTTTTCAGTATCCAATTCGTTTCACACCAATAATTTCCCGTGGCAAATTAAAATTTCTAATGTAAACATTCAGAGGATATTTGAAAAGTGCTCGATAAAGAACGAAAATTGGTTACTGAAAAACATACAAAAGATCTTTCAATGAATTTCGAAATTGCTTGTTCAACAACAGTTTTCAGAACCATTATTGAACTCGAAATAAACGGGAAAAGCAGATTAATATCAAACAAAAATTCAATGGAATCCTAAAAATTGCTGTAAATTTTTCCTATTTAAAGTTTGGAATTCCAAGGAAAAGGTTACGGTTATGTTTGAATTCTGATTGGACTTTTGACAATTTTCACTTGCTACATTTCCGAAGCTTTCCTGAAAAAGGCTGGGCAGAGTTATTGCCCCTAGATATTTCGGAACATCAGATTTTTGTATTTCTGTCCCCAAATTTTCGTGATCTTTCAATCAAAATAATCAAAATGTGATTCAAATGGCTCCAAAAATTTTTTGAGATTTTTTGATAGATTTTTTTAATCAATATCAAATCACTGGTCTGAAAAGGTAATGAAAATTGAGAATCAAAAAGACAATTAAAATGACTCGAAACAATTTCAGAAATTTGTACTCTAACGCCTCTCGGATTCTAGTTTGAGAATCTATTTTGCTAGTCTCGATTCTAGTTTTACTGAAGAACAAAAGCCAGTGGAGACGAATTTTCTCTGGGTACATTTGGATGAATGGACAATTTGATAAATCTTTAAGTTAATATGTAGTAGAAATATCTGGAAGTAACATTTTTGAACTCGGATGGCGAAAGTTGGATATCTGAAGTTGGAAAGGAAAAAAAGAAGAAAAACTCAATGTCAGATGTCATCTTTGGGCCACAATTAATTTAACGAATACAAACTACAAGACTTGTAAAAAACGTATTTTTCTATAATTTTCATCATGTTGGAAAAAAACAAGCTGATTGGTGGAAAATAAGTTCTGGTGACCGTGGTCTAAGTTCTCAGAACTAGAATCACAGTTACCTGAAAATAGTTTGTTGTCTGTATTTTTTTATGATTAATCAATTTCTCTGGATCATCGTTTCCATTTTCAACTTTTTTTGTCATAATCTCCTTCATGGTTTGTTCTCATGTTCATAAGGTCCAACGTTCAAAAAAGGTTCATGAAGATTTTCTATTATCCATCCTCCAAAAGTATATATTTAACGGACCATATGCTCTTCTTAGCCAATATGAAATCTTCTATTTTTTTTGTTCCAAACGTGTCCTTTCAAACGGCCTCATATTGTTCAATCAATTTTTTAATGAGCAGTTTTCCAACTTTGTCGGAAATGTTTACATGAGAAACTTTAATATCGTGTGGAAAATTATTGGTTTGGAACGAGTCGGATTCTGAAAATCATGTAAACATTTCTAAATGATTTCATTATTTTTCGTTGTTGATCTGTAGAAAAGGTTAGTCATAAGAAGATCCGGTTATTTTCAACCTACATTTGAAAAGTTAGCAAGAATTTCAAATATCAAATGAGCTTGAGTCATGCCTTTTGCTTCCAGGAATTAGAGAGGTCGAAAATTCAGAAATCCCTGCAAAATCTAATTCAGCACGTCCTAATGCGACTCGTCACGACCTTGTAAACATATGTGAGGCATATCAATTTTCTTGAAACTGATAACGATGGGATAACACGATTAATCTGATTCCATACATCGATGAAAAATACGGAAACTTGAAAACATGTGATGCAGGCAGATTATCTGGTGTTTCAATTTTGGTCAAAAATGAAGTAAATCGACAAATAGAACTTTTTAGTGAAAAAGAAATCGAAAAAATTGTCCGGGGAAATTGATTTTTGAGAATGTTTGCCTTGATCTCAAAATATATGTAGGTAGTACTGAGAAATTGAAAATTCGCAGAAAAAATTGAAAATCAGAATTTTGCAGTATGATATGGATGTCCCATTGAGAGGAAAACATGGTTTACTAACTTTCAGGCGAGTGAACAAATATAACTCATTTCTGGAAAAAATTCAATGAAAATCTATTTTCGATTTATTGGATCAGTGATTTATAATGTGTCCAAGAATTTTTACAAAAAATGTTGCAAATTTTGTTCATTTTCAACCAGAAAAAAATATTGCAAAATTTGTTCATTCTTGACCATAAAAATCAAAAAATGTTCAAAATTAGCTCCAATGCCATGAATTATGCTTTGAAATAACTGTAGGCTATTAAAACATTTGAAAATTTGAAAGTTTACTTCCGACTTCCTAGTTCAATTTTTTTCCGACATCCTACTTCCGACTCCCAAACATGAAATTTTACTTCCGACTTCCGATTACCGAGTTCAAAAACTTTACTTCCTGACATCTCTGGTCATCATGGTCCAGTCGTCGCTTTTTTCGAATTCGGGTAATTTATTCACATTAATTGAAGCCATAAATATTCTTTTTTCACATAGCAATGGAAACATTCACTGTTTCGGATCCGTTTATAAAAACTGTTCAGCAATCTCCAACCTTTTTCATTTGAGATTTATTTTTGAGATCTTTCTCCTGTGCTCCATTGTTTGGATGTGACCCGGCGCAATGTATCACACGTTTCTGTTGCATCATAATCTAATTCTCCATGACCTTATCAAACTCTGTATAATACGAATAACAAATCTTCTGAAACTGCCAACAATAGGATAATAAGATTAAATGGAAAATCCATGTGTCAGTTGAAACCTAAAAAAACAATCGTCACGAGAACATTTACTAATCTTTTGTAGTTTTCAAAAAAATCAAAAATACATTTTTATCTGACAGGATTTGTCTTCAGAAGAAAAAAGATCAAATTTTCGTCAGGTGACGTTGGTACGCTGGCGCAGAAAAATTGTCGGAGCTTGATCGTCAAACATGAATGAGAATAGATCGTACAATTTGAATACGACACGAGCAAGAAGAGAAAAGTAGAGAATAGTGTAGTTGAAAAAAAAGGAAACTGATTTGAGGTAATCAGAAAGTTCGAATTTCTTGAATGTTCAGAATTTTTGGATTCCGGAAGATTCCAAAGTACCTTTTCAGAATGCCGAAAATACAGAAAATTACGTTTTTTTTGGGAGTGGAAGTTGGGAGTACTTCGACTTGAAAATTACGTTTTTGTCATTTGTCTTTGTAAAAAATATAGTTAATATTAGTATTGTCTGTTTTCAATGCATGTTGCGACCGAAAACTTATTTAAAATTGCATCGCCAGTGTAGCAGCGAAAACCTTACGGTGTTTTTCAAGTTAACGCATGCGCCTTTAAACCGTACCTCACAAGTATTCAGTTTTGGGAACATAAATTACGGTTTTTATATCTTACATGGAAAATGAATTATGAGATTTAGACAAAAAAGATAAATACGAGCAAAAAATTGAGGGAAATGGCATAAATTAAAATACTTGTGAGGTACGGTGCAAAGGCGCATGTATTAATTCAAAAAATACCGTAAGCTGTTTGCTGGTCGTACGACGATGCAATTTGAAAAAACATTTTGGGCGCAACGTGCATTGAAAATAGGCAACAGTAATATTTATACAACTTATTCTCTGAAGTTTGCATTTCCCGTTCGTGGGTTTCACGGCTTTTTTTATTGGAATGATTCGATCAATAAAATTTTTGGCTTCGCCAAAGCTTTCATTGTTTTCAATCTGAAAACACGTTTAATTTTTTTTGTTATCAATGAAAATATAAAAATGAAATGAACGTTCTCATTTTTTAGATTTCCAAGAAATAACTGTAAAACATTCTCCGGGACCACGCTATGCGGTCATGCCAAGTGCTACCGTAATTGCTCTATTAACAAATCTCACCATAAGTGATTTTTGTGCTAAATTATCACAGTTGTATGGAAAATATTTAAAATTGGTACATTTTCTCAGCATTTAAGGTATTTCAAAGTGTAATTTCGTATGTCTTCTCACTCCACAATCATCAGAACACTCTATTCCTAGTACACTTATTAATGAAAACTCCCAATTTTTGATTATTCGTCCATTTGATTCTGAAATAATTCAACTTTTTATTTTATCTCTTTTGATTCGAATGATGTTGTTTGATCTTGTGGTATGGGCGGAGCAGTACAAAGAATGTATTCGAGATCTGAAAATGGGCGGAGACATCGAGAAAGAAAGTCAAGCAGTTTTCTGAAAAAAATGGGCGGAGCTTATCCGTATAAAAGGGCTCGCTGGAAGCTTCTTATCATACCTCTGTCGTTCAACTGACAGCGTTCATCACCTCTCCCCTACCTCCCCTTCTACCTCTTGAAGATGCTCATCTTCAAACTCGCCATGATCTCAATTCTCGGAGCCGCCGCCATGGGACTATCGTGCCACTCCCTCGACCGCTACACCAACGTCGTTGATGTCAAGCACCATCAACGCTTCTGCTACAGCATTTATAATCCGGCCGAATCTTCAGCGGCTCATGGTGGACAGTCCATTCATCCATCCCGTGCTGCAAAAATGTGGCATGTCACCAGCAACAAGGACTGCGAACTCCAGGTTTGTTGAACCAGGAATTAGAATAAAATCTTAATCGTAACTATTTGCAGAAGATGAACGCCTTCGGAGAGGAGTACAACGTCTACGTATGCACTTGTTTTGCACACATGTGCAACTATCCGTTCAGCTTTGATGAGTTCAAGGCCCGCAACTACACCATCGCCCCGGACTATTACAACCTCGTCAATGGAGCTCTCCTTTAAACTCCACCTGCACCGTTTCCGATGACGCTCTACTCAACACTTCTTCATCTTCAAACACAACCTGACTCTAAATAATCCTATTTCTCGTCTTGATTTCAATTCAGTTATTGTCTTTTCTTCTGAAATTGTGAAAAATGAATCTGTTAAGCAGTCAGTGTCTGAATGAAACGTTTCAGGAAAAGCAAGTTCCCGGGTGTCCTCGGTTTTCGTTGTTGAAAGTTTCCTCGGTCTTCTCCTCGGTTCTCTTCGTTGAATGATTTTCCTCGGATGTACAGTTGAAAAAGGTGGAACGCGATCCTTCTCTTAGTTTCGGTTTTTTCTGAGAGCTGTTTTCAGAAATTAAATAATTTCTACACACTTGAAAAATCTATACAGAAACATCAAAACCAGATATGTGAATTTAAAATAAGTTTCAGCTTCCGACTTCGACTTCCGCCTTCCGAAAAAAAGATTTGTTTCCCGGTCGGCGCGGGTAGCTGATTTTTTGAATTTTTAAATAACAATTTATTGGATTTTACCTCAAAAAGAACTTCCTAAAATAATCCGCTCTTTCAAAAGTATCGAAACTTCGCAAATTATCCAAAATTTAATGAAAACCATACATGAGGGAATTTTTGAAAATTTTGTCAAAATTTTTTTCGCGACCACCATAAAAAAAAAGAGAAAAAAAAATTACCGCACCTGTTACTCGAACTCAGGACCTTAGATTATAAAGCGAACGCCTTATCCACAACGCCACCGATTTGAACCGGAGAATTTTAAATTTTGACCCGGCCCGTGACAAGTATGGAAATAAGCATACTTGCAACGGGTCGGGCCGGGCCGAAGCGACGATTTTCCCGGCCCGGCCCGCCGGCTCGCCCTTTCTCAGTAAAAAATTCCAATGAAAAATTGGGAAATTTTTTTTTGAATTAAAAAAGAAAAAAGTTACATAATTTTTAAAAGTTATCAAAGTAGAAAGTAGTCAAAAATATAGAGTTTTTGATTAAATTTTTGAAAAAATTATAAAATTTTCGAAAAAAAAAATTTAAAAAATCAGCTGCTGTACAAACACCAGGCCGGCACTTCATCGGCCGGGCCCGCCAAAATTCTCGACGGACCGGCCCGAAATTTTGCAAGTATGGAAATAAGTATGAACGTTCAGTAGCTGACTCTGCCAAAGTTACTGAAAGCTAACCATATGGTTTAAGCTTATCTCACAACTCATAAAACTACTGTTCGCAGCTTATAGATATATCTTTTCGAGTGGAAAACGATTAAATGTTGTAGAATAATCGGCACTCTTCTAGAATCACGGAACGAAAAAAAAACCACGGATCGAAAAAATCACGGAACGAAAAATAAAATCACGGAACGAACATTATGGGTAATCCAAAAATTGGTAAGACCTTCATTCAAGTACTATCCTGAGATCTAACATTGACATTACATTTTTTGTTCAGTATCCAACATGACACCCGAAATGTGGTATATTGAGTCCTTAAGGTATACTAGTTGATAGTGTACACGGTTGATAGGTATATAGGACTTTTCCCAGATGTTCTGAGGATCATGGGACATATGAGAGTTAGACTAGAGGCTGCAACGAGCAGAGTTATTCAACTTGCCGTTGTTTTTTGGGTGTCCCACATGAAGGAAACATGGTGATTCAACCTAAGCTTATAATTGAAAAAATCTTTTCTAATTCAAAATTAGTCTTCTTGGAACAAAATCTTGGTCCGGAATGAGAATAGCCTTGGTGCCAAATTGAGTAGAAATCTTGGCATGAAATATCTTGCCTCGAATTTCTCCTTTCTCAAAAATTGGATGATATTATTGGATTGAGGAAGCTTTTTTCAATCACAGGCAAAGGATGAAACGCCATGCTTCTTTTATCGGGAACACCCTAAAATGTCAGCAAGCTCAATACTGCTCGATGTAGCTTTAAACTGAATTTCCAGATGTTTTACAGGTCCTATGTAACCTGTTGACTAGCGTATCTTAAGAAATTGGTATACCCTTTTTAGTATACTTTTGGGTATTGGACATAGTAAAATTGATGTCAAAGTTAGTATTACGGATACTATTTTTCAGAGTGAAGAAGATAGCAATTGTTTTGGATTACCCAAAATTTTCGTTCCGTGATTTTATTTTTCGTTCCGTGATTTTTTTGTTCCGTGATTTTTCGTTCCGTGATTCTAGAAGCGTGCCCGTATTTTTAATGGATAGAATTCTGGCAAAGTTTCAAAACTTTTTCTCATCGTCTTCATGCTTTTTAATGAATTTTAGTTGTCATGTAAAAACCTCATTTTTTGGCAAAACCTCAAAAAAAACCTCATTTTTTGGCACAGTTTGGCCTAAAACTCCGTTTTGCTCAGGATATTCAAACTTAAACCAACTTCTTCTAATGTAATTTTGCACGCTGGTTCTGAATCTGTTATTATCTTTTTTCAGCTAATGTTAATATTTTTCACGACAACGGATTTTCAGTGATTTTTTCAAAATTGGAACTGAATTGAATATTTTCAACTGAAAGGAAACGAGTTAGAATTTTTGTTTCGATACGAAAATGCTCAAAATAGCTAGAATAACCTTTTCTGAGTTGAATATAATCATTACCTTCATCGAGAAAAATTTTCATTTTTCGACCAAAGTTGGTCACCGTTTGGAACGTAATGGGTGGGCCCATACCAAATGTGCATTTTTTATTTTAGAAATGTCCCAACTTTCAAGTTATATAATATCAATACATAAAAACTAATTTGAATTTTTCCTTACAGTGGATAATAGGGTGAAGTTGAGTTCTACAGAGAACGTGTCTTAAACGACTTTTCCGTTTCAAAATCAAACATTTTTTGGACTTCGGATTTCTTCAATTTAGTAATTTTTGAATTTTCAAAACTTCTCTGTTAAAACTCTGAAATTGTTTGAATATCTTGATTTCAGAAATTTTAACTTCAAAAGTTTTCGAATTTCTGTTTCAAGCATTCATAAAATTCTGAACCTCTAAATATCCAGATTTCCGAATATAACCCTTGAGAAAATAATTCCGGAAAAGTGACAAAACTTCTTTATGAGATTACGGAAACTGTAACCGGAGGCAAGGAGGTTAAGCCCCGGAAGGGCGGGAACCAACTGGTATTTAACATTCATGATCGTTTTACTTTCCAGATTTTCGAAAAAGAATTGCGGAAATCAGAAATTATCGGAAAAGTGCATTCTCAGGCTTTAGTGAAGCAATTTTGTAATTTTTTTTTATTAGTTTGATTCAGTAAGAACATTGAAAAATATAATTTATCATATAATAATAGAACATACTTTCTATTAAAACATAGTTTCACATTTTTTATAATTTTTTGATGAAGTCAAGTGGTTAATTTGATGTTAAACATCTTTATCGTTTTCAATTTCGTTTATTGGGTTGTCAAAAATATATTTTATCTTTTACTTTGAGTAGAGAAATATTTTGATTTACGCTTGGTTACAAAATATACTTTCAAACGAAAAGTTCAAATGACATCTGTTACAATTCTTCGGTATATGGTTTGTGGAGAGCACAGCTTGAAAATTACTGTCATTGCCTGCACATCTTCAAAATTTTTGTTAATGACGTGAAACAAGGATAAAAGGTCCGTGAATCTTGATGGTCCATTTTTCCCGTAGACCAGATTACAGTACTCCAGCAGAGCAGATGTATAAATATTCTGTTGTCGAGAAATGACATCCTGAGCTGCTCCGGTTATCAGGAGAGCTAAAATAAAAAAAATGCTCTTGTGCTTTTTCGATGGTCTCAAAACAACTTACCTGGGTTACAGAAAAGTATCACATTGCACAAAACAAATTCTTCAATTGTCAATCTCAATTCAATCATTTTTGCCACTAGAAGACTTCTTATTCGCTTCAGGAATTCCAGAGAAAATTGTTTGAATCTGTAAAAAAATTGGTTTTACTGATCACATTCAGCTTGAATTTTGTTCTTTGTACTCTTGATAAGTTTAGTATGACGCAGAATCAGGAAGAAAGATTAGAGCGGAGTTTAGAAATGTGATCATTTGGTAAACATAACTTCTAAATGTGATCATACAAAAAGGATTTCGATGAGATTAAAAAAAACATTAGCACGAAGAAAAAAACAACAAACCGACACAAACAAAGATCACTTTAAGCCTGTTTTTCTGGTTTCCTGGCTTACGGAATATGTCAAAAAATAGTCAACTGTCAAAATATTTGAATGTTTAGTATTTCAACATCTCTAACAGGAACGGAGATAAAAAAGGGGAAATTGACCAATTTGGACCCTTTTTGTTCAGGTTTCACGGTATTAGTACTAATAACTTTCTATATCAAATTCGGTCAATCACTAACACTAAAATTCAGTTTTCACTTGTCCCGGTTCACTCAAAATTATTTCCCTCTAATTTCATAGGTTAATATGTATTTGTTTATTTGAAGATAAATTAAGAGTGATGAGAACCGGGGAAAGAAAATGGTAAACCGAAGTTAAGAAGGACTAACCCGCAAGAGTTAGTCCTAATTGGGGAAGGGAAAGAGAAATAGTGTCAAGATCACAGGGATGAGGGCAAGTCAGAAACGGGTAATCGAGATCTCAAGAAGTTTTGACATGCAACAGTGATTATAAGAAGTATCTATTCCCGAAATAAATAAATAAATGGACCAAACTTACTTCAAAATTTCATCTGGATAAACATCCTTTCCATCGACTGTCATTAGCTTATCTCGCTTTTCTTTCACTGCCCTCATTGCACTGGCAAATAATGAAGCTTTGACACAGAAACTGGTTAGAAGAATTTCCTGAAATGTCTTCACAGTTACTCCGTTTCTATTATATAGTATCACCTTATCTCTTGTTTGCAAATGTTCATCTGCCATGAAATCTAAGGACATGAAAAACTCGATAGAGGTGTAAATTCCAAAAAAGGACCAATCATGGTTAGTCAAGATTTGTGATCTCTGGAAATTTTTTGGAGTTTTTAGGAAATGCGAAAAAAATTCATTAAAGGTGGTATGCGGTGAAAAATTTTATTTCTTTATTTTGTGTAAAAATCTATGTAGATTCTCATAAAAATAAAGAAAAAACTCAAAAAAATTCCTAAAATGCGAAAAAACCGCCGAAAAGCGACGATGTATCCGGTGGCCGAGGGTGAGTTTTCTAGGCCACATGCGCTCGAAATTTGAATTATTATTCTTTTTCAGTGTTTTCTTCATATTTTTCCAGGCTTTTCACCATATCTTGGAGAAATTAACAAAAACATTATGAAGTCTTTGCAAAGTTTTGAAAAAACACTGAAAAACAATAATAATTCAAATTTCGCGCGCAGGTGGCCTAGAAAACTCACACTCGGCCACCGGATACATCGTCGCTTTTCGGCGGTTTTTTCGCATTTTAGGAATTTTTTTGAGTTTTTTTTTTATATTTTTATGAGAATCTACATAGATTTTTACACAAAATAGAGCAATAACATTTTCACCGCATACCACCTTTAAAAATATTTGCTCTCAAAATTTGGTTATTCAATTTGATCTAAACGAAAAGCGTGAACAAAAAGTTTGCTGTTTACTTACCCTCGTTTTCAATTTCATTCTCCTATTCTCCAAGACCTGAACCAAGGAGAAATTCTCATCTGTGAACTGAGTTTTCATCTGTTTACTTCTTCTGGCATCCAAAAACAACAGTACTCCAAGGACATTAGTGACATCCATTTTTTGATCATTGTCCTTCAAATCCATGAAATTAGGTTGAAAGGTCATTCCCGAATCTTGGCACAATTTATATCGGCATCCTTTGCAAGTGGTTGTTTTCTCCTTCAGTGTACATAACCCATCTTTTTTGCACTTGTAATCTCGATTGAGAGTCACGACACGTCGAAAAAACATTTTGCAAGCGTCACAAGAAAGGACACCATAATTGTGACTGAATGCTGGACGTTCGCATATCACGCACTTTCGGAAGGAGTTTTCCATAGGAACGAGTGTGGATTCAGAACACGTTGAAGAAACAGAATTTGTCGGGGACTGAGATGTCGTTGAACAATAGGGAGACGTGTCAGAAAGTACACAGAAAAATAGAGAGTTGGAAGGTCTGGGATCCGAAGGCGCTCTTGATAAGGACAGAAAGTTGGAATTGACGAAAGATGTTGAATAGTCAGCATATGTAGACGATTCCGAGATCGCGGAATATTCAGATAAGGCTGGAGAGGAGTGGCTCATTTTGTCCAATAAAGTTTTAGAAATCTGGGCTTGAAAAAATTTTGATCCAAGGTGTTCTTGGCTAAACACCCCCAGAATAACTGAATGTAGAAAATGAGTAGACAACGGCCAGGACTTTAGCAAACCAGATAGAGAGAGCAGGTGGTTCACAAGTTAGTACCTGGAATGAGATATTTTTGGCGTGTGTTTGTTGAAAAAAAAATAGGAAGGCAAAATAAAAAAAGAATAATTAACGGCAAAACATACATGAATACTCTAAGATCTGTTGAAATAAAATTTCAAAAGCTTAAAAACCGTTTATAATGTTTATTATGAACTAAGACCGAAAAAAAACTGAAAATAAAAAAGAAATGACGAGTGAGATCCAAAATCTCGATAACTACAATTATCATTGTTCTGCACTCTTTGTTTGTCTGAAAATTTTAGATAAATTCTGAAATCAAAAATCGGCCGTTGTTTTTTTTTTCTCAAAATAGCATTTTTATTAAATGAAAAGGGTTGAAAACCTTGAAATGATTCCTATGATATTTTCGCTGAACCGAAAAAAGAAAAAAAGTCACATGTCTTGAGAGCAAATTTGGTTTTCGTAAATCAAACGTTTGTATGAAAAATAATCTACAGAGAGTTACGACCACTCTAAAATCTAACAGATTAAAAACGCTGTATATCTCAGAAATCTAACAAATTTTTATTCAGTAAGGATTATCATTCTAATCTACGATGATACTCTTGGATGATCTTGTTTTTGGACTCGCCTAATGACATATTCGTCAGAAGGCATAAATCATACGTCTAACAAATTTTGGAACGTGATTTGAATCAATTCATTTTCTAATGAACGAAAAACTCTCCCCAAAATTAAAATAAAGACATTTTCAAAAGCAAAGATGAAAAAAAAATTAGAAAACGAACTTCCAAAAACTGTTCAATTATTCGATAAATTTTTTAAAAACTGAAAGACGATCCAAATAACTACATATATGTCATTATCTGCGTTTTCTGAGATGGTCGTCAATCTCATTTTGGGCAATCCATGAAGAACCAGGAGTCCAAATTTTCGTTGTTCGTGCAAAAAATGAGATTATTCATTTTGAATTAGCTGGGATTAATGTACATTTCTATTCGCTATTTTAAAGTTGTGAAACAGACTATTTTCTCACAGCCAATATTTTTTAAATTGAAACTCACAAAATCGTGCATAACAAAGTCTGAATGCGAGAACATTCTCTTTCACATTGATTGAATTTATAATTCTCTAATAATTTTGACAAGCTCGCCTTAAAAAGCACTTATATAATCCAAGGGTTTCCTGGCTACGTGCAAACACCTCCTAAATGAAATTGGATTAGGCTAGAGTGTAGAGAAAGTATGGACTTTGGTGAGAACCATGTGAAAATTTGAGTGAGCAGGTGATTCAGAACAAAGCATATGAAATGAGCTATTTTGGGTGTGTGGTTGTTAAGAAAATAATTTAATGAAAAACCAGTAGCGAAACAATGTTTCTAACATATGAGCTCAGAAAGGAAAAAATCTCAAATACTAATAAAAAGTGATGAATGTGATTCAAAACCTCGCTGACTATACAATTAAAATGCCCTTGCACATTTGTTCATCTAATTTTCAGAGAAATTCAAATTCGGTTGTTGTATTTTCAAAAAAAAAATTATCGGGTAATGGAGCAGTTTCCAAAATTGAAATCGTTTTCATGATATTTTATGAGAAACGTAGAAAACACCACATGTCTTGGGAGTTTGATTTCCGATTATTGGAAATAAAAACTTATTTAGTTCGCTCATTTTTTGCATGCATTTTTTCAGAAACTCTGGCTATCTGATGGTTGCATGAAAAAATGATCAAGAATACTCCAAGATCTGTTACCACCGGAGACGTCTCTAGAAACTAACTATGTTTTCCAGGAGAGATTAACATTATTATCTGAGGAAAAATTTCAAACTTGGATGATCTTGTTATTGGACTCTATGAATGATACCTATATTTGTCAGAAGCCTGTAATTGTAATCTTACTGAATTCTGAAACTGTTTGTACGAATTTTTACTCGAAAAAAAAATCGAAGTTGTGAAGTGCTCAAAGTCAAATCTATTTTAATATTTATTGCCAAAGCAAACTAAAACAAACAAATTTGAAAACAAAGAACAAAAATGATAGTTACTGTTTATAAACGGGATAAAACATAAATAGCGACCATGTTTTCTCCAATGATGAAACTTTATAGAAACTTTATAAAAACCGGAATTACATCGGAACTACTCTGTGCATAACTTGAATTCTTGGCCGGTAGTCAATCTGATTTCATGCGTTATCCATAAAGAACCAGAAATCCACATTTTCATAGTTTGTGTTTGAGACAAGATTATGTACTTCGAATTAACTTGAACCAGTAGACATTGCTAATCCGCACGTTTTTTGATCTGTCAATGTTACAATTATGTGCCAGATAACTCATATTTTCACTCAGGGAAAACTACAGACACTTGTATGCAATAGAAAATGGTTTATTACAATTTTTCACAAAAGTATGAATTACATTTAAAAAAATTCCAGGGGATATGAAAAACAAGTATATTTTTCAAAAGAAAAAAGAAAACAGAAAACGAGAGTAAGAAAAAACAAGAAAAAGATTTCGAAAGTCATTCAGGTCTATCATTTTTGATATTACAAGGCTCTCGCAACACTTTTGGAACATAGATAATCTTTTTCTTTTTCCTTAATGCGGCATCCAGTTCTTTCATTATTTTTCTTTGTTTATTCAGATGTTCGGCTACTCCTAAAATTTTGCCAAATCTTCCTGGACCTTCTATTGGATCTCCATGCATACATAACTGGAACAAAAGTCTTGTTGCATTTAATTGTTGTTTGGAAACAATGGATTGAGCAGATAACGAAAGTCCGGCAATACCTGAAAAATTTGCTTTGTGCGTTATTTTTCTTTTTTGTTTGAGTCTTGATTTTCAAAATTCGTCGAGGACTCCCTAAACATTTCTAGAGTGATTCAGAATTCTCGATTTATAAATCAGTTTTTTTCCAGATATCGTACTTAAAAATAAACATTCTTGAATTCCGAAGTTATGGTTAATAAAGTTTCTAATTTTTCGATACAGTGATATTCTAGAATGCAGAGAACTACAAGTAGACACCCGACATTTTATAATTTGGCATGTTCTGAAAAACCGAAACCTTGAATACGATATTTCTTATAATAGAGGTCCACACAAAACGTAAAATTTGAGCCTTGTCATCTTGGTTCCTTTGAACAATATCAAGTTTGGCAACTAATGAATTAGTGGCGATATCACGGAAAATATTTTATGAGTCAAGAAAAGTTTGGAACCTTTTACAGGAATTGAAATAACTGCGCGCAAAGGACAACGCTTGAATGTGCTTGTGTTAGAGAAAATACAGTAGTTTCGGTGAACTGAGAAATTATCAATTTGAACTGCTAGGCATTTACAGAGCTTCACATAATTTTAAGTTACCCCTCAAAATACCGAAAAATGAGAATTAAAAAAAGAACTACTATGTAGTATTTTAATAAAATTGTATGTGTATTTGATCTATCTAACTCTTTTAACTTGATTTACAATCCTCCAAGAAAGAAATTTTCCTGATTGGGTAAGATTTGGCTGCCTTAGAAATGTTTGGTTGGCTGAGCTTGTCTTCAAAAAATTAGGACTTTGGTACACGGAAAACTATCCTCGTTCCGAACTTATTTCCGACCGCCTTATCGCTGAACAATTTTCTGAGATTGTTTGAATTTTTCGATCAACTGGTCATAGTTTAACGTTGTAGTGAATCATTGAAAAGAACACGTTTATTTTCATCAGTAAAAGTAGAGAACACAAAAGTTAGACCACATACACACACAGGAGGGGAACACACATAAACGAATGCAAGTTGAACGTTAAAGAATTGAACGTGAGCGTTAGACGTAAATAATGAATAGGAATTACAAGGTTAGAGTTCGATTCCCCCCTTGTCCATTTTCTTTTTCATTTTTTTTTCTTTGATGTTGGAGGAATGCTTTGCATTTTTCGAAAATCAAAATTATGTTTGCTCTAGTATTTGAGTAGGAAAAAAAGCTCGAAAAAGCGATTTATTGAAAAATTTATTCTGGACTTGTTTCGAAAAATATCCAATAAATAGTCAAAATGTCAGTCGAAATCCCACGATTTGACCATATTGGTTGCGGAACAGTGATACTTCTGTCAATAAATATGTGAATCTATGTTTTCACAAGATTTGAGTGCTATTGGGTGCTTTTCGGAGGACTATGATTCATAGAAGTTTCGGAAGAAATCACTAATTCGGGATTTCAAAATGGTTATGGGCTACAGAACTTTGTAAAAAGACTCATTTTATCATTTCTATGCGTTTAGAATTCATTTTGACACATTTAAAATTTTTTCGAAAAATCGTAAAATTTCGAAAAGGGGGGTACCCATGGCAATTTTTTTTCAAAAAAAAAATTTTTTTTGAAAAATGAGGAAACTTTGTCAGATTGTAGAGAAACTTTCAAAATTACGAGTCACATCCAAGAAATGCCGAAAAAGATCCATTAACCCTTTCAAAAACTCACTCCAAAAGTGAGAAATTAGCACTGAAATCACTTAAAAAGCCCATAACTCGACTTCTAGAAATTTGTGCAGAAAACCAAGTATACCACAAGAAAGCCCGTATTTGAAACTATAAATGAGCAAATTTAGAAAAAATTCTGAGATGACGCCTAAACATGGTTCCCTTGTCAGACGTCAACTTTTACCCGATTTATTTGACTTTTTGTCAGAGTTAAAGGAAAATAGCTAACTAACAAAGTTTTTTTGATATCACGGTTAACATACATATTGTCAAGATCATAATTTAAACAGCAAAATTCAATGTCAAATCAGATCTTCCAGTTTGTAGGATTCCCTCAAAACTGTAGGAATGTAGCAGTTATGATCATTTTTCAAGATTCTCAAAACAACTTGGGTGATTTTAAGTTGCCGATAGAACTTGTTACTGACATTCAAAATTTTTAATAATCGACTGGGGCCTTTTGTGGGGTCAGTTTGTAGACAAAACTGAAGCAATAACTGTACACATTGGCACTGCTGACGGTAGAGTATTTCTTTTCCGGATGAAGAGAGGTTGGGAATTTCTAAAATTTTCAAAATTTTCGGTATTTTTCGGCGATAAAATCTATTTCATCATTTCTAAAATTTTCCACTATTCAAAAAGCGCTTCCAGACAAGGAGATAAACGTTTTGTATTTTTCAAAATGTGCATTTTCATTTTATTAAGCTTTTTCATGAAACTATGCGTGTTCCTAGCTGTTATTCATGAGGGAGAATGGAATATTTCAAAATGTATTTTCTAGATTTTCGTTTTGGAGAATTTCCATCATTCTGGATGTACAACCGTCCAAAACCCTTTTCATATGTATTAGGTTGGTAAAAAAGTAATGCGCGTTTTTGATGTACTTTATTTTTATTGTAAAAATGAAACAAAAGGACATCAATCGAGATCATACTCTCCATCATTATTGACCACTCTCTGCCAACGCATGGGCAAAGATTCGACGCCTCTCGTGAAGAACCCTACTGACTGTGACTCGAAGTAGTTCGGTACCCAGATTTTCACTTTTCCCCCATTCTTGAACGTTTTCTCAGAGAGATGATGCTGCATTGACATGGGCAAGTAATAGTCGGACAGTGCCAAATTTGGGTTATAAGACGACCGTAAAAGCGCTTCCCAGACCGTCTCTAAAAAATTTTTGAGTGATTTTTGCGGTGTGTGGTCGAGAGTTGTCGTGAACGAGAAACTTCGCCGATGTGCCCACTCCTTGCCGTTTGAGCACCTGGTCCATCCGGTTCAGTTGACCTTTGTCACGACCGGTAGCCACTATTTGACAATGCTTTAGTAATTCAAAATACCTCAGACCTCGCGTATTTCACCAGACACATAACATATTCTTTTCACCGTGCATGTTCGGTTTTGCTGTCGGTTTCGGTGATTCGTCATGATTCGACCACTGCCTTTTTTATTCAATACACTCGTATTGAGTCTATCTTTTATCCAAAATTAAAATTGGATCCAAGAAACCACGACTTTTTAAACGGCGCATGATAAAACCAGCCACCTCGATGCGCTTTATCTTGTCATCGTCAGAAAGTTCGTGTGACACCTTTTTTCTGCGTCCGTTCGTTTTCCAGAATTGTGATTAAAGTTCGATTAGACTGTTTTGATATGCAGCTAGTTGTTTGGCACAGGTCCAGTTCGCTTGCTTACCTCAAGAAATCGTTGACAACGCTTTTTAGACGAAACTGCGTGTTTTGCCTTCCAAGATTTCTTCGACGTTTCTGGAACGTGGGAACCATCGTCGATATGAATTTTCGGATAGAGCATCATCTCAAAATACTGACAGCGAAAGGCTATGTGCTTCGGCTGCGGCTTTTCCATTTTTGAATTCATGCGAAAATAAGGCTCGAAAGCGAAAATTTTGATTGGGCATCTTCTTGAATGTTTTCCCAATTCAACAATTGATTCGAACAGTGAAGTAACAATCAAGAAAGACGTTAAAGACCTGTTCTTTGAAATAAAGAAAAAATTAAGCCGAACAACCTATTCACAGGTGAAATATAAAACACCAAACATAGCGCGCATTACTTTTTTACCAACCTAATACGTACAACTAAGGTTTAACATAAACAAGGTCACGGAGAGCTAAGGCCGGTTTTTCAAAATGTGGAAAATGTTTTTTGACCCGTTACACATTAAAAACATATTCAAAGACATGCAATTACAGAACACTACATCTTATGATTATTTTATCATGCATTAATCAATTACAGAAAAAAAATTCAGAAAAATTATTTATTGCAACAAAAAAAAGAAATTCTTATTTTTTTTCTCAAACTGATAAAGTTGGAGGCATATAAACAGAAAATCACAAAAACATTTTATTTGTCAAAAATCCTGAATTTCCGTTTTCATGTAGAGTGATTTGTTGTGATCCAAACGGCAAGCTTCTGTTAGAACTTCAGAAAAATGGAAATCAGGTTTCCATTTTCTTCGAAGAGTGTGCACCACTCGATTTGTCACATCCTTCTGACGTTCCAGCTTTTCAATGATGGCCAAAATTTTTCCGTATCTTGCTGGTCCTTCCCTAGCATCTTTCATCATACAGACTTGAAGAAGTAGTTTAGCATAGACCTGCTGTTCCTTTGATAAAATCTCCTGACCGGATGGAGAAAGTCTCGAAAGTGCTGAAATTGGACAAAAATCACAAATACGGATAGAGGAAAAATGACAGAGACGTGTGGGTTAAACAATCGTAAATTCAGAAATTCAAAACCAGCGCAAATCACATTTAAATCTTCGTAGGCTCATACTACTAAAATACTGAAAGTACACTCCCAAAATCTCGAATACCATAAACCTATTATGAAATGGCTGGCCCGTATTTGTTCCTTCAGAGAACTGTTTTATTAGAATTGTTCTTCAACTAAAGTTGCACTTCTAAACAGGTTTTACGGTATTCTGAAAATATCAGAGTTGGAAATCCAACACGTGAGCTTATTCATGATTCTGGTTGTTGGCCTCTTAATGATTCAGATGTGTTTTTTTTATTTGAAAAACTAAATATTTCAGTGTTTGACATTTTTAGAAATACAAATTTTGACAAAACAGTTTTTGCTATCCATTTCGTATACCTAAAACTTCGATGCCAACTGACCTGGATTACAAATCATGATCATGTTCAGCAACAGATATTCATGTTCAGTGAGATTCAATTCTAACAGTGGTTGCATAGGGGATGTCAGCAGATCCATTATGATGTCATAGCACTCGGCGATCTGGAACAGCTGATCCGGGAACATTTCTTCCCCATTCGGGGCAAGCACTCTGCCTTTTTTTGCCATGAATGAATCAAATGCAATTGAGAGGTGATGGCTTTTAAAAGCCACATTTTTCAGAAGAATCACCTGAAAGTTATATCTTAGGTGTGATTTTGGGACACCATTGAAAAACAAACCCTGTCTGAAAGTAAAAGTTCTTCGTAAAACGACATGGCTTTCACAATCTCGACAATCAGTAAAACTCCCAAAGAGCCCCATGGTTTTAATTTTCGTTCTGTTTTCTCCCATTCAATTGGTTGCTGTAAAATATTTCGAATAATTCAATAAACTTCTGAGATCGATAAGCGTACCGGTCGTTTGTACTTTGATAAATTTGAGCCTTCTAGAACCAAATCTAAGAAGCTGGGATCTTCACAAATGTTGATTGTGAGATAGACTTCTCTTCGTGTATGATGAAGCGCAAGCATCTGTTGGATGAGCCTTGAATCTATATGAGCCTGTGTGACCAATGGTTTTTGTACCACTGCTACTGCCATAGATTTTTTGCTTTGTTGGCGGGGGTGGGTATCTGGCCCTGGAGATGAAGATGCTTCAGAGTCGGTCGATTTATGCTGATGCATTCCAAGAGCAATGCATTTTCTGTACCGACATGGTCGACAGCGAGGGCGGTCTTCTGAGAATAAACAGACTGTTGCATAAATTACAACTTTGCTATGCAGTTTTGAATTTTTTCAAGTTGTCAAACTTTTCAAATTATCTGGACATGCTTTTTTAAATACTGATATGTATTTTATGATTTGGAAAAATCAAAAGTTAACATACCATGAAAATTTCTGAAACTGAAATTTCTATTAGATTCGGAACTTTTACTACTCTACTTCACCACTGTCAGGGATGTTGGGAACGGAACTCAGAGTTTTTTATTCCGAAAATACCGATCGGAACATTTTCGAAGTTTTTTTTTCGGGATCAATTTTCGATCGGAAAATCAAAGGAAAACTTTTAGGAATGAAACCTTCTTGGCCTACGGTAAGCCTACAGCACACGCAAAAAGTTTATTTGTTGGTCGTGAATGGAATTACTCTAGATACATTATTTTGTTTTCGAAATCTGTTTATCAATTTTCAACTAATTTTTTAGTTGAACTTATTTTTGTCATGGTCATGGGAAATTCCAATTGCTTGAAGCACAGAGTATTCCGAAGATTTCGACTTTCTCAACCCCCAATAATTAAGCAATCTTTATATTCGGGACCCATTTTTGTTTTATTCACAATATCCAAAACGGCATTTTCATAATTTTGGTTTTCACAATTCTCATACGAAACTCCCATGTTCTGATCCACATATGTAGCCTTTTATCAGATTTGAAGCATCATTGAGCAGCTTCGAATATTTGTGAACTCCTTAAAATTCTCACGAAAATCGTCTCAAAAACGATTCTATTCCGTATCTTACATTCTTCAGGCTTTGAGAACTGAAATCTAGTAACGCTTACTATACACATCTGTTTTGACTACAAAACATGAGAAAATTTTCATAAGGATAGGGTCTATAGAGATCACAAATTTTGCTTTTGGAGTAACCGTGATCTCTGTTTGAATAAAATCGGGATCATGTTTTCTTGCACTTCCTTGTTCTTGAGAGTTCAGCAACATAGTTTTCTCATTTTATTCTGATTCTTCTGATTTTAGACAGCGTCAACATTACACACTTCACTTGTCTGATCAAACGGCTCCCCCAAAAAGAAAAACAAATCGTGTATTTAGCACAAATTTCATTTCCCTACACATCATTTTCCTGATCAAACGATTATCTTCTCACTAGAAATGAAAATCGGGAGCACAAACTCCGTCGAAGAAAATGCACTAGCTGCAGATTAAACTAATATGCATTATAAACTTTCGGGATTTCGAAACATTTTTTCGGCCGTTGAAACCCCTCGGGGATGTGAACTTTTGGGCAAAATATTTTGGGGTGTCGCGGAGCCAGCCGACTGAACTACGCGACTCGATTAACGCCAAATAACACAAAGGAAGAGATACCGTAAAACCTCTAATAGACCGTCACCTCTAATTGAACGTCACCCCTAATAGACCGACACGAGGAATTGAATTCTAAAAATAGACCGACAGCCTCTATTTGAACGACAGCCTCTAATAAACCGACAGCCGCCTACCCCGACACCCTTTCCAAAACTGCTGTAGCGATGCAAACACAAGACATCCGCGCGTGAACTCTCGAATCTTTTTTCTCCTTTTTTTCCCCTATTTTTCAATGTTTTCTTTTTAATTTTAATTGGTTTTTGGTGCGGAAAAAACAAATAAATTTCAGATTAAAAATGAGCTTATCAGACGAACTAGACGGCGAAAAATCAGTGGAAGTACCGAAAGCAACAAAACTAATCTTCCGTTGTAAGCTTTGCCTTAATGTTCGACATTTCAAAAGCTGCCAAGAACTTCGGAGTTTCAAGATCATGCGTTCATGACTGGATAAAGCAAATAAAAATTTTGAAAGAAAATATCAAGAAGATAGTAACTCTTCGCTCATTTTTACTTAAAATTTTGTTGTTTTTTTACTACTTGTTGATCTTGTTGTTGCTCTTTTACTGAAAAAAAAAACGTTTGTTGTGTTTGGTTTTTTTTCATGGAAAAATAGAACGACAGCTCCTAATTGAACGTCACCTCTAATAGAGCAACAAGAAAAAAGTCGTTTGAAAAATAGCGACATGTCGGTCTATTTGAGGTTTTACGGTATATGATTTTGCGTTTTCAAAATCTCCCGAATCTCAGAAGATTAGAGTTGCTTCAGAACTTCAGAAGCTGAAATATTCAAAATATTTTGATCGATAGTCAATTGGAATACCAAAAAACTCGTTTTTCTGCAAAGTTCAGATTGAACACTTTTAAAGAACTCAAAAGCTGGTTTCAATGGCCTCTGCTCTTTACATGAACAAATTATATTCAAATTTCAGAGAATCAAAGCATACAGTAATACTGAAATTATAAAACCCACTCTTGAAATCATCTCCGTCGTAACATCCACCACCACTTTTACAATTCTCGCCAATCCCTTCAACGTTTGCTCTCCGAAAGAACATTTTGCACGCGTTACATGAGACCACCTGCAAACAAAATTATGCAGGTACTCAGTCAAGTTCTGAAAAACCGACCTATTGGGTTTGACTAGTTTTATTGATGAATTTGAAACATTTCAATAGTTTAACATTTGAAGCCCTTAATGTTTTTTGAATTCCAATCACTCACGTCATAGTTGTAGCCAAAAGCCTTGCCGTGACAGATCGCACATGTTTGCGGCCGGTCCAAGTTTGTTGCCATTTTGGAAAATCTAAAAATGTAAATTAATAACTCTTATCCAGTTGTTTGACGCAAATATCATAAGCAAATCAAAAAAAAAGAAAAAAACATGTGTCTTGGAACACCAAATTCACAGACCTGTCTAGAATATGTATTTTCTAGGCACCACTAATCTACCACACATGTTCTGAATGAGTTCTTGATGTGCCACACGCACACACCTGCTGCTCGAAAAAAAGGCGGAGATTCAAGGTGAAGAGCGAACAAAATTTGTCTGATAAGCATGACATTGAGTCAGAAGCCGCTCAAGTAAGAGTGATATGAGAGTTTTCCAATGATTTCAATTGTGCCTAACACATCAGCCATTAGATTTTCCCTGCTTCTTGTTTTCTTGGTCTCAAAAGTGGAAAAAACGAAGAAGAAAAAAGTTGTAACATCACATATCGAGCACAATCAGTGTATTATAAGGATTAGATTATTTTAAAGTATGAATATTTCGTGAGATTTTCATACAACCAGAAAAGTACGAGATCAAAGAAAATAACTTTTCAGGCTCACTTTTTTTGCTTGGCACGTACTTTTTCATAAACCACTTAAAGTTGAAAGTGCAGAGAGTAACATTTAGAGGAGATGCGATTACGAAATGTATTTTTTGATAGATCTGGCACATTGTTTTCCAGGTTCTCAAGAATTAGTAATAGAGGATAGTGGTTCCCATTAGAAAACGAAGCACAAGAATCTGGTAGCGTTCCCTTTTTGGTCGAATAGAAATTTTTTGATTTCTCTTAAAGTTGGACTGAATGTTTAATGAAAATTCGACAATTTTTAACGCGAAAAAATAGCAATACAAAATGTTAAGGAGACGAGAAAACTCAACTTGGCTTTTTAAAATTTCCAAAAAATTCAGATTCGGAATCTGAAAATTGAGGAATTTTTTTCTTCAAAAAAAAACTCAGACTAGATAAAACCCAGGACTTCCAAATAAAAATCTTTAGATTTTCAAAAATTATGATTTCAGAGTAATTCTTATATATATTTTTCTTTTTGAGACAATGTTATCATTGATTCTGACGAGATATTGTTCCTGAGATTTTCAGAATTTTGAAAATGATTTATTTTCAAGTTTCAAACAAAAACATTAGATTTTCATTATATTAGGAGATGTATCATCAAAAAATGGTCCACAAAGTCATTTTCGAACAGAAAGAAATGACATTTTTGATTCTAAAGATTTAATGGTGCACATGCAAGGGAATGAATGAAGTGCGTTTCTAGTTTGAGCGCAAACTTTTTATTTTCCCTTTGCCTAGTGATCTGTCTAGATATGATGTCTTTGCGTGCATGTTGGGTACAAAAATTTCCGTGTGATCAGTGTTTCATGAAAACATAGTAAATTAAGGAATTCTAAATATGTATATGAGACCTTATAAAGCGGAAACATTTGAATTGAGAAACATTGGAAAATACATCTTTCAGAGTTCTCGAATATCCAAGTTTTTAGAACCCAAAAAATCGATTTTTCAAATGTTTTAAGGGTCTGGAGTTTTTATTTCACGGTACTAAAAAATTTTAAATTTCCGAATGAAAAAATTTTGGGTCGGGAAGAAAACTCTCTTGGTTAATATTGTGACATGTTTTTGACATATATCTTAAGAACGAGTGATTTTCGGACTATCCCCCAAGAGAGTTTTCTTCCCGACCCAAAATTCTGGATCGATTGATATAAAAATCTCAACAATTTTGGAGTTAGCGAACGCTTCCTTTAATCTCAATAATAATAAATATTTTTATAGTTTGAATACAAATATAATCGTGTCCGAATTTATGTTCTGTGATCTGTCTGAGGAAAAAAGTGGTTTAGACACGGCGAGCACAATTTTTTCGTTTGATCAGTTTTGCATTGAACAAGAAGAAATGATTGCAGTAAAAAAAATAATAATTCAAACAAGCATGAGACGCCCGGCTAAATGTGGGACTTCCCTGTTTCAATTTCTAGACTCTCAAAAGTTGAAAATGTTAAAGTCTCCGAAACTCAAATTTTCATTTTCCAAATTAACAAACCAAACCCTACTCTCAGGATTTTGAATTTCTATAGTCTTTCAATAGCAAATAGCTTTGAGGAAAGATAAAAATTCAAATATCAACTGGCAAAAAATACTGATACTGTACGTAATTTTGCTGGTACTCGCTAATAAACTGAGTAGAATAAAACTGTAACATAATAAAACTATACTTAACAGGCCAGGGCTCGGCCCGCGGACCTGGTCGAGCCCGGCCCGGCCCAGCCAAGGACATGCGTCTCAGTTTTATTATGTTTCAGTTTTATTCTACTCAGTTTTATTAGCGAGTACCACCGTATTTTTTAGGCAGAGATTGGAAAATTTGAAAGAAAATGCTATTTTTCTTGAATTGAATCTCATATATCAAGAAAATGCATTTTGTGTGAGAAAATAATGAACATTAGATGGATTCTTGAGGAAGTGCGATAAAACTTGTATTTCTTGAAAAACGAAACAATAGTTAATAGCTATTTTTCATTCTATAATTTTAGAAAAGAACAAGCTGGTAAAAGATACTAGAGCAAGGCAGGCAAGAAATCAGGGAGACAGGTGGAAACATGGCTGAAAAAACAATGGGCAATGGAATAGACCAAACAGATAAACTTCTTTTCCATCAAACGCCCAAATTATATACATGAGAATAATTATGAAAAAAGGTAATTTATGAACAGTCGGATAAAAACACAGTATGATAAAAACTTCAGATTTTGCACAAGAATCATCATTTTTTGAAGTATCAAACTCGAAATCAGACTATCAAACTCTGTCCAAATTTTTTGATGCAATGAAATCTAAGAAAATATGCATTACTCTAAAAATATTGATAGAAATTTTAAAAAAATCATTGTCTTTGAAAAATGCAGTTGAAAATATGACAACTGGTTTTAAAAAAAGTAGGCGAACAGTTAGACATCGTTCAAAAGTTTTTTCTGGTTGATCAAAGAATGAATAACTTTGGAAGAAGTTGGAAAAAAAATTTTGGCAACTTTTTGTCGATTTTTTCTTTTATGACACAAGGTAACAAAAAAATCACCGAAATGGGAGCTGCATCAGTTTGAAGAAGGCTTTACATTAAAAACAAAAGTTTTCCTGTAATTTTTTAGAGAACCCCCGTGAGGAGTTAAGCTCATGATGGACAGCTCAGGGGTACATCGGTCAGCCCCAGGGTACAGCCGCTTACCTCGCTTTGTTGGATTTCAGTAGAAGAAAAATGTCAACCCCATACCCGAATATTAAATATTGTTCGGTTTACACAGAAAGTTTCAGACAAATGGTAAAATGCTGGACAAATTTTTCAGGATTTCAAAGTTTATTTTCGTCTACTAATGAAGTCAACATGTTAGACGTTGTACTGTACGTCTTTCACAATGTGTCAAATGTAGGTATTTCTTTTGAAATTAAATGACTCACAATAATTGAAGTCTGTAAGAATGTTTATTTTCACTCTGTTAAAAAAACTTTTTTTTTAAACTCATGCTTCTATTTATTTGACCAAATGTTTCCTTGAAACTGAAATTCTCGAAAAAATTTCCCTCAATTTTTATTTGTCATTTGACTTCATATAGACCTGACCAAATCATCTGTTCTCTCATTTCTAGGAACGTGACCTTAGACTTGTTTTTTTTTTCTGAAAGCGGAAGTGGTGAACACCACCAGTCACCTCTTTCTTTTCACCAGGAGCCTCCTTTTTTGTAACATCAGTGTCAAACGAACAAACAACTATTTCAGAATGTGATCATACGAAAACGTGGTTTTGATCACATGCAGTTTTTTTTTCTGAATTGTGTCATTTTCAGTAGAACCTATCAAATGCCGCTGATTGATGTTACAAACTTTTTTCTATGCTTTTAGTTGATTAGCTCTCTAACGCATTCCTTTATTCACACACTAACGCCGGACCTATGCTTCTCGAAAACTACTATCATTTTTTGTCGTAGATCACTCGACTAGAGACACCGTTCTCATTATTCCAAATTTGATCACACGGCTTTTTTGATCAAACGGTTTTTTTGCTAAACGAGCTTGTTTTTTCCTTGTTTTCAGCATTTGTGTTCGTCCTCCTCTGAGCACTCTTCTCATTGTTTTTAAAGGAGAGAAATTGAAAACCTGTGTTTAATTGTTTCTATTGTTAGTCATGAACATCTACGCATCAACCAGTCACACAAACATCAGGCCCAAACTCATCACTTTCTTATTACTCAACGTCAGATATCAGACCCACAATTTCTCCTTGAATCTCACGATTTGTTCTTATTCTAGATTGGATTTTTTTAAATTTCGCAAAACAAAAAAAAATTTCAGGAAAGTCTGGACAATTTTTCACATTTTATTTCAAAATTCAGCTTCTCGTTTTAATTTTTTTTCAAACTCGTTCTCATTCATTTTCAGAAAATGGCTAAGTTTGAAAACGTGCCGGATTTAGCAAGGGACATCATTTTGCAGTATTGTGACTTAAAATCAATGTGAGTTCATCGCTTGAAAACCTAGATTTGTTGAATATTGAAATATTTTGAACTTTCTCATAGAAACCAGCCCTATAAGTACAGTGCGTAACATAAGTATAGGGCCACTCCCACAATCTAGCTATAACTTTTTTAAATCGCGATTTTCTGAAAATCTAAAAGCAGAATCGTGATCAGCATCCAAAATTACCCCAGGAAAATGATTTTGGTCATTTTATACTTCAAACTGACGGAATGACCGGACAAAGGCTGAAAAATAGGCTTCTGCAAGCGTAACATAAGTATAGGGCCACTTTAGGAATTAGTGGCTGGGCACCCGAAAAACGTGAATCCGGTCAACCAAAAACTATAATTCAAGTTGCCTGTCACTATTCGAATCATAATTTCCCAAATTTACTTTGTCTGGGTCCGTCAGATGGGTGCAAGCCGCTGTTTTAGGTCATTTTTGGTTGAACCGTCTGAATTATCAGCTGGAAGATCAGAAGTTCATATTAGAGAATATCTAGGGCCTCAATATCAGTCCAGTAGACATTTCCTAGGTTTACTAACTTTTCCAAGCTCATATGAAGTACCCAACCGTGATTCCGGAACCGTGAAAGAGCCAAGAAGCTTGCGAGTACACAAATTTCGGCAGTCAGCAGCCCGAGGCATCATGGTTGATAACCGAAACTGAGAAAGCAAGTTGATAACGGATACTGCTTAACGTGTGTAAGTCATCCGCATGCGTTTTAGCCGGTGAAAAACCGGATATGGGACAGGAAGAAGCTTCAAAAACCCCAAGACAACCACTGGGTGGACAAAATAATGAAAACCATTTTAAAAACTCAAAATAAAGCGCACAACAATGTTCCGGTTATGCAGTCAGATTTGGTAACTGTAATAAAGCCAACTGAAGTATCGCCGGAAACTTTATTCCTAATTTGTAAGAGGACCATTAAGCTTTGCTTCAGAATAAGGTTCTCCTGTAGTTTTTGAAGCTTCTTCCTGTCCCATATCCGGTTTTTCACCGGCTAAAACGCATGCGGATGACTTACACACGTTAAGCAGTATCCGTTATCAACTTGCTTTCTCAGTTTCGGTTATCAACCATGATGCCTGGGGCTGCTGACTGCCGAAATTTGTGTACTCGCAAGCTTCTTGGCTCTTTCACGGTTCCGGAATCACGGTTGGGTACTTCATATGAGCTTGGAAAAGTTAGTAAACCTAGGAAATGTCTACTGGACTGATATTGAGGCCCTAGATATTCTCTAATATGAACTTCTGATCTTCCAGCTGATAATTCAGACGGTTCAACCAAAAATGACCTAAAACAGCGGCTTGCACCCATCTGACGGACCCAGACAAAGTAAATTTGGGAAATTATGATTCGAATAGTGACAGGCAACTTGAATTATAGTTTTTGGTTGACCGGATTCACGTTTTTCGGGTGCCCAGCCACTAATTCCTAAAGTGGCCCTATACTTATGTTACGCTTGCAGAAGCCTATTTTTCAGCCTTTGTCCGGTCATTCCGTCAGTTTGAAGTATAAAATGACCAAAATCATTTTCCTGGGGTAATTTTGGATGCTGATCACGATTCTGCTTTTAGATTTTCAGAAAATCGCGATTTAAAAAAAGTTATAGCTAGATTGTGGGGTGGCCCTATACTTATGTTACGCACTGTACACTTTGAGTTTCAATATCTCGGTTCCTTCAAAGGGTATCTCAATTTTGTCAACTGATAAAGTGTTGTGTGTACAATTACCAGCATTTATTATTTCGCTGGTGTTTGAAACCTCTAATAAAAACATAGAAAATTGAGCTCAAACCAAGGACATAAGAACCGACAGCCGTCTTGCCATGTACCCAGAGAGTTCTCAGTCGACAGCCTCAGAAGAAATTTGAGATTTCCATCATAAATATCGAAAAATGCTAACTGATGGAATGCTTGACATTGTATGAACAATATTTCATCAGTTGGCAAACTTTGATATCTCATAAAGAAACCGATATAATTAGCCTCAAGGTGTATAGAGTAAACTTCTATTAGAGGATTTACGGTATAAAGCAAAAACTTACCCGGATGATAGAGGTCTTTCAAAGAGAATTAAAATCGAAGAGAATTAAAATCGAAGAATTTCAGATTCCGTCTCCGAAAAGTGAACAGATCTCTCAGAAGCTACATCACTCGCACTAAACCGGAAATTCGTTTATACAATTTTCAATTCATGATGTCTGCAACGTGTTTCGCGTTACATCTAGACGAGAAGACAGAAACCCCAGAACAAACTCGTACTATCATCAGATCGGGACATTACAAAAGAGGTGTTGAGGATATGGAACGTTTTCTTCACGAACTGTGTGGAATCTTGCAATACGTCAAAACAGAAATAGACTTATTTCAAGTGGAGTACGGATATGAATGGTTTAAAAATAATAAAATGTTCGAAAGATTGGGAATCAAACTCAGGAAAAGAAAACAACAATTGAAAGTTGCTAGCGTAACTTTAAGACATTCTGATATGCTTCCATTCAAATTTATTCTTCCACTTATGAAACCAGAATCATTGAGAAAAATTAAATTCAAATATTTTGGAGGCAACGGGAGAATACGATTTGGAGGCAACGGAAGAGTACAGAATTACGTTTCTCCTCAAGCATCAGCAGTTTCTGGATTGGAACAGTGGAAAAAAGCTGATAAATTGGAAATTGACGATGCCTACATCCTTGAATCAATTTCGCTATTCTGCAGTTTTTCCACAGCTTGCTGCTGTCTGTATTCTGTGTCAGCGGGTGATCTAATCCAACTCAAAGAGGTATTTTGCTATGAATTGACCCCAAAAGTAACTCAAGCATTACAGAGTTTCATTGGAGACTCCACAAAAAACAAGTTCACGATTTATTATAAAGTGTTCCCTGAAGAAGAATTTTTTGTGACTACTGTAGGACCTTGGATGGTATCGAAGCTAAACACTATGGATGTCTACTACCGGACGGAAATTCGTGATGTGGTGGTCATGATTCGTCGCCTTCCACGATACGGCAGTCTGATTTTTGCCCGAATCAATAGATCAGATGTTCCCCTTGGATCCATTATGAAGTATTGAATGTGGTCTGTGAAGTTTTGCGATGCGATGTTCTTCAAAAATCGTTATTTATTCGAAAAATTGATATCGAAATGTTGAATGTCTGTCCTTACCGATTTCATGTTAATATTAATTAGAGATATTCATATCATCAACAATCCTCTCAAAAACCCTGATTTCTCAGCATTTCGACAAATGAACATTTTTTGTATTCATAATAATTTATTATCAAAATAATTTGTTTCAATTCAGCAAAATAGAATTTACAGGTTATGCTTGATTTACATCTGCTTCTTTGCGTGAATAGCAATGAGTGTTGGTCTCAAAGAACAAAAAAAATGATGTGAAAAATGGGGGAGAAATTTCTGCAAAAAAATAAGAAAAAGTTAGAAGAAACTGCAAACTTGGTTTCATTGTGTGTTCAATGTTTCTTCTTGGCTTCTATACAAGATATCAGTACGTTTAAATTGATATAACGCTTGCAATATATGATAAACTATTTCTGAGTTGACAACTTTTTTTAAATCTTGAGCAGGAACTGAGATAAATTGAATGAATATTAAAAGTTAGTGGCTCTATCACAGGTTTAGGGTACAACATCATAGTTGAGACTGAGAAGGTTAGGATTTCACTTCGAAACCCCGTTAACCCCGAATTGAATCTTTTTTCTAAACTTTTTGATATATTGAAACTCAGAAATTCAGATAGAGATTTTTAGAATTTCAGACTTTCCGATTTGCAGATCTTGAATTTTCAGAGTTTTGTTTTTGAATTTAACATAAAGTCTCAAGACTGTTAGAAGTTCTTGGTTTCTCAGGGTTATACAACTTAAGAATTTCCATAGTTGCAAGATCTTGAGCCGGCCCGGCCCTGCCCGGGGTACCTACAGACGTTGATTTTTTAAAACTTTTTTTCGAAATTTTCAAAATTGTTTCAAAAATTTAGACAAAAACGACCTATTTTTCGACTATTTAATACTTTGTTAATTTTGTTGAATAATGCAACCTTTTTTCTTTTTTAATTCAAAAAAATTTTCCAATTTTTCAATGGAAAATTTTCAACAGTGGTAGGCGGGCCGGGCCGGGCCGGGACGAGAAAATTCGTCTACCGGCCCGGTCCGGCCCAGCCTTTTGCAACTATTTTTCGGTGTTTTTCAACTTCTGTATTTTTTGAAACGTCCGAATCGATAACATTCTGAATTTCCAATTTTCCCTCAATTTGAAATTCTAGAATTTCTCAACCTATACATAATTTCTCAACCTATACATTAGATAGATCGTTTCTTACATTTTTGGAATTTTTTGAATTATCAGAATTTTCAGAATTCAAAATTTCAGACTTTCAGATTTATTAAATTTCAGAATTATAGAATTTCAGAATTTCAGAGTTTCAAATCTAACAATCTCAAAAACTCAACATCTCAAAAAAATTCAGTATGTGTATTTGTGTGTACAATTTCGACCTCCTTTCTCCTCTTTCAACAGCAGCCCCTTTTCCTCTATCCTCTGCGCCTCTTTCCTTTCTTATACGCCCGGTGGGGAATACACTCCCGGCTGGTCCTGTGGTGTAGTGGTTATCACGTCTGCTTCACACGCAGAAGGTCGCCGGTTCGAACCCGGCCAGGACCTTTTTTTGAATTCTTAGCTTTTTGCGTGGTAAATGTGTAATTGATCATTCTTCTAATTTTCTCTTCCTAATCTTGCTAATTTTTTTAAAATAATAAAATGAGAAGCAACATATTCTCATCTTTACTTTTTTTTTCATTTAGTACACCTGGAAAATCCCAGAGTCATCCGGAAAAGTTTACTTTTTTAGCATGATTGCAATGGGCCGGTACTGGCTGTTTTAGAATTTCCAAAGCCAGGCCTGGATATTCAGAAAAAACTTCTTGTCTTTTCAAAAATGTTTTCAGGGTCAATAAAAATATACGATTTTTCTGCCAAGAAAGTATTTTTCCAAGACGAGAGTGCCAAAAAATTATTTTTCCGAAAAAAACTTCTAAAAATTTCTGAAATTTCAAAAACTATTTGGATTTGGGGGGCCGGGCCGTGCCCTGATTTTGCAAGTATGATTCTAACAAGGGAACCTTTTAAGACACAATCTCTGAGAAACTCGAAAACACCATGGCAATGGAAAAATTCAAAATGGTCCTAGGAGTCTGATATTGTATGCAGTGGGTATAGGGGCTACTCTAAAACTTTTGACCATAGTACCCATAGGCCACGCCCCCTCCTGGCCGCGCTGACATACCATAACCCCAAAAAATTAATTTCGTTCAAAATAATGATTTCGGCTCAAATGTTTCAGATATCTGTTTCTGGTACATTTTTGATCATTTTTTGTGTTGGGACTAATTTTCTACAGTAACCCCGAAGTAGAGAAAATGTTACTTTTTTGAATTTTTTTTTCATTTTTTTGGAAATTTCTCAAAAACCTGCCTATGTTAAGTGAACTAAACCTCGATAATTCGATACTTTGACCTACCTACACTATAATAACATAATGCCATAAAAAATGAGGGCGCCCTCAAAAGGGTTATTTTCGAAACCAACTGTGGTCAAAAAATGAAAATGAAGATAATGATTTAATCTAATTTGGAATAGATTGCCCGTGCTATTTTGAGCATTTTTTGTATTGAGACAAATAGTCTAACTCGTTTCCTTTCAGCTGAAAATTTTGATTTTTCACCAGACTTCAAAAAAAAATCACTGAAAATCGGTCGTCGTGAAAATTTTAGAATTAGTGAAAAAAAGATCATGCCGGATTCAAATTCAGCGAAAAAAATCACACTAGAAAATGTTTGTTTGAGTTTGCATATCTTGAGCAAAAAATGAGTTTTAGTCCAAAAAGTGCAAAAACACCATGTGGGGGAGTACATGGCAACAAAAATTCACCCAAAATCGACCATCTCCAATTTTGATGAAATTTATACCAGATGTAGTACTTTTAAAAAGTAGTATTCTGGCAACGTTTCAAAATTCGTTCTCATCGTCTTCGTGCGTTTTTGCCGTTTTAGTTTTCCACTGAAAATGGACTTGGAAGTAATTTTTGCCACATTTTTGGAGCTTCGGAAAATGCACGAAGACGATGAGAACGAATTTTGAAACGTTGCCAGAATACTACTTTTTAAAAGTACTACTTCTGGTATAAATTTCATCAAAATTGGAGATGGTCGATTTTGGGTGAATTTTTGTTGCCATGTACTCCCCCACATGGTGTTTTTGCACTTTTTGGACTAAAACTCATTTTTTGCTCAAGATATGCAAACTCCAACAAACATTTTCTAGTGTGATTTTTTACGCTGAATTTGAATCCGGCATGATCCTTTTTTCACTAATTCTAAAATTTTCACGACGACCGATTTTCAGTGATTTTTTTTTTGAAGTCTGGTGAAAAATCTAAATTTTCAGCTGAAAGGAAACGAGTTAGACTATTTGTCTTAATACAAAAAAATGCTCAAAATAGCACGGGCAATCTATTCCAAGTTAGATTAAATCATTATCTTCATTTTCATTTTTTGACCACAGTTGGTTTCGAAAATAACCCTTTTGAGGGCGCCCTCATTTTTTATGGCATTATGTTATTATAGTGTAGGTAGGTCCAAAGTATCGAATTATCGAGGTTTAGTTCACTTAACACAGGCAGGTTTTTGAGAAATTTCCAAAAAAATGAAAAAAAAAATCAAAAAAGTAACATTTTCTCTACTTCGGGGTTACTGTAGAAAATTGGTCCCAACACAAAAAATGATCAAAAATGTACCAGAAACAGATATCTAAATCATTTGAGCCGAAATCATTATTTTGAACGAAATTAATTTTTTGGGGTTACGGTATGTCAGCGCGGCCAGGAGGGGGCGTGGCCTATGGGTACTATGGTCAAAAGTTTTAGAGTAGCCCCTATACCCACTGCATACAATATCAGACTCCTAGGACCATTTTGAATTTTTCCATTGCCATCGCCTGTTGACCCGATCTCAATTTTCTCAGAGAATGTGTCTTAAGTGAAGGTAGGAGTTGGCTGAAGTCACCTACATAGATCGAAAGAGCATAGTCGAAGACCTATTTATCCGTTTTCAAAGTCTGCTTACGAGACCTTTGAAGTGCTGAAATTACAGTTTCAGTGCCAAAAATTCCATTTTCAGTATAAAATCGGCAGTTTTCAAATTTGATTTTCTCCACTGCTAGGAGGTTTTAGAACTTGAAACTTTCTGTGAAATACTCAAAACTATGTGAAATTTCATATTTCAGACATTTTCTACATTTCCAAAAAAAAATTTGCTCACCGGAAGTCTAGGCAAATTTTGAAATTTTCCAAAACTTTTCCGAAAACACTTTTTTTTCAGAAAATGGTCGAAATATAAAGTTTCAAGCCTAAAACCTGTTGGAAGTGGAGAAAATCAAATTTGAAAATAGCCGTTTTTTCACTGAAAATGGGATTTTTGGCACTGAAACTGAAATTTCAGCACTTCAAAGGTCTCGTAAGCAGACTTTGAAAGCGGATTTATAGGTTTTCGACTATGTTCTTTCGATCTGTGTAGGTGGTTTCAGCCAACTCCTACCTTCACTCGAAAGGTTCCCTTGTAAGACATTCAAAGTTACCTACTATTCGCTAAAATGTAGTAAATTGATACGTTATTGTCACTGGATGTTGTTGTTATATATCAGTTTAACAAGAAATGCATTCAGAAATTTTTTGCTGATTTGATTTTCATATCGAAGACTAGAACTATTAGTTCGTGCATTTTTCACAATTTGTCTGCCAGCTGTGGCTGTTTTTCATTTTTCCTTTTAAGATAAAACAACTCAATTAAACCATTTTTATTCGCAAATAAATATTCAAGACAGCTCAAAAACCCGTTTTTTGTACACGTGAGGAACCAGTAGAATTCAGCAACTACAGCTTACTGCAAGGAAAACAAGTTAATGTACATCGTAGATGAAGTTCTCATTCTGAAAAAAAGTGTTTTATTTTCATCCTTCATTGGCTTGTCAAACTTACTTTCAACAATTTGCCATTCATTTCCAAATTACGAAAATCCGTAAATGCAACTAGCGAAGAATCAGAAGCATTGTTGTTGTTGTTGTGAATAGGAATGTCTCGAATTGTTGGAAACTCGGCAATTATACCCAAGAAAATGAGAACGATTTTCATCTGAAAATCTATTGATGTTTGTGAATAAAAATGTCAAAGAAGAAGAAGAAATAGAGGAAGATACAAGGTTGGTGCGGAAAAAAAGATCGCATTTTATTTCCAGGACTATAAATGAGATGAAATAGTGTGACGAAATCCTATTCCATTTTTTTTTTCTTTTTTGATGAGAAAGAAGGAAGCAAAAAAACAGAACGAAAAAAGAGGATGGGGTTAAACGAGAGAAGAGGAAATGCAATTATGCTGGCGCTTGTTTTCCAAGTGTGCGTTTCAAACGCAATAGTAATCGAATTATTCTTCAGAGCACAATGACTTTTTTCAAAAAGGAAATTTTAGGAAATTCAGAGACGCGCGACTCTCACTGGCTTTGAGATTTTTGAAGAAAAAGGTGAAAATAAACTTGATGGTTTTGTTAATTTTCGAGATTTTGAAAATTTGAGATTCGAATATTCAAAAATTTAAAACTTCTGAGATTCCAAGATTGTGAGATTTCGTGATTCTGAGATTCTGAGATACAGATATTCTGAGATTCTGAAATTCTGAAATTTTGAATGAGAATTACTAGGAAAATTTCAACAAAAAAGGCGTGCCTGAAAAACAGGAAATATCCAATTAAATCAATACCCCTCCTCGGTACATCATCTCTAGTGCAGATCCTATTTCCGCTTCTTTCAAACATTTTCCATCTCCTAATGTTCGCAACATCTTTTTCTTCGAAAAAGAGATTATATCCAATTAGAATGAGCTCATAGCATTTTTGTCTAACATGCCAGAATTTCAATAAAATGTTTTAAACCTTCAGAAGCAATTGTGAATAGACTCATCGAATAATACTTTGTTGAAAAATAAAGTGGCAAAAAACGGAAGTTGCATTTCTTTGAATAAAAAAAAATGAAACCACAATTTTTTATTATTAAAACAAGCGAATGTGCATCATATAAATCTAAAATTCAACACGGTTGCTTATGATTGCCAAGTTTTTTTTTCGTTTTTTACACGGAAAGTTACTGAAAGGATCGCACGCTATTCCTCATGTTTTATTGAAGAACAAATGTTTCTCATACATGAATAATCATTTGATATACGGAAAAAGAGATCGAAGGTCTCCAATAATCTCCTTATATATTTTGTTTTTCATCAAAAGATTTATGGCAAGCTTAGCATTTTTAGTGTGAAAAAATGCAAGACTTTGCAGAAGTTGAATTCTCATATAAAACGAGAAATGCTTCACAGAAAAGAAAACAACGAAAGAACTAAATCAGCAAAACATAGATGGAAATAAATCTACTTCTTACTAAGGAAACTTTTCTGTGTGTGTGTCTGTGTGTGTGTCCGTCTCGGACATTTACTTGAATAACTCAAAGGGACATGGGACTCCTATAGTGGTGTGTGGTATGTAGTCATTGACTACTGAGCGCTTCATGTCCATGGTGTCATTGGCCTTCTAGCTTATAGGGAACACACAGGGTCAATAATCGAAATGTTCAAAATTATGCTGAAGCTCACTAAAACTTCAAGATATTTTGCAAAACGTATTTTGGGGTAAATTATGTGCGTCCTACATAAAATTGAGCTCAAATCTTCAAAATTAAAATGTTTTGAAATTTTTGTTTTTTTCGAGAATCAGTTCAATTTCGGTCATGTGGCCTACTGCAAATCTATGTTTTAGTGTTATTTGTTTTACAAGCATCATTTTCAAATACTTCTGTAATTTTCTGATGCCACATTCAGAAAGATTCTCTTTGGAAAATCGTTTTTTTTTTTCAAAAAATCACAATAATTATTTTCCAAACAGAACATTTCAGTTTCAGTTTTTTGAAAAGAATGAATTCCAAAATGTTATAACAGTCAAGCTTTCTGATTGCTTAATTTTCAAATTAAAACATTTCTGAATCCGTTTTCTGAATTCGAAAAAGTTGGAATTCAAAGATTTTCCTGGATTTTTCCTTTCGAAAAATGAGAAATACGGAAACCAGAAATTGTGAACTTCGAAGTATCGGAAATTCAGAAAATTAAGATTTGTAGATTCAGAAACTAAAAACATGGTTTTTTTCAACTTCTACACTTCATGTGTTTTATTCAGAGTTTAATAATTCTCGAATTTTCGGAATCAGGGAATATCGGAAACTCGAACACTCAAAGTTTCGGAAAGAGGGAAATCTAGGAAATTCCAGAAGTTCCAGAACATTCTAGAGTAATCGGGAGAATTGAAGAAAATTCAACAAAATTCAAAAACAATCAAAAAATTTCTAAAAGGCTCCAGAAGTTTCCAGAATATTCTAGAAAACTCAAAAACAAGAACATACCAGAACTTTCTAGGAAATTACGACGATTCCAGATAATTCCGGAAAGTTCAGGAAAATTCCAGAAAATAGAGAAAATGTTGAGAAAACTCCGGAAAAGTTTAATCCGTTCTGGAAAGTCCAGAACATTCTAGAACAATCTGGAAAATTCCTGAAAAATCCAAAAGTTTCCAAAACATTCGAAAAAAACTTCGAAATCATTCTTGAAGGTTCTAAAACGTTCTAGAAAGCTGATGAAAAATTTAAAATAATCCTGGAAATTCAACAAAATTCAATAAAAATTTCTTAAACTTTTCAAATTTTTGTTTTCTCTATAATAATATAGGTGTTGCAACTACTTTTCTATGTTTTCAGTGTAATCTAGAACTAAAAGCTCAGATAAAATGATGTATGAAGTTTCCGAAATTAAGACAATCCGAAAATTCAAAAAAAAAAAACTTGGAAAATCGGAAAATCGGATATTTCAATTCAGAAAATCGAATATTTCAATTCAGTTATCGTGTTTCCAATTATTATTAGCAGAAAATTAGGAAAAAATACGTTTGCAATGACCAAAAAACAAAAAGCCAGCCAGGTCGGGATTCTATCAGAGGTAGGTATCAAATAGATGCGGACTTCTATGGGACGAATCTAAAATTTGAAAAGTGAGATACTTCGAAGGCACTCGGAAAGTGGGAATTTCAGAAATTAGTAATTCAAGTGTAAGATACAGTAAACGGAAGCCAGGAGGTTGAGCCCCCGGCAGGGGGCTCAAACCGACTGGTGCTTTATTACGTTGACAAGAAGTTATGAAATATTCAACATTTTTTTGGATTCTTCACCGCGTCAGAAAGAATTAAATCACATTTAAAGCAAAATCACAGGAAATATTTGCAAAAAATACAATAAATGTACAAAAGACATTCGTAACATGATTTGTTACTTGTTTTGGAAAAATGAAAAAAAGTGCAATTATTATTCGATGTCGGAAAAAAGTTGTCTGGCAGTTTGACCGATTCTTGAGAAGACATTGCCGCGGGAGCTAGTAGAGGTATTGGTATCTGATGTTCCCTAAAATCTTTTATTTGGATTTTGTAAGATTTTCTCCTGTTTTGCGGATGCTACCATAAAAATTCGTTCTTTGGACATTTTTCATCTTTTTTTTTCAAAATTTCCCTTCCATCAGCGAAAAATGTCCAAAGAACGATTTCATGGAAACAGCCGGGAAACTTTTAAAAAATCGGGGAATCTTCACTTGGTGAAGCCTAATTTGCCCCGTGGATAAGGCTCCATTTCTTTCTGACCCGCCCTATGCATGATTAGACTGAAGTCAAACCATGTTGATTTAAAGCAACAGTGAAAAACTATAAGCTCACTTTGTTGGTATTCTTTTCCTTTGAAGCGCCACAGCGGTTCTGACTTTTGCTTTTTTCGACGATCAGAAGAGTCTCGTTCTTAACTTCTTGTGCTGCAATCCAATGAGCAATGTGTTTGAAAATTGAAAATACGTTGCACAATTCATGGTTCATGGCCTTTCGGAAAAGATCGAGAAAGGTGAGGATAGTAATATTGCCATTCTCTTGTTGTTCAATCTGAAAATTCGAAATTAACAAAAATTTAACTATGTCTTCAATTTATACGTTTTCAGTGATATACTTGATGGAAAATAAATCGAGTGGACGTGCAAACTGAGTCATCAGATGGGTCAACTCCTGAATTCTAAATCTGCCAGTTTTCTCGTCGGCAAATGTAAAATAAATTCGGTTGAACATGTGGATTTGTTGAATTGAGAATTCAGGGTACAATTCAATTAGGTATTTTCTTGGAGGAGGAACTGAAATACATATTTTTAGGATTGAAATTAGCTGGGAATCATAATGCTAACCATCTTTTTTGATCAAACAGACTAGAAGCGTAGTTTGTGCTTTCTTCCAACCAGACGACGCTAAATAATTGCTGTGAGAAGTTAGCCATTCGTATTGGAGCATTTGGTTCGCAAGGGAACTAACCATCTGCAATATTTTTCAATATTTTGTGGAAAGTTATTTCCAGCATACCACAAACGTTGCGTAGCCGTCAGATGAGTGGACTACAATTGGACGAGGATCAGCGACATCGAGTTTGTTATCATTGCTCTGCCCGAAATGAACTTTGGAAGCCGGTTTTCTTTTTCCCACTTCGACACCGGATTGTTCTGAGTTCTCGTCGTTTTGCGACAAACTGTGAACTCCGTATTTTCTCTAAAATTGAAAATCTTGAAAACTTGCGTTGTATGAAAAAAATTCTCAGACTCCGGGTTGAAACACTTTCAAAAAATTGACTGAATTTGAGATGCTAGAATGGAATTTTTCAGAATGTTGATAAATTTATTCCAAATATTGAAAGAACCAAACATTCAATGATCGAATTTTCGGAATTTTTGTTCGATATTTTATTGAATTGAATTTCATTCCGAATTTGGAATCTAATTTTTGGGATATTTTCAATCACACAGAACCTTATTCCCCCTATCCTTTTTTAAGGCCTGCCATTTTTTAGGGTCGTCTATTTTTTCAGATCCTTTTTATCAGAGTCTTCCCAAATTTCAAAAAGCCCCTTAACTGGAGAAGCGACAAAATTTTCACAAATAACTTAAATTTGCCAAAGATCGACAGGTTTGACGAATTCGACGAGCTTAGTAGCGAAAAACTACTCAAAACTTTTATGAGCCAGAGAATAAAAATCAAAAACAGCTCATTATCCAAAATCTAATTTTTCATATTCTGATAGAAAGTTTGGAAAATCACACTTGGAACTTGTCGGGCTTTCTCAACAATTCTAAGATCCGACATGGGTTTCCAGAATTTTTTCATGTATTTTGTTTCAATTTTTTTACAAATAAGTTGTAAACTTGCCAAACTTTCCAAGAGTTTTTCGATTTAAAAACTCACAAAATTCCGACTAAACCGGGCCGCCTGTGGCATGTTATTTCTCAAGGTTGAAAAAACTAACCCTCGGTGGACCCTGAACTCCTGACGAATCTTTTTTCAATGCACTCCGCAAGACCTTTCGTGTTGCGCTCTCCAGGTGGTGGGATTCAGGGCGCGACATCTTTTCTAACTCCACTCCCTCTTGTTCATCCGGTCTCTTAAAACACCCGAAAAAAATATTACGAGTTGAAACAGTCGAAGTGGCATTTTTCTTCGACTCTGATGTTTTCTGAAAAATGCTACTTTTATTTGCATTTTTCTTTGTAACTAGAAACTTACAATTGACAGAGGAACATCCGATTGAGTGGTATTATCAGGCAATGAGGACTGTGGATTGGAACTCGAAGAGGCATTGTTTTTCGAAAAAAACTTGAGAGGTCCTGTGGCCCACAAATGGGCCATAGTGATAAAATCACCTGAAAAACTGGATCATGAGAAAGCTGGCACAATTTGCTGGTTATTTCGGAAAATGGTTCTAAAACATGTCGATAAGAAATGATCTTTCAGAATTTTTTTTCAATTTACTAGTAACTTTTTTATGTAGAAATCTTAAAAATAATTTCACTTAACTAAGAAAGTTTAGCTGAAATTGTTGAAACAGCCGGAAAAGAAAGTTATATGACTCATTGACATTGGAGAGGGAGTGGTTTTTTTGCTGAATTATATCCGATAGAATTTCCAGAAAAATAAGGACCGCGACGAGGTCGCGTTGCGGTTTCATTTTTTTGATAGAATAACCTTAAAAAACATAATGAACAACAAAAAAGATATTGCTAATAGAGAATGACTAGTGCTCCCGAAAAGCGATAGAAAATGAATAATGTCTTAAGCAAACAAAAGAGTGGAAACTTGCAGAACTGTTTTTTTCACCTTCTGCTGGATAACTGTGGAAAGTTGTAATCCAGAAAAAAAAATCAGTTACAACGCAATGGAGATTTCCCAAATCACCACTCAGATTGTTATCCAACTGAAAATGATCTGAACCCTCAATATTTTACTGACTCATTCAACGAAATGCTTCCAGAAACATTTTCAATGCGTAGCGGTCGCGTCGCGGTTTGTTTTTTGATCTGTTGAAAAAAAGATGCATAGAAATGAGAAAACAAAAAAAAAAGATTTGTTCGAAATGAGTCACTTAAAAGCCTTTCTCTCTGTTGGTTTCGAAATTTCGGACACTGAATTATGTCATACTGTTCGAGAAAGCTTATAATGTTTTTCTGAAGAAACTCAATGGTAGGCCTACTGTAACTGGACCGCATTGGTTACTGTAATTTCAGAAAATGCAACTTTAAAAAATCTAATCCTATTTCTTAATAGAATGAAAGCTGTACATAATTACTTCTTGTAAATTTTCGATTTCTGATTTTTTCTGGGATTTTGAATCTCATCTTTTTATGGAATTTCTGGTTTTTGGGATTTCCGGTTTTTTAACTTTTGAAACTTGTCAGAATTTTTTAACTTTTGTAATTTTTTGATAACCATTTACTGTTTCAAGTACCCAAATGAAATCGAAACCTAAATGAAATCGAACTACAATATCAAAAACACTGGGATGTTTGGATTACTGTATTTTCAACAAATACATAGGAGTCAAAAACCCATTCATTGTTTTCTGCAAAACTAAGGATTTGTTGAACCAAACTTTCATTTAATAAACATACCTCGCTTTCATAGTATATTTGTTTTCTTTGTCAGTGAGTATTCCAGATAATGTTGAATGAGACAAACCGTTGATTGGTTCCTCTTCCTCCCTTTATAACTGATTTTCGTAAAAAAACGTTTCATTCTTCTCTCATACATATTTCTGCTAATTTCTCAATACTAAAATATTAGATTTTCAATTTTACTGAAAAAAAAAACTGTCTCTTGATGTTTCTTTTTATTTTCAAATATTCAAACTATTGAATTTTTGAGATTATCGGAATTTTCAATTTCCTGAATTTCTGATTTTTCACAGGGGTCGAAATTTTGCGAACATTAGGATTTCCGAATTTCTGATATCTTAATTCTTGAATTGTTTTTACTGCCACCGAATTTCTGATATCTTAAATCTTGAATTGTTTGATTTTACTGTCACCTTAGGGGGGGGAGAGAGATTTGGTATTTTACGAATTTAAAGTTCAGAAATTCTGTTGTGCTTTCGGCTCGATTCACTTTTTTCAGGTTCTTTGCTCATTTTCTTTTTTTTTCTTTTTTTCAATGGATAGAACATCTACGCCCTCCCTCCCTTCTTCCCGCGGGGTCCTCATGGCGCAACTGTGTACGTGCGCTGTGCGGTGCGGAAGGTCTCGGGTTCAGTTTTAGTGGCTGCCAATCTTCTTTTTTGAAAACCCAAACCCCTAACACTAGGACCAACAGACACGTCTAACGTTTTAAATATAAGAAAGATACGTCTGCTCAGCGAATTATATATGATATTAAAAAAAATTGACTACAAATTCCTATTCGATTCACCTCAATAAGCTCCAATCATTTGAGAAAGTAGTAATCTCCTACACACCAACACATATACAACTGATTCGTTTTCACTCATATTAGCTTTCATTGATTCATAATTTCAATTGTTGAACTCCGGAAATCAATCCTCTTCCTCACTACGTGTTCCCTTTCCGCACTCTCCAAAATTAAGAAAAGACAAAAAGAGTTGAGCCCATAAATCAGTCAATCTCTTTTTCCTTCTTTTTCGTAGTCCATTTTCAACCTTTCTCGACTACAAGAAGAGACATAGACATTCGAAAGAGGAAGGAGCTCCACGTCTTCGTAAATTAGAGAGGCGGATATCAAGGAGGCAAGTCAAAAAAGAGGTCACATTGACTTTTGTTGAGGAGCAGTCAGAAAAGGACGGAGATTCCCAGAAATCGGAGCGGGCGAGAAGGAGACGTGGCGAGAGCGCGAGAGGGCACTTGTTTTTTTGTTTGTTTGTGTCATAGTAACTAATCTAAACCGCATGAGACGCAGAGAAAAGGCCGCATGCACCGAGGGCTCACTTTTATTTCTTCTCAAGAAAGAGAGAAGAGATATTAACATAAAATCCCCCATTTTGCTTTCCCTATCTCCTTCTCCGTCTTTTGATTCGTTTCCGTTTCCTCAAGCTGCCCTTCACTTGTTTTTTTTTTCTATTTCCGTCTTTGCAGAATCATCTAGTGAGCTCCTATAAAAAGACACAATGTTCTCTTTTTTCATTGCTCTTTGAACTAGTTCTTGAACCTTTTCTCTGGTTTCAAAAAAACTCAATTGTTTCAGTAAAACACCCATGTTTGAAAATGATAACACAGAAGGATACTGAGCAGTCGCTTCTGGGACCAGAACAAAAACTAAGAACATATATGAATAAGGTGAGTACTGAGGTGCAGGAACGATCGGTACGGAATTTGGAGTTATGGAAACTCCGAGAGTTTTCCGTGAAAATTCCGACCTGTATAGTTTCTTTAAAACTTTAGGAATAAAGTTCTGGTCGAATTATTTTGAAAGGTTTTTTTCATATTAAATTCCAATGCTTTTTTGAGAGATTCCGGAATTCTGAAAGTTTCAAAATCAAATTACCAAATTCCCAAATTTCGAAACTCGGAGTTTTCGACTTTCCGAAAAAACCATTTCGAACATTTCTGTCAAAGTTTTTGACTTTGTTTCTAGACATAAAGACAAAATTCTTGATTTCCAGATTCATGATACAAAACATGCTCCAATTTTCTCTGGGTGCCACAAAGTCAAGAAAGGCGATTCTCTTTTTCCTCAATGCTTGGCAAATGATGAGGCTCTCTGTAATTGGTGTGTCAGACAACTCGAAGCTCATATGAATATTCGCTTGGATCGCCCGGTTTTCGCATTTTTCGGAGGAATCTACGGTAGTGATAAGGTTAGAATCAGATTTTTTTGTTTTGTATCAGTGGCGATCAGAATCAAAGAACTTTAGTTCTGTTTCTGGTTTTTTTAATCTTTGAAAATCCAAAAGAATAATATTCAAAATTTAGATGTTCTGAATCTCAAATATGTTTATAATCACTCACCAAGCATTTCATTTTTTAAAGTGCTGGTTTATGATTTCTAAAAGTTTTGTTAGAAATTAATCTGATAGAAATTTGACTTACAAAGGAAGTCGTTCTAGAAAGGGATTGAGAATTTGCTTATTTTTTGACAGTGATTAGTTTACGCCCTTGTAAACCTCCTGTCAAAATCTGTATATGCACTTCTTCCAAAAATGCTGAAAATTTTCGTCTGAACGTTTCCAAATCTTTAAAGGTGTGGAGATTTTTCACAGGAGATTTTAGGTAGGATTTTTGTAGCCAGAAAATGCATTCTACCGTGACGGTGGACAACGCTTAATGTCACTCTGCGTACAGTTGTTGTCCTGGCCTTTATGCATGCAATCGGAAGGCTGCTTTCTCTTTGCCCGCGTGGCTCAGGCGGTAGCGGCGCCGCATCCTCAATCCTCACCCCCCCAAGTTCAACTCCTCAAGGGGCATATTTTAACGGAATTTCGAGAACATGATTTTTTTCATGTACAACATCGTTCACATAAACCCCCGTGCGTCCAGTTATTTTCAGTGGTGAGGTGGCCGAGTTGTAGTGGCGTGGGTTGTTAAGCTGAAGGTATGGAGTTCGACTCATCTGTTTTGAAATTGTTTTTGTTTTTTTGATCAAATTCCTACGCACCTATTTCGGGCTCCAAATAAGCTTTTGACTCGAGTTTTTGAATTTTTGCCGATTTTTAAGATTTTAAAAGCTAAAATCATCGGTTTTTTCAAAGTTAATTATTTCGAAATTTTTGAAGTTTTTGGTGGTTAACTACATGCAAAGTTTTTGATGAAACTTTTTTGTTCGAAATTTCTCAATCACTCATAATTCACTGTATTCTTTTGATTTCGGATCATTCCAATCACTGTTTTCGACATATTTTGAGTCGAAAAAAAGGCAGGAAAAACACTAGAAACGAATAAGAACTCACCAAGATACATTCTGTAGAAAAAAGTTAAGAAATTTCGAACAAAAAATTTTAGTCAAAAATTTTGCATGGAGTTGATCACCAAAAACTTCAAAATTTTTGATAAAAATTCAACTCTGAAAAAACCGATGAATTCAGCTTCTCAAAACATAACACACATTCTCTGTAGTTTTCGAGCATCGACCAACTGTCATATGTACAAAAAATATCGAGCTGTTTGAAATGAGTTGGTATTGCATTCAGTTAGTACACTTAAATTTCTAATAATTTCGAGGTTACTTTTGATTGGCTCCGCCCTTTTTGGTCCGATCTGCAAAATGGGTCGACCAAAAATATTTTTCTTTCTTTTTTGAGATAGGAACGCATTCTTTTTTGGAGTATACATATTTTGTTATTTCAAGCATTTTTCATGTTGAGACCAAAAAATAAGGGTCTCATCTTCCAGTAGAAAACAAATGCTTATTAAAAATTTTGTGAATTTTCCAATTTTACGTTTTCATGGATCAGTTTTTCCACTGATTTTTTTGCAGATTCGAGTTTCTCATAAAATTTTTCTTTAGAAACTTATGTCCTGACCGGAGAATTCTAGGACCGGAACAACGGAATTCGACAAAATGTTGATTTTTTTGACAACTGAAAAATTTCAAAACTTTTTTTTGGATTTCAGATTTATTGAAATTCTTTTTTCTTTGTGAATTTGAACTTTGCCAATACAATTACGTTTTTTGAAAGCAAGACCGATGCACATTCACTCTATTTCGAGATTTCTCCAAGAAAATCACCGAAAAATCAAATTTTGGCTTCCGATGGCTACAACTTTTTTCAGAGAAGAGTTAGAGTTTTGAAATGTTCTGCAGAAAGATGAACAAACATACGAACAACTCAAAAAACACATCATTTTGTGTTTTAGTGAAGTCCAAAAAATTATTTAGACATTTTATGAACTCAACCTCCCGAAAACTTGGAACATTTTTTCAAGGTTCTCTAGCATGTGATAATTTGGTTTCAGGAAAACACACACATGAAGTTAGTTTGGGAAATCGAAAAAAACCCAATTTTCGCGACCTAAAATTTTTCCGGATTTTCGCGACCTGACGACCAAAAAAAAAAAAAAAAAAAGGTCGTCAAATTTTGAAATTTTTTTTCAAATAAATTGATACATCAATTTTAATCTATTAATTATCATTAAATCATATAAAACAGCGACGGAATTTCACAAACGAAACTGCGCATTTCGGTGGAGCGCAATCCCGCCCACCTCTATTTTTTAAATTTTTTTCCCGGGAAACAGCTGAAATGTACAAAATGTTCCGGCTTAGAATGAAACTTCTTGTCGTAAAAAGGTGGTTTAGCCTAAGCCTAAAATATAAAGCAGAAAAACGCAATATTCTGAAAATTTTGCATTTAAAAAGTGTACATTTTGCTAAATAATACTCGGGGATTTGAATACTTTTAGATAGGATTTTTCAGATTATTTCGCTTTTTGTTTAAAATTTGAGGCTTAGGCTGAAAAATCTTGTTTTTCTTCCGATAAGAAATTCGTAAGGTTGTGGCGATTGTCGATTTTTCAAAACAAAGTATTTTTGAGCGAAAAATTCAAAAAAAAAACTATTCTAGTGTTTTTCATGTCTATTCCGTATTTTTCTTGTCGGTATTACAGAAATTTTCTCAAAAATATGCGATATTACAAACAACAAATTCAAAAAATAGAGGTGGGCGGGATTGCGCTCCACCGAAATGCGCAGTTTCGTTTGTGAAATTCCGTCGCTGTATCATATAAATTATTCACAATTTCCTTTTCCTCGAACCGGCGACCTCCCATAACCAGCGGCACGCGTTATACACAACAGCGCTCAGAAGAGACGCAGAGAAACGGTCGCCCGCACCACCTTGAGGGAGCGCGCACCATGCTTCACGTTGCTATTACACACATGTCCCGCAACTTTCGAAATCTGTTTAAAACGGTCTCGTGATAAACAACAGGCGGGACACCATTTAAAACAAAATCGCGACCTAAATTTACACAAAAGTACGTTTGGGAGACGCTCGCCGGCCACAGTGCTTTTTTTGCGCTTTTCAGTTGGGAAATGGCTCTTTTTCCCAAATGTCGTTTCAGTGGAAAAATTTGCTCTTTTAGGTCGCGATTTTTTTTCATTCTGAGTATTTTTTCACGAGAAACACGAATATAACAGTCGCGACCTACTTTTTTTGCCTCCTTATACGAGTTTTGGCCACATTTCAGACCTGATTACTGTAGCGATTTCCCAAATGCCGTTTCAGTGGAAAAATTTGCACTTTTAGGTCGCGATTTTTTTTCATTCTGAGTGTTTTTTCACGAGAAACACAAATATAACAGTCGCGACCTACTTTTTTCGCCTCCTTATACGAGTTTCAGACTAATTTTCGAACAGATTACAGTAGGTAATTTAACATTGGTTGATCTTCATTTCATGGTTTCCTTCGTGTTCATTTCCGGTCTTTCCCTTTCCCATTTAAACCAAGTTTTTCGCGACCTCATTTTTTAGACCATTTTTCGCGACCTAAATTTCCCACATCTCTCCATGTGTGGGAAAACATCAAAGCATTTATTTAAGTCAGGTGCAATACGATTAATTCCCTATTCAATGCAGAGGCAGCAATTTTGAAACTTTTTGATATTTTTTACAGAAACCGAGATAAGCTGTTTTAAATTTTAGAAGCTAAACATAAGAAGCTAAACAATAAAAGCAACACAAGAAAAATTTTCCGAATCATTTCCATGATCAAATTGAAGATTTTCTTAAGATAGAAGACTAAAATCATAAATTTCAGGCGAATTCATCGGAGTTCACATCGGTAGATAACTCTATAGAGAGAGTTATCGACTTCAACTCGCGAAAGCTCTGGGTAGAAAATTGCTACAAATCGAGTCGCAAGATCATCGAAGAATACGTTGCTTCAAATCCCAGCCACATGCATTTTCCCACTGATATTAACAAAAAGAATGGACAATCACATCATGTAAGTAAACAATAATTTCACTTCGATTTGCAGATAATTACTCTTTCAGACTGTTTCGTCCGTAATTCAGCTGTTAGGTCATTTCAACCGTCGGGACCCACTCAATAAAGACTTGATGGACATTATCGAAAGCTCGGTTGAACTTGTAAAACAGCGAAATGATGGGCATGAACGCTTGAGCTCATCACAGGGAGGCGGTTTCAATCTCCAGGACGATATTGATATAGAAATTTCGGATATCTTGGAACAATCTATGAAATTGGAACAGCAAAAACAACACGACAAGAATAAGAACTTGATTTCACCGATTCCAACAAAAAACCAAAACTCAACCCAACAGAAGCATCCAATTTTGAATATGGTGGACATCATTGACGTCTTGCTTAAACAGGAGCAACAACAAAACACTGAAGACTTGGATCTAAGCTCACTTGTACCACCACATCAAGATACTATCGAAACCAAGAAAGATATTGGAGTAAACAAGCGCTACAAACCATACAAAGCTCCTAACCGAAAAACTGTGAGTTACTTTCTGAGTACTGCACATACGAAACCGAGATTTTTTCCAGAGAAAACAACAAAAGAAAATCAGAATTCCATTACCGACCGAAACCCAAAAAAAGAAGGACCCGCAAAAAACTGTGAAAGCTTTTGTAACTGGATGGTTGAAGGACAGTAAGAGTCAAGATGCATCTGCGGACGCACAGGGATCGTCTATTCCTTCAACTTCACGAGGCGGAACACCAATAAGTTTTCCATGTTCACCTCTTCATAGACAGGTATTTTATTAAGAAAATATATTTGTATTTTACTGTGAAATTTCAGTCTAAGATTCTCAGAATATCAGAATATCAGAATATCAGAATATCAGAATATCAGAATATCAGAATATCAGAATATCAGAATATCAGAATATCAGAATATCAGAATATCAGAATATCAGAATATCAGAATATCAGAATATCAAAATATCAGAATATCAGAATATCAGAATACCAAAATCTCAGAAATTCCAAATTTTAGAATCTGAGACACAGCTTTCTATAAAATTTCTTCAGACAAAATGCAACAAGATTATTGAGATGGAACTAGAAACAAATCTTACTGATTTTGCGAAAGATTCTGGACATTCTCGAGCCAAACAAGCCGACCCTTACAAGGAATTGATGGATTGTGTTCTGGAGCGCGTGAACGAACCAAGTAGCAAGTTTTTGAATGAATTGAGATCAAAAGACAAAGTCAGAAAGATGGTTAAACCACCTAAAGCACCTCGTCAACCACGTCTCGTTCATCAGAGCTCGATGGGAACGATTTATAGTATCGACAGCGACACTGTGAGAAATGTTTTGCCTCTAGTAGGTTATTTGCATTGAAAAAAAATTTGGAGTAAAAACGTTTCGGATCAACAAATTAGATTATCCTATTTTTCGAGTTCTTGGAAACCCGCTTTTTAGCTCGAAAAATATTCTTTATTCAAATTTTTCAAATGTCGAAATATTCTTCTGACTCTTAAAATTCCTTTTAAAAAAATCAGTATTCTCTATTTTTTAATTCAAAACTCAACTAAAGCCAAATGATGTGGTTTTCAATGAATCAATATTTAAAGACAACGGTATCAAATGCGAACAGCCCAATGGATCAAGCTACTCAAGCTCTATGTTTAAAACACTTGGACGATTCAATCCAGAACGTCGTGAACATAATGGCATGGAAAGAAAGAGCAGACCGGTCCACCGCACAAATCATAGCCGATTATGAAACTTTCAATGCTGTCAAAGCGATTGTCACAAAAAACAAATACTCGTAATACAGTAGATCCCTAGATAAATCACGGTTTTCCCACAAATAGAATCTTTAATCCATTTCAGTTAATAAACTAAATTATTTTTCATGGGAGACTTTCAATCGAAATTCTTGTTCTACATTATTAAAATCGATCAGTGGTGTTCTCTGCATCAATTGTATTTTATATCTTTATAACAAACTCATGTCACAATTTCTCCCATATTTATTTTTTCCTTATTTTAATGGTATGCATCGGTCCTCTGATATTGGAGTCCACAACCCAAAACGTGTGAATTTCACTGAAATCCCTCGAAAGTGACAGAAACCTAATTATTTACATTATTTGGTATAATTTCTCCAATAAAACTGAATGTTCTTACAAATCTCGTCATTGATGAAGTTTTCGAAACGCAACCATGGTTTCAGCGGACTTATTATCTTTATCAAAAACAGGAAGCAAGCGGATGAGATGATTTCCAATTAATGAGAATTGCAGATACAACTACTGACCGGATTATATGAACACGTTCTCTTGATTAACGAAATTAACGATTGGCCTGAATTTTGATCATTTTTCATGATTTTCATAATTTTTGGCAGAAAATTGTTCTATTCTTCAGACTTCATTGAAGGTTTTTTGTAACATTTTAGAGTTTTTTTGGGGGAAATAAAATACTCACTCAACAGACATCGTTCGGTTTCTTGATCTAGAATCGGATTTGAAACTTTGCGATGTAGCTCCTGTGATGCCACTTCAACTGAAAATTTTGATCAATGATCCTTTAATTTCCGATTTATGCAAATCTGCTTTTCGGGGGATTGATTCGTTTGGAGATATGATTTAAATTTTTGGGCAACATTACAGTTCGTTTGTGATGAGAAGTGAAGAAATTCATCTAAATAATTCGGGGTTTCTCAACTTTTTTTGACAATAGCAAAGTTATGAAAAAACAATGGCTCCCCAAAACTCAGCTTCTCCATACATGTCGCGGGCTAGGCCGGGCCGGGTTTTTGAGGCAAAAATTTTCAAAATTATTAGGTTTTGGCAACTAAGTCTTTGTGCATTTTTGTTTTCCTTGTTTCTCTTCATTGAGCTAGAACCATAACCTGTGACAGGATATGGTATATGAGATGATAAGGTTGTTGAAAATAACCATCATTCGCCCTGCTCCCATTCCGCTTGCGAACGGGATGTCCTTTTTGATACCCACTGTTTTTCGGTGAAATTTCTGTATATTGTTTCTAGTTATTTCAAACCTGAAAGTATCCGAAATTCACCACCGCCTGGTGGAAGTTTACAAAGATAATGCCCCCATAGAGACACCGTTGCAAATTGGATTGGCAAGTTCAAGAACCAGGACTTTTCAATGAAAAATGAAACTTGTCTCGTGTGATCAGTTCTTCAAAATTCAGACTAGCTGAGAGATCTAGTGGAACGGGACTCTCACCTATCTACCCGTGAGATGTCAATCACTTTAGGGACGACCCATATCACTATTGAAAATGGATTGTTAAAGTTGGAAAAGACAGAAAAACTTGGACGGCGGATACCGCACAGTTTTGACCGGTTTTGATGGTCAGCGACGAGTGGACATGAGCATGCAAATTATTACTTTACGAGGGAACTTTAAGCGGCTGAATTATATTATCACCTTACATAAGAAGAAGGTCATATGGACTAACCATCACAGAAATGCCCAATGGCTTGACATCGATAAACAGTCAGTAGACATCATCAAGCAAGAATTTCATCAAAAAATAGTGGGTATCAAAAGGCACATTCCGTTCGCAAGTGGAATGGGAGCAGGGCGAATGATGGTTATTTTCAACAACCTTATCATCTCATATACCATATCCTGTTACGCACAGGTTATGGTTCTAGCTCAGTTAAGAGAAACTAGGAAAACAAAAATGCACAAAGACTTAGTTGCCAACCTAATATTTTTTGAAAGAAAATTGGATTTTCAGGAACATTTCATAAGATTTCACTGTTTTCAGCTTTAAGAAGTATTCTTGGATTAATTTCGTGCTTTAAAGTGGTTACTTTGACAAAAATGTATCAAAAACCAACAGAAAAATTTTTGAAATATTTGGAACCCGGATCGGCGAGCCGGGATTTTGTGAGAAAATTGATTTCAAAAATTCTTAAAATCGAAATTTGGTTTCCTGACGGCAGAGGAGTTAGTTATTTTTGTATTTCAATTTTGAAATTTTCTGTTTTTGATTCAAATGAAATACTTACTTATGAAATAGTTGATGAAATCAGGATTTTCTCAACACTGAATACAGTTGTTTCTTTCGGCATTTCGGTCACATCAATCCTGATAATTTTGGAGCACTGTGGAGAATCTACTTTAGATACGCTTGTCTTCTGATCCTTGTTTTCCGACACAGACCAATAAGAATTTCGTGATCTCAACAGGAGTTTTACGCACACCATCGCTCTTGATACCCAATTTGTAGGCTCTGCGTACGTACGGCATGGAAGCTTTTTGAATTTTCTTTCGCGAATGCAACACTCTTGCTCTTAATACAGGGATTTTGCCTACATGCCAGTGGTATGGATTCCGACGATCTTCTCATTTCCGATTTTGTGAAGTTCTACGTATTTTTTGATTTCTTTAATGTCTCCGCCTGAAACAATTAGAAGTCACTAAGGATTCATTCAAAATTCACATCTAAACTGGTGTTGGTGTCATTTATTGTTAACGGAATACTCCGAGCAAAAAATTCGGAATAAATTACCAATGAAAATGTTTTTTGTAATTTCAAAAACGAATAAAATTGAGTTTTTCAGAATTGAATTCTAAATTTTTCAAATTTCGAACTTTTAAAAGTTTGTATTATTCAAAAACTGACAAAAGACGATAAAAATACACACCAAGAATAAATTAATTTTATGTTCGTTTTCTAAGGTTTTCCTCGACCTCTAACCATCAAAAGGTGCCGGACGATAGTAATTGTTATATGTTTACCTGCAAAAAATAATTTTTAGAAAAGAAGGTTTCCAATTATTAAAATCAGTGAATTAGGTATGAATGGAGGGAGAATCAAATTCAAATTGATTCCACACCGCATTGCAATGCATTTGACGCCTGGTTGCGGAATAGATGCCTTCTCTGCTACCTGTACGCACCATTTGCTGAGGTTGACCTCTTCTCTTTAGAGAACCTATCGTGTGCTGTCTTCTTGGCCCTTAGACCTGCGAAAACTCCGTTCGCTTTTCTCCTCCTCGTTTGTTCTCAATTGCACCTACACAACAGAAGCGCACATACATAATATTTGTCTCTCATTATGTACGAGGAGAAGAGATGCGAAGATCGAAGGACATATGTTGAAAAGAGATGGCTAAGGAATGCCCAACATACACAAAGTCTTATCTATCGTGCACATCAAATATGTCAAGAGGATTAAAGAGATGGTTATCTATCCCTACTAGAATTAATATAATGAAGAGAAAAAGTGCTGGAAAAGGCTAACATAAAACTATGGTTATGCAAAATGTACCACTTTGAAGTTCTCAGAAGTTCCAAATTCTGAAAATCCAGAAGCCTTTCCGGAGTTTTCGGAATGTCAAAAATTCAAGAATTCCAGAACTTTGGAAAATTTTAACATTGCAGTACACGTTATTTTTATATTGAAGAGTAAAATTGGTTTCAAAAAAGACAATGTGAAGTTTAATAACGAAAAAAATAGAACTAATAACGCGCGAGACTAATACGGAGAATTTTTGCGTGCGCCTTTGACATACGGTAGTGAAAAAACTTTGATTCCAAAGAAAATTTGGATTTTAGAACTTTCCAGGCTAATAAATGAAAGCGTACAAAACAGTTTGGATTCATTAGGGTACAGGCCGATTCTCAAGGTTCGAAATACTTGTCTTTGAAAAAATGGAGACATTATATCCACGTTCTTCTTTACATAATTAAATTATAAAATAGGACAATTCATGAGTACTAAAAAATCTGTGAAAATCGACCACCGTACCCCAGAATTGTGAGTTTTGGGATTTCAGAATGTGAGAGGATAATACATTAAATAGTTTCTCGATTTTAATTTCAACTTTTTTAATCCGTTTCCAACTCCCCCATGAGTCTTCAAAATGAAATACATAGTAGAGTGATTAGCAATTTTTGAAATTAATGACTTTGCGCTTTTTCTTCTCTACCTCTATTTTTCTTACCCAGGTGTAGGTTGTAAACAAATATAATCGAGGTCATATAATGTCAAAAAATTTTTCAATCCATGCACCACGGAAGGAAATTAAATCTTCTGTGCATTCTGTCCCATAGTGAGAACATTTAAAAATTTGTGAACTAACACGGGAACCACTCCATATGTTACCCGGGGATTTGGATGAAAACCATGCCAAATTGTAGCACACCGGCTATCTAGAAAAGCCACAAAATTATAGCGGCCGATAGGAAGGTCTAATCAAATGGCGAGGCATTTTATGATTTTTCGTGAGTTTGGAGTCGGTACCCTTTGAGAGACCATAACTTTGTTAATTTCAATGGTAGACGTTTACCGTAAAACCTGTATTAGAAGTGCCCCTGAAATTGAAGTGCCCCTCTAATTGAAGTGCCCCCCTAGACACCCCGCGAAAAATAGAAATGCCCCCTCTAATTGAAGTGCCCCTTTAATTGAAGTGCCCCCTCTCTAATTGAAGTGCCCTTTTTTGATTTTCAGCCGTTTTTTCAGTTGTTTTGATTGTATCATTGTCTCATTTTCAAAAAAACTGGCCCCTGAGACATTTGCCATCGCTCTATTACAGATTTTTGTCTCGTTCGAGCGATTTTCACAATTAAGATTGTAGTTTTCAGTTTGAGAAAATCCTAGAAATTCTAGCGACCAAAATGTTACCAAGAAATCTGAATTTTATTCAGAAAATCACACTAAATTCAAAGAAATTAATTTCGTTTGGTACAATATTGGATTTGAGGGCGGGACCTATCGGTACGAACGGCGTACACGAAATTCTCAGGTGCCAGTTTCAAAAACTTCAATACGTAGTATTAGAAATTTTTTAATGAAGAAATTGTAATGGATTCTGAGTAGAAAAACGAAAATTTCACTGAAAAATTGTGTCCCTCCAATAGAAGTCTTGTTATCAGCGACCCCACGAAAAATACAAGTGCCCCCTTTAATTGAAGTGCCCCTCTAATTGAAGTGCCCCCAAGAGACCTCACTAAAAATAGAAGTGCCGGCACTTCTAATACAGGTTTTACGGTAAACCTTTTTTTAAACAAAAGGTGATAAATTGGCAAGCATAATTGTTATTGACACCTAAGCTCCATCTTCAATAGGAAACTCAGAAAAATTGAAAATATGAAAATTTTGAGTTCCACCGAATTCAAAAAATGCCAATTTTTGGAAAAAAGTACTCGGGGGACCATGCCTATCAGATTTCTCAGGGCGAGTAACGTACGTATACGTGTTCAAATATGGATCTAGCCTTTGAGTTACAAGACTTATTTTTATTGTTTTCCAAAAAAATTCAAAATTCATGTACCCCTACATGAAATTTTTTGAAAAAAAAGTTTTCAAAAATTAGAGAAAGAAAATGAAATACCAAAACAGCTACTTGTTTTCAGATGACACTTTTATCAGTAGAGTTTTTCTCATGTTTAGCTATTTACTATCAATACTTTTTTCTTTTGGTCATCTCACGTGAGCGTTTGAGCACTATTGATTGTACAAGCAGACTCCGATGCTTACAAAAAGTGAGTTTATTAAAGCCCTTCGTATACGTGTACTTTGAGGTGAGGTGTCTTGGTTCTTGTGAGAGATATCAAACTTTTGTCCACGGATTTAATATTGGTTATATTACGATTATCAACTGATAATTAATCGGTTTTTTATGTTTCGAAGGAAATGAGAGGCGAACTGAACGTTGGGCCTCTGTTATAGAAAATAGTGTATTTCTTGATAAATCCGTTTTCAGCTATTGATGTTTCCCCGGTTGTCTATTTTTATCAGTCTAATTTTGTTTCCTATTCCGTTAACATACGAACAACTTTTATATTCTGCAAGATCTCAATTCAACGAGATCACACAGTGTAGAGAAATTATTGGAACATTATTAATAACAATGACTTGTTTCATGCTTTTTTTTCAGTATCTCAAAGACATCTTTTACATCTTAAACGCCTTCATGTTTGTAACTTCAACAATGTCTCTGATTATGAGCGTCGGACACTTGATTTGTTTTCGTTTCGATGTGAAGCATATAAAAAAGAAACACGTCCAAAGTCAATTTTACAATTTTGCGGAGTGATTTTAAGTATTCGAAAAGTTCAAAATGAGATTAATGGAAATGGGAACGATTATACGTTTTGGCTGCCATTTGTTAGCGATGGCTTAAGCATGATGCCGGCATTTTTGGTTTTTGTTTTCAGTAATGTGGTGAGAGCTAAAAAATGTTTCCAAAACGCAATGAAAATGGTATTTTTCAGGTGAGACAAGAAATTATTGGTGTTTTTGTAAAACGGCCTACAAACGTTATGGAATCGAGTAAATGGATCCAGAGGCGTATCACCGTTAGTCAGAGAATTTGAAGAATTTTCGGATCACTTGGGTTGGGCTACGGTAGGTATTTGAGATAATATTTCAGTTCTTTTAAAATTTTTTTTTTGGAATCCGAAAGTCTCATTCTGATTCATCAAGAAGAAAATAAATCAGAAACGTGAAAAACGTAAGCTATAATTAACAGGGTACAAACCTCGCTCTCATAGAAAAGGTAGAGCAATTAGGAACGAATAGTGTCCAGTGATCATTGAAGAATAACAACAGGATGTTTGATTTGTGTTTTGATGAATTAGAGCTGAATTGCAAATTAGAAGGGATCAACGATAAAAAAATTCCTCAATATTTCAGATGTTCGCTCCAAAACTTCTTCCGACTTACATTCTAAATATTTCAGCTTCCAACGCTGGTTTAATAAATTGGTTGATTTGAAACAAGGCAATTTATAACAGGCACTAACTTTAAACTTCAATTATCTTCAAACGATACAATGCCTCTGGTGATAATCTTTCCTTCTTTTCTGTTGTTATTTTTGATTTTATGCATAGTTGCAAAATCTCGGGCCGGCCCGGGGTACCTACAGACGTTGATTTTTTTGATTTTTTTCGAAATTTTTGAAATTTTTTCAAAAATTAGACAAAAACGACCTATTCTTCGATTATTTCATACTTTGTTAATTTTGTTGAAAAATGCAACCTTTTTTTCTTTTTTAATTCAAAAAAATTTCTCAAATTTTCGTTGAAAAATTTTCAACAGTAGTAGGCGGGCCGGCCCGGGGTTGGGCCGAGCCGGCCCCGGGCCGGGCCGGGCCGAGAAAATTCGTCTACCGGCTCGGCCCGGCCTTTTGCAACTATGATTTTATGAAATATTATGTTTTTCTTTTTATTTCTTTTCACCCATCAGCACCTTCATTTTTTTTTCCTGAAAAACGGAAAGGGTGGAGCAGAATCTACAATAACACCTCTAAGTTCTGAATAACTACACGTGACTGTATGTTTCTGTCATCACTCCTCTTTCAAAATCTTAACTAGAATCGCAGTTTGTTCGGCTCAAAAAACCGCCACACAACACCGGAATGCAATTTTTATAGAAAATTTATAGAATTTCTCAATTACGTTTCTAAAAATTTCACTCTTTTCAAGTGCATAAGATTCCCAGAGGACCATTACGTATCGAGACCATATAGTTCACACATTTTTTCGTTGCTAACTGATCCCCTGAAATTCCCCAGGGACCTAATTTATATATCCGGCACCACTGATTTTCGGTGATGCAAGGTTGTTTTTCTCCTACTAGTCTAAGATTTTGAGGTGAAAAAATGGGCGGGAAGAAATCCGCACCTTTCGCATTCAGGATTATTTCTGTTTTATGAAAAGTTTTTTCTTCGAAAAAACGGATGGACTAAAAAAAATAAATCATTACCAGAATATGGTCCAAAGGTGTCAGTAAATATGGATTAGAGTACTTTTCTAAAAATTTTTTTCATGAATCACCAAATACTCTCAAAATTTTGACTTCCTAGAACATTTGAATTTTTTTCGAAATTTAGGAAAAATATATTGATGTGAGAATGAATAATTTTCAGAACTCGATTTTGTCGGTGAGCATTTCTTCTTCATTTCACTCTCTGAAATTTATTTTGATTATTCTCTTTTTGATACCCTTGATAATAAAAATTCGAACTAGAAAAGATATATGTTTTGCGAACCATTTCGAGATTTGAGTTGTTTTCACAAGTCTGCTCATCCCCGGAGGTTTGTGGTTACAAAAATTACCGGAGTTAGATTTTTGGTTACTCTGATTTTTCACTAATTGCCATCATTCTTTCAAGCTTAGTTCCATTCTTTCAAACTTATCTAAAATATTCGAATATGACAGTTGTCTGCAATACAGGGTCCGCCAAAATTACGTGTGCACAACTTGGACGCCATGGCGCTGCGCACTGACGCACTTTTGGTGCGCAGTTTCTTTAAATTTTTAATAATTATCTCATTATTTATTAGTTTGCCAAGTTTCATCCCAATCGGTTATGTTTTAGGTAAATGACAGCGGCAAGTCCTCATTGTACTCTGATCGTCGACTTTTACAAGCGAGGTTTAAGCACAGGAGACATTTTTAAACGACTCGGAGTGCACCGAAACACGGTTTTCGCGACCATCCGTCGTTTCAACCAGCTTGGTCACCTCAAGGACCGTACGGGAAGAGGAAGACCGAGGACTGTAAGAACTCCAGCGAAGATCAAGGCCGTCCGGGAGAAAGTCAGGCGAAATGCTCATCGTTCCATGAAAAAGATGTCAGATGACATGGATATCTCCTATACATCAATGAGGAGAATTGTCAGAAAAGAGCTATGACCTCTGATCGGTGACCTCTGATCGAGCCACAAAAGCTGCTATTCTATCCCAAGCCAATAAGGAGAAACGGCTCATCAAAGCGAAGCGCTTTTAAAGCGAAGCGCAATTCAACAAGCAGCTGACCGTGGTGAAACAATCCATCGAGCCTCTCATCCTGCGAGCATCATGGTTTTCGAAGCGGTTTGCTATGATGGGAAGTGCCCGCTTGTTTTCGTTGAGAAAGGCGTGAAAATCAACCAAAAATACTACGTTGAGGAGATTCTGGAGAAGCATTTGCTACCGTGGGCTCAAAACCACTTCGGTCAGAAGAAATACATCTTCCAGCAAGATGGAGCGCCTGCTCATACCGCAAAAATGGCTCAAAAGTGGTGCAAGGACCACTTCCCCGCCTTCATACCAAAGGACGAATGGCCGGCTTCGTCGCCTGATCTGAACCCGCTCGTCTACTCCATATGGGGAGTTCTGCAGAATAAGGTCTGCGCAAGACCTCATGCAAATATCGAGGCCCTGAAGAAGTCGTTGACTGAGGAATGGGACAAATTCCTGCGTGCCACCATTGATGCTTTCCCTCGACGAGTTCGTGCCGTGGTCGCTGCCAAAGGAGGTAGAATCGAATAATTTTTGTTGAATTATGATTTCAAGCGTTGAAATAAATATCTGTTAAATTTCGTCTTAATCTCGCATCTACTTCTATCTCCAGAAACGTCATCTACACTTGCACACGTAATTTTGGCGGACCCTGTAATTCATTGTTTTGCATCGACAGGACATACAGTAATTTCATTAGAACACATACTCCTTCTTCCAATTTCATTATCTCAGTTCGTAGTTTTAAAGTTCGGAAAACAATTTTATACTTTTCTTCATTTTCTAGTGACGCATAATTAGATTTTGAAAAGGCGTCTGGAGTTTCGGAAACGAGAATCGAAAGTTTTGACATATTAGAGTTTTTCATTCGTTCCCTATCACTTTTTTCTTTGCTTATTTGTCTATTTCTGAATGACGTCTAAAAATATATAAAAATCAGGTTAAAAGAAATCTTGATTTTTTTTAATCTCAAGGATTGTTAACTGAGATACCGTGATCCCGGAACAGTCAATATACATTTCTCCGGTCGAGCGGTTGGGAAATGATTCCCGCATTTCTGGAATAAACTGCAAAATTTATAACTTAAATTCCTTCATCCTGTAATAACAGGATCTCAGGGATATCAAAATCACTAAACCCAAGGTTCCATTTCTAAAAATAATAGCAAGTTATCTGGTGTTTACTATTTTCAAGCCCAGCGTCCATCTTATCCGGGAAAGCAGAATCCGAAGTTTTGCACTCACATTCTGTTATCCATTCGAAGAACGTTGTTGTTTTTACCGCAGTTTAATTTCTGTTTTCGAAAAAAAGAGCATTGAACTACTAGTTCATAGTATTACTCATGACACACCACTACTAATTGCTCTGTTATTTTGGGAAATTTCGTGCTTACCAAGAAGATCGAAGAATTTTGAACTAGTTCCGGTTTCGAAAAGTTTTTTTTTTTTTCATATATGCGGATCTTATCTGCCAGAAACTTCAAAAACACTAGATCACAGAAGTTTATTCAAAATATTTTTAACCTCTGGGCCAAATTAAAATACTGCATTTCCTCTAATTGAAGCCCATGGGCTTCTATTTTTCAATCTCCTTTTTAGGAAATTACCAGAAACTAAAAATACCATGAAATTTTGTGAAATAGAAAGAAAATGTCTACAATAATCAAATAGACGAAATGTACTGCTCAAACTGCACTAATTGAAGTGCCCGTACTTCTGTTACAGAATGCGCTTCTATGTTTTTAGCCACGTCAGAGGGTGGGCTTCTATTAGAGATGGGCTTCTATTAGAGGAAGTACGGTAATGAAATTATAGAATTCGAAAACTAGGAATGTTCTAAATATAAATTTTTTTGGAATCTAGGAATGTTAAAATTTCATTGAATCGAAATTTTGAAATTTTTCGAAAAAAATTTAATTTCCAAAACTCTGGATATTTTGAAGTTTTAATTTTTTATAATCGGAATTCTGAAATACTCTAAAATTTAAAAATTGAAATAAGTATTTCCGAAGTTCGGAAAAAATTAAAAGTTCGGTATCCTAAAATGTTTTTAAACCCTTTGTTTGCTAGCATCGCCGACTCACGGCTCAAATTGCGTATCATAATTTTCATACTCTCCATATTCATCGTCTAGACCAATTAAAACTGATTGACACAATTTTTGGATATTGCACGTTGGGTTTCACTAAATTCTCTGTGTTTGTTTCTTTCTGCTCCTTTTTCAGCTTTGTGATTGACACTTTTTTAATTCAGGGAATATCTAAGATTTACTGTTGATCTTTCCTTTTTTGGGTATCAGCACTTTGATCTCATGGATCCTCCAAATTACACGGCACATTTCATTTTTCAATCGGTTTACTCCACGATCGGAATTTTTCTTTACCTTATGCAACTCTGGTTTATTCTCTCTAACGCTGGTAAAGTTTACGGGACCATGTATTATTATTTGAGAGCTGTTGATATCGTTGTGAATCTTATCACTATTGCCAATGGATTTATCATGATGAAACTGACCAGAATTGCTGGGCATGAAGGATTATTGGTCTCGTTCTATGATATGATTGGTGAGTGAAAGATAAAAAGATACCTCTAATTTCAATATTTTTCAGATGCTACATTTGCTTGTAGAATCTTTATCATGCTTTCATACCTTCTGGCATACTACCAATATATAATCGTGTTCATAATCTCGGTAAACAGAGTTGTTGTCCTTTTCCAATGGAAATCCTCCGGAAAGGTGAGTTTTTTAGGACCACTAATTAGATGAGAAACTTACGGGAAGGTGCATGACTCGGCAAATAATTCGGAAGATACAACAATTCGGCTGTGCAAGTGGTATACAGTGATTTAGGGGCACTCGACCAACGATTCGGGGGTACAAGCTAGCTTTTTTTCCTGTATTTTGTACCCCGAACTGAAGCATTTGTATCTTCAAGTTTCTTTGTACGACTTTTTACTCCCAAAATTTTCATTATGTTTTAAAAAATCGAAATTGAGCATAGTCCAAAATTCAAATATTTGAATAGTTAAAATATATTTACTTTTGAATAGTTGAAATATATTTTTTATGTTAGAAGTTTTGAAATTTCAAGAATATTTGACTGGAGAAAAAAGAACCAGACTTTTTACTGTGCGATTCAACTTAGAGATCAGTTATGTTGGTAGTTGACCCTTATGTTATATATATATAATCGGTCAATAAGATGTAAAAAACGCGTTTCCATATGTTTTCATGTCATTTTGACCATTTTCAGCAGTATGTCAGATTTCGGATTACTTTGAAAACTTTGGAGGGTGAAAAAATGAATAAGTAAAACATCTTTTATTAACATAATTTTTCTGAAAATTCCTTGTTTTCAGGTATTTGTCGAGTTCCGCCTCTTTTCTTTCCAGTATATTTTTTCGTTTGTTTATTTCTTTTTCAGTACAAAAAGGGTCAATAGTGTTTTTCAGACACTGGGAAATACCTAAAAAAATAAAAATTTTCAACTAGGAGTTTTCGAAAATTATTAGAATACAACGTTTTCAGATCAGATTTTATAACTTTTATAAATGGTCAAAATCAATTAAAAAGTATTTTTGTATGTCTTCTTGACCGTTTTTGTATATTTCTATTTCACAATCTCCTCGTTTCCAGCCGTTTCAAATCTCAATGTTTGTTTTTGGTTTGGCTTCAATCAGTGTGCCGATTGTTTTAACCTGGGGCCATCTAAACGTGCCAGGATACGTTACATTCAACGAATTAACACAACGTTGGGATTTCATTGGCGAAGTGGTGAGGATTCTGATTTTTTTCAAATTGGTAACATGTGTTTTCCAGACTTTGAAAGAAAGTTTTATGTTTTTGAACTATTTCATGACGGTTTTTTCTGTGTTATCATTAGTTATTAATAGTGTATTACTAAAGTTCATATGCTGTGCCGCCCAGTTCAACAAGAAAAAACAAGTGGAGATTCATTTAATAGTCTTCACTTTTATCGAAGCTTTTGTTCAATGCGCTGGAGTAGCAATCAGCTTCGCAAGGGTCTTCGATGAAGACCAACATCTCGCTGATTACGCATTCTATTTACCGTATGTCAGTGACGCTCTCAGCATGCATCAAGCTGTTTTGCTGTTCTGTTTCAGTGTGAATGTAAGTTTTTTTTATGAAAACAATTTTTGAAACATGTATTTCAGTTGCGGAGACAAATCTTGGGAGCAATATTGTGTCGGAAGAAAAATTTAGTTATTGAGCCTGCCCATTATCAAGCAAACAGAGCTCGATTTATGAAGGTTACTGGTTTTTGTTAGATTTTTTTTTGTTTTGAAAACGACAATTTTAGGAAATGGCTCCCGTTGGCTGAATTTACGTCAACCCCTTTTTACGTCAACCCCTTTTTTCGGGTTTTGGAAAACTGGACTAATTATTTTTATTTTCTGGAGACATTTTCTATGTAAGCTTCTAAACTCTGAAATATCAAGATTCGTGATGTTTCATAGTTCGAAAATTCAGTCAAACTTTAGTCGAATGTAGAAGAAACTTGATCAGAAGTATGAGAAGGAAAATCTGATAAAACCTATGATTACGGGTACGAACCAGAATTTTTTAGTCAAAATGTCGAGCAATTAAAGTGAATAAAAGACAAACTTCGAGATCTTAAAAGTCTTGGTCAATGATCATCATATGAAAATCATGGGCAAGATTGCGGTAGTTGTGAGTTACAAAATGTGAACAGTCTGTTAAAAATTGCGCTCTTTATGACAAAGGAGAGGGGGATTCATAAAAAAATAAAAAACCTTAAAGAGAGGACCCGTCGGAATCATGTGCACGCGATGTATAATGTTTGATTTCTCCTATTCCCAGTTAATTTTGTTTCAGAATTGTTTTGAACACGGGTTATCATCATATGAAGTGGAAAAACATTTTCATCTCCGTGTTCATTTTCTTGCAATGATTGTTTTTTTGGAGCTGAAAATACATAACGGGATATCAGTTGGGAAAAAAATCCATCTGGAATACGTCTCCTGATCAGGCAAGTACATGTCGTCAGAAATGGTCGTAGGAAAAATTCATATTTCATCAATCTATAGCTTTTGGGAATCTCAATTACGGTTAATTTTATGACAGTTGTTTCATCATTCTTCTCAAAAAGTTAAAAAGATTGTGTTGATTGATTTTCAACAAATTTCATTGTATATATAAATATAAGTATTATTTCAGTATTCTACCTTAAATAATCAATTATGAAATGATCTGCAGCTCTCGTTATCTATGATTGTGACATGTTTTGAAGATGGACAAAGTTGAAAAATATGATTTTTTTCTCAATATTCATGATTAATTATTGTTGTTTTAGTTTTTTTCAAAAAATGGTATGTAATGCGATTCTTCGTCAATCTGCAATATTATTTTCTTTTTTATCATTCGGCGTTAAATGTTCAATTTCAGAAAAATATACTCTGAGAAATTATACTCCAAAAAATACTCCGAAAAAATTTGTTAGCACTTTCGGAGTCCTAATTTTTTGAACGCTAACTAAATTCTCGCTTACAAACCGGGAACGTCAAGCATTCATCTAGTAGGTGGGTTGAAAGTGGGAATTATCTGAAGGTAATAATGGCACTATGATTCATAACTTTATTTAAAAATTCAATTGATACAAATTCAAACTCGATTTCATTTTCTAGAAGATGGTTCACTTGGAAAAAGGTAGATATTGTGTTTTTAGACGGTATGAAAAACAAAGCGCATTCTGAGTGAACGTGACGGACTCGAATGAATGAGCTAAAAATCGGATGAAAAGGTATAAGAAAAATTATAACAATCTTCCATTTTTCGATAAAAAGTTATAATTGTAGTTCTAAAAGTGTGGAACACTCATTTTACTTGTCTAAAATATACATAGCATATTGAACATAACTGGGTCGACTATTTTTTTTGTCCAAAGTTAATAAAGCAAGATAGGTGGTGATGAAGTGTCACGACACTTATTTCAACCCATCTTTGACACTTTTGCCAAATTTTCTGTTACAAACCGTATATCTTGCCAGGATGGGATCAGGCAAAAAAGTTGTCAATTGTAAAACTAAATTTTTCCTGTGATTTTCAGAGAAATATGATAATTCTCAATGATTGTTGAGAACTCAAAAGTTGACTCTAGCCCATCAAAAAATGCAAATTGTTTTTATCGGTTACAAGCGACGTATCTCCTTAGACTAATTTTTTATGTGATTTTCGTTCCGTTTGGCTTTGCAATGTATTACCTTATCACCGTTCTACCTTGCATTGTAGGCGGATCACGTTCATTCTTTTGAATTCGTTTAAGATTTCTTGGAATTTCAAAAAACTGGGCGAATTTTCAGTTGATGTATGTTGTTAGAACTTCAATTTTGACTATTTTTTACACGTCACGTATACACATACGTGACGTGCGTCTTCTCACTTTGTCCACCTGTAACACACACACACACACACACACACACACACACACACACACACACACACACACACACACACACACACACACACACACACACACACACACACACACACACACACACACACACACACACACACACACACACACACACACACACACACACACACACACAAACACACACACAACACACACACACACACACACACACACACACACACACACACACACACACACACACACACACACACACACACACACACACACACACACACACACACACACACACACACACACACACACAAACACACACACACACACACACACACACACAAACACACACACACACACACACACACACACACACACACACACACACACACACACACACACACACACACACACACACACACACACACACACACACACACACACACACACACACACACACACACAAACACACACACACACACACACACACACAAACACACACACACACACACACACACACACACACACACAAACACACACACACACACACACACACACACACACAACACACACACACACACACACACACACACACACACACACACACACACACACACACACACACACACACACACACACACACACACACACACACACACACTCAACAGTTGGGTAGCTGGGTCATCAAGTTGTCAGTTAGCCGGCCCATCCGTCCCTTTGTATTCGTCATCTTCCTCCTTTCCTCTCAATCTCCATTTGACGACAGTCGTTTTCCTGCATTCTCCTCTCCATTCCTTCACGCACAGAACAATGACTTGGGTGAGCGCGTCGTGTGCAAAACGATTTGTGTGCTGACTAGAAATCGATAGTCTACCCACCGTTCACTCACCATCTCCTATTGCGCGCGCTCTTCCTTCAATTCTACGTTTGAATCGAGACAGAAGGCGGGATACTTGGTGAAAGCAGAGTCGTGTCTTGTCTTCCTGTCTTTGATCCCATTTTTTACTTTCTTACCGGTTTCTACAAGTTGAACCACTGCGAATAAACTACGTTTTTAAGAGAATTATAGAATTTTTCTAATTCAGTAGAATAATTAATTTTAAAAAAATTAGTTCGTGAAAATTGATTGCATGTCTTACACAATTTTTTTGTTTTGGAGCGGAACATTATTTGAGTATATTCCATTATAGCCCTTCAAAACATTCCAATATAACCTCCCTAGCATAAACGTTGAAATACACCCCCACCCACCATCTTTCATAAGGAGGGTGAGTTCAAAAAAATGTTTTTTCCTGATTTATTGCCTGAAGATCAAACGTACGCAGCCAAATTATGCATTAAAAAAATTTGTTATTTATCGATTTTGCACCGTTTTTTGTTAGTTTTCTTTAGATTTTCGCGTTTTTTCTACTTTTTTTCAATCCTTTCTGATTCCTGTAGTATTCCGCCGCATTTTTTGGCTTTTCACTAGGAATAGCATTTTTCATGCCTAGCTCCCAACAAAAAATAGGCTTAGGCAAAAACCGGGTAGAAATGTTGAAGATTCCATTTAAAAAAGATTAGCACACTAAACCGGGAAATACCTTAAAAACAAGACCCCCAGAAATTTTCGAGATTTCAAATAAGCTCTCCATCATTTCAATATGACCCCCTCCATCGCAATCCGTTCCAATCTGACCCCTTCCTCCCCCCCCCCCACGCGGGGGTAACTGTGTGGGGGGTATAGTGGAGTTTTCCCAAGTTCTTTCTTCGCAGGATTTTCGTCTCGGCTGACTTTGATGTTGGCTTTATTTTCATCTTTCTACATTCTAATAGGTATAATTTTTTTTTTTTAGAAAAACTGATCTAACTATGTCTAACCAACACAACGGCACTCGAAAACCCAATTTGGATGTTCCAGCTCCCAATTCTGGAAGTCAAACAACAACCAAAATTTGGAGAACAAGAATCCCCGAATCCTTGCCACTTGCCAAGTATCCGCCGTTCCGCCTTCCGACAGCCTTGGAGGACGTCATCAAGAAAGACTATTTGAACTGTCAGGATAAGGCGATCCCCGATTTCACGCTTCATTCCATTGAAGAAATAATTAAAAAAGTACGTTTTTTCAGAGCCTTACGAAATTCAGTATTTGATACCAAACCATATGAAAACTGCTGCCACCTTAATGTTTCTTTTTTCAGTTCAAGTCGGATTTCCAAAAATACGACGCGAAAATTGCGGCCGTTGATGACGACTATGCAAAATGGAGAAACCAAGAAGGGCGTCAATTGGCCTGTGAAATGACTTTGGTTTCACTTGGAGAGTACTTCAACAAGCTCTACCAGTAAGTTTTTTCTGTGTGTATGTCTGTTTGTTCAATTTTATTTGAAAGATTCAAAGGGAGGTGGGACGCTTATAGTGGTCACTCCAGCATGAAATTTTTATGAAAGATGGATTATTTATGAAAGATAAATTATGTAGCTGACTGAATATGTGTTATAATAGTTTTTAGTTTCGAAATCAAGTTAGTAATGTTTCCGAGTAATTTCAGAACAAGCTGAAAGTTTTTGACAAAAAAAATAAAAACATTGTTATGGAAGATAAACGCTGGTAGCGGGCCTCTGGTAGTGGGCCACCTCCACATTATGTCTAGAAATTGAAAAAAAAAATCCGTACGTTTTCAGTGAAAAGCATTCTTTGAATTCCATAATTTGATAGAAATTTGTTGAAAGACTATTTTTAATTAATAACTTGCTTAGTTTTGGTGAAATTGACAGATTTTCACAAATTTTGAACAAAAATTCGTCGAATTTTTCAATGAGAAGATTCTGAAAAATAGCCGGATAAAGAGAGGGCCCCTCTAATTGAAGGAGCCTTTCAATAGAAAGGCCCTCCTAAGATACTTCTGAAAGCCGGCCCTTTTTAATACATATTTTACGGAAACATATTTTTTTAGAATCTAGTTTCGGTTTTTATTCGATTCCTGAATTATTTTTCACTATTAATTCTTTATGTGCCGTCATACTTGAAAGGAAATAACAGAAAAATCGACCAATAACAGTGAATTAATGAAGAGATAAATTCAAAAAATAAGCATTTTGTGGTTTAGGTAATTGTCGTTGGGTGGAATACGATCACCAGAGTTTATTTCCCACAACTTCATATTTTGTACCATCATATTAGCTCTGAAAACATTTCTCAGTGCACAAAGCAGTGTCCCGTCTGATTTGTTTGATCCGTCCTGTGAAACGATCATTCTGTTGTTTTTATGTACTCTTTTAACAAAATCCATTTTCAAGGCAATTACTCTACAAGAATGAATTGAAAAATGCCCAAGAAAAGTCAGTGAAGTTCGCAACACAACAGAGAATTGAAAAAATGAAGGATTCAGAATATGCTGTTAAAGAGTTCAAAGCTACTGAGCATTATGGATTCGTTCATTTTCTCCGACTTTTGTTAAAACTGCCAAACTTCATGCATAGTTGCAGATATGGGAGAGTGTGGACTTTCTCTGATATAAAGGTGAGTTGAATTTAAGAAAAAGGAATGGGCTCAACAAAAATAGTCATATTCAAAGATCGCGGAAAATGGTCATAAAAACAATTACAGGATGTGTATGACTCGTTGAAGCCGTGTCTCCATTTTCTCATCGAGCAGAAAGAGTTTTTCCTAGGAGCAAGCAACAACAAGCGGTTATTGGAACGTGGAGACGACGATGATAATGAAATGGAGACGAAACCGAAAATGTCTCGCCATGAAAACGACGAAAAAATTGACGGGGTCTCTTCCAATATGGTTCAGAGTGGTCATGAAGGTTTTAAAAAGCCAATCACCAGATGGAGCAAGAAGAACAGACGAGCTGCAGAGTAGACGTAATATAAAGTTATCAACTTCTCCAGCATAACGATCGGAACTTCTGAATTCCAATCCTTTCATCACATACCTACCCTCATTGTCGTATTTCCCTCGTTCACTCTACTTTATTTCATCGGCACCAACTTTCGTTCCTATATTTTTTAATTAATCTTAATGCCACAATTTTTGCGTAATCCTCCCACCTCCAGTTTTCAAATAAATCAAAACAATTCGTTTAAGCTATCCATTTGTTTATTGGGAACAGAGCTGTCAAACGCCGGCGCGGCCGGCCGCGGCTGGCCTCCTCCACGGCTCGGCTGGCCGGCCGAGCTGAAAAACTATTTTAATATGGCCCCGGCCTCGGCCGGCCGTCGTTGAAAAAAATTAATACGCAACTATGTTTTCAACAAAAACATTACTTTTTCTTTCTGAATTTGAGAACATTTTTAGCAAGTAATTTCGAAAATATGAATGATGAATAATTTTTTCTTTCATGTTAGTTACTCCCTTCTGAATAATCACTATTTTTAACCGGTTTTCCTTGTTCTGGTGCGCATTTTCATTTCGAATGAAGTTTCCCTCGGCCCCGTACGGCCGGCCGGCTTTTCGGCCGCCTTGTTGCTTTCAAAAATAAAAGCCGCGGCTTTCCGGCCCCTCGGCTTTTGGGCCGCGGTCTCGGCCGGCCGTCATTTTTGACAGCCCTTATTGGGAACTATTCGGAATTTCTGAGAATGTCCCACTTTGAATGCAACTTCTCGAATTAAATATCATTGGGAATATCATCTGAAATAGTTTTGATTTGAGTTCTAACAGAGATCTTAGAAAATTCCTTCTTTTAGAACCTGAATCATTTCGCCTCCGTCGGATTTTCCCGACGAGGTAGTTCCAAAAATTAGATTTATCAAGAGATATCATAACCCAGCGACCTTATGAAACTGTTCTGTTTTATGCAGTTCTATGGACCGACCTCATTGGTTTGCGTCGGGCACAAGAGAGTACTGTTTAGAACAAACGCAGAGGACGCAGAGGGCAAAGGGAGTAGAAAAAAGAGAATGAAATGTCCGGATAATGAAAGACATACATATGTATACTGTATAGAAAAAATTTACCCGGGAGCTACTGAAAAAAATGACATAATCTAATTGGTAAAACGGTGGTGGGAGAAAGAAGAACCTTGAATTGCGAGAAGGGATCGAAATAATTTGAACGAAAAGATACTTTGGGAAATTGAAAAACTTAAATGGAAGAGATCCGGGTGGAGACTTTTCAAGTTGACTGAAGAAGATTCGAAATTTTGAAAAGGTTTAAAAATGAATAGAGAAGTAAGAAAAAAAATGGTAAAAGAAGTGCCAGGCGGATGACGTTGCATGATGTCATTTTGAAGTTGTCAAGGCAAAGGGAGGAGCTTAGAAGAAAAATAGAGAAAGGTACAGTTAACGAGATTAAATTTCAATGAGAAGAGAAAATCCTTTAAAAAATTGTTCAGGAAGAACGAAGCCATGGGTTATTGGCAATCACTTCCGACGACCGATCCCCATAATCATATAGCAACTCTTCTCCGATTTCAATGCTATGCTTGGCGGCAAGAATCAAATAGTGCGTGTTGTTGATTTTGATGACCTGAAAGATCCGATTTAGGTTTTGTCTGATTAAATGAGGTTCACAAATATCCAGCATAGTTTTTTTGTTGATACTGTGAAATAAATTGAATACCGAATCGCGATGTCAGAAATTTGGCAGCTTATGAAAAATTCGGCTCTGTCCAGGGAAGAACGGTCGCAAAACGAAACCCGACATTGGACCATCGATTCCGAGAGTTCCGACAACGGTCCCAATGAAGAAAAATCAAATGGAATAATGTAAAATTTTTTACATTTTTGTGAACTTTGATACTTTTAGACAGAATAGTTTCTTTTTTTGTATTGTAGGCGGTGATGTAGTTATTATCATTAAAAAAGTTTCGTCATATTCGATCAGGGTATAGAAAAACTGAAAACTGTAGAAATTCGTAAATAATAACTCAGAGTTTCGTGAATTAATGTTATAATCTGTAATATCTATTACAGATATTCAATTCAGAGATAAAATTTGTGATTTAAAAAACTGATTTCGGAAATCAGAAAATTTATTCGAACTTCCGAACTTCTGAGTGTCTGGAATTCAGATTTTCAGGATCTTAAAATTTCAGAATTTGTGAAACCTAGGTAGTTGAAATTCGGATTTACTTTAGAATTTTCAGCGACTGGAAATAAATGAAATTTGAACATTTAACTTTGATCAAAAGTTGGAAAGCTTTTTTATTCAACAAATTTTTCTTTTTATTTAAAACTTTCTGAATTCCCAAATCTAGTTTTCTGAAAACTTTCCGATTTTTTAAATTTCTGCATTATCGAGTTTATTCATTTCTAAGCTGATACTTTTTTTTTCATATTCTATTGGATTTCCGAATTTCTGACTTTCTGAATATTTTTCTGAAAATCCAGAAAATCAAAATTTTGGTTTCATAATCAAACATCTCAAAAAAAAACCTACAGTTTTCAGAAGTTCAAAACTCAGGAATTCAGAGATTTGAAAAAAGAAAGTTCGAAATTTCAAAAATTCAGAACTCTATGAATACTCACCTTTGCTTTCAAATTGGGATGTTTGAAGGAGTGATTAACCAGCCTTCCTTTGTACTTGGTCTCAGCCGTGGCATCCACACACCATTTCCGTCCTTCGAACTCGAAGAAGAACATATAGGATCCGATTTTCTCGTCGAGAGAATAACGAGCTTCAATTGCTCTGGCTTCAGAGTGAAGAATCATGTCGCCTGAATGTTAATTTTGTATTTTCATCATTTTCTCTACTTTCGGCTGTTTTCAGTGTTTTACAAATCGACTTATTTAACATTTCAGTGACTCACCTTTATACTCGATAACAAAATCGTCCTTCTCAAAAGCCACAGTTGTGCGGAGTCCACGACCTTTAACTGGATCTTTGAAAACCTGAAGAAGTGCCTCATTTGATCCGTTGACAATTTTCTCTTGCATGGTCTCCTCGACTTCTCTGTCTAACTGTTTCTTAGTTTTCCTAGTGCTTTTTCTGGCTGGGAAGTATTCAGTGATTTTGTGGTTCGTTGCCACTTTTGAAACTCCAGCAGAAACTCTTAAAATGTTTCAGTTGATTAATTGCGCTTTTGAGAATGCCACCTCAGTCGCTTCGAAGCACCAAGCTTCATTTTTTGGAGGAGAGTGACGATCTCATCAGGAGTGGAATACATTGCATTTCTGACGGCAAATTTCCTGGCTGCGGCACGAGCAAGGACAGATTGTGTTCTTCTTTTCAGAGTGAGAGGAGCTCGTTTTCTCATTTTGTAAGTCTGAGTCTGAAATGTGAACGTTTGACTCGAAAATAACTTGTAAGAAGAAATGTACACAGAAGATGAGCAAGAGTTCAAAGAAATGAATGCGTATGATAAGAAACAATTTGAAAGGTCATCAAAAGAAACAGAGAGATGTCGTCAGCAGTAAAAAATTAAAATTAAAGGAGTCGGCAAACCATTAAACTTACAAAAAGGAAGAAAAATAAAAAAAAAAAGGAACTCGTTGAAAAAAACCTTGAAAAAGGGGAAAGTAAATACTCTAGACAAAAACCTAAAATTTGAAAGAGAAATCTAAAAAGACATTCAGAAAGCAAAAGAAGAAGAACAAGAAGAAGAAGAAGAAGTCGGTCACCTAGGAAATTGGAAAAATTTAAAAACGCATAAAAAAGGATGTTGGATCATGTTTTTCACAATTTCGTTCTTTTTTGGATGATAAACGCGGCTGAAAGAAAAAAATAATTTAAAAAGTTGCGAAATTCTGAATTTTAAATTTGTTGTAAACTATGAAAAGTTTTTATTTATACTATGGCGTGTCCAAAATTCCCAAATCTGGGATTTCTGGGCCCAGAAAATAGTCCAAAGTGACACCCAGAATCCCAAGATTTCCAATTATCCGAAATTTAAACCAGCGCGACACTGTAATTTTTTATTGAATGAAAATGTGCAGAAAGCATGGTAGAAGGCGACCGGAGGCAAGAAGGTCAAGCCCGGAGAAGCGTAAACCGACTGGTTATTTTTATTCTCGAAGTAATGTTTTAAAGTTACTGAATTTTTACCAAGTTTTTGATTTTCTTGAAGCTTTTGAGATTCTTTCGAAATTTGAAGAACATCTAGTTTCTTGGGAGTTTTGGAATTTTCTAGGAATTTCATATTTCTATTACGGAAGGTTTGAACCGTCAAAATTCAATAATATTTTGCACGCTTTGCTCTACTGCCACTCACATTTGAGTAAATCCGTTCCTCAAATGTTCTGTGCTGGAAAAAAAAAACTTGAGTAGGAAAAAAGAAAAAAGAATATGGAACATTTCGGGAGATTACAGAAAAAAAATATTAGCAGCACGGAAGTTCTAACGTTTAAGCTTTCCTCTTCTTTTCGACGGAGAACACCCGTTCAGAGAAAAAAACGCTACCCCGTAAGTCAAAAAGACGAGAATCGCGGAAACGCGTAAGAGACGCAGACGGCGAAAAATGAGAAAGCCCCGCGCAGCACATCTTTGAGGAAGAAGGGTCGGTGTGGACTGACCCAGTGTGGTGGAGAGAAGGACAAGAGAGGGGACATCCACAGAAGAGAACAAAAAGAGAGAAGAGAAAAAAAACGAGTGCGAGGTGAAGAAAGTGGGTGAGAGGTGTAATAATCTTTTTCGATAAAGTGGGATAAGATGATATCGGAGAAAACACAGAGAAGGTTAGCAATTTCACAAATTTCATGGTGAAGAAGAAAAGGGTGTAGAATTGTCAAAAATTTTCAGATCTGTGAAAATTCTCGAGTTTTAAAATCAAGGTAATTTGAAAGTCCTGTGAAGTTTTAAACTTGTGCATAGTAAAAATCGAGTGTCGACTCTTTACTAGGTGCTCTGGAAATTGAAAAATTGGTTTTGTTGTTTTTTCTGCTTTTAAGATTCTCAAAACCCCAGTGAAATGCGTTTTATTTTTTGTCCCTCTCCATTCTGAAATATTTCAACTTTCGGTCCCCTTTTTTCCCATTCACATGATAATTTTCTCCATTTCCTCTCCATTGTCGATGCGCGCATAATTTCTTATCAGCATCAGTGATAATTGTTTAAGGGCAGCCTGTTTGAGCACATACATACACACCCAACCCATCATTTATTAGTTTTTGCACGGGAAGGCAGTTGTCACATGAGACGAAATGTAATGAGCTGAGAGGGGAATGGAAAATTTTGAAAAAATAAACAAGGATGACGTATATTTGTAGATTTGAGAAACGAAATTGATAGAAAAATCAAGGATTCTGACTCGTTCAAATTTGAATTATATTTTCAACTAATAACAAATTCACTTTTGAAAAAAATTCTGTTTAGTTGTAATCAAACTCATTTCTTTTTGGTTTTTTCCCTTATTTTTCAATTCCGAAAAATAGAATCTTAATAAATTAGGTAATGGTGAAAAGAAAAAGATACGTAAAAAAAGAGAGAAGATGTTATCTGGTCAATGCGTGAATGTGTATGCCAAGAGAAGAAAAAAAAGAAGGAAGGAAAATGCGAGAAAAAATAAGAGTTGACTGTGGAGACAAATCGGTTGAAGGAACAAGGCATCATGAGGTAACCCGCAAATTTTGAATAAGCCAGCGGAGAGAAAAATTTCGATTAAAAATAATAAAAAAAGCATGAAATTATAATATAATATAAAAAATCGGGGAATTATAATCCGCTGCGTTTCATCGATTATTTTTATCCGATTTTCAAAAGTGCGGAGCACGGTTGTCAAATGTCCCATCACTTCAAAAAATTTGGAGAGTATCGAACAGACCCACTGGATTTTTTCGACTACCTTTGGAAAAGCGCTTTAATGAGAATGCAGCCAAATCGATGGCTGAGAATCAAACGTGACTGCGTGTCTTTACATAAATTACATCTCTTCACCTGAATATTCTGCGCCTCTTCACCAAAACAAGATCTCTCGTTTTAGGGGACAATGTTTTCCTTTTTGAAAATTTGAAAAAGCTTTTCCCCGCCATCTTATCAATAGAGCGAGTTTACAAAGGTAGTTGAAAAAATACTGTGTAGACCTAGATTGAAAACTTTGCATTCATGTAATTATTTCGAAGAAACCTGTTTTTTCAGAGTTTTATTTTAAAAAACGAGCTCCACATTTCTAAAAATGACCGAAATTAACTGTAAAACGCGTTTTTGCATATCTTATTGACGAGGTATCGAACAGTACTGTCATTGAGCTCAACATTAAATTATAAGGGTGGCATTTTATTGAAATAAGGCAGTTTCAAATGTTAAATAAAGAAATTAATTTTCACATTTTATCTGTTTTTTAGCTTTCACTACCTTCTAATTTGAAAAAATCCGAATATGTTTCCATATTCTGGCCTTACATCTCAATTTTTCATAAGTTTCACGAAAACTTTGAAACCAATAATCTGGAGAAAAGCTGAAAGTGAGGTCTCGTGATCAGATATCACGCGAGATAGTGTGTTTATTTCCGGGAATCGAAGAGTTCACAAGCTCCCATTATTACGCTTTTTATGAGATTCTGGCTGGCATCTCTCTCATTTTTTGATGATTCTTCCGAGTGTCTTCTTACATGTTATTAAGCTTGAGATTGTGCAAAAGTGGTTGTTCCTAAATGGTTAAAAAAGAACTCTGACATGAAGTTTTAGTGGAGGATATGATTAAAATAATTTTCTCGATGTTCCATTCATATAAGCCCCACGTAGATTGGGCTTGTTAATTCATCGATAAGCTACGGTGGCACAAGTCGTGTTATATAAAGCGACATGATAGTCGCGCTTTGGGTGAATTAACTACCACACACCGTCACGTCAAAATGTACCGTAAAACCTCTAATAGACCGTCTTCTCTAATTGAACGTCACCCCTAATAGACCGACACGAGAAATTGCATTCTAAAAATAGACCGACGGCCTCTATTTGAACGACAGCCTCTAATAGACCGACAGCCGCCTACCCCTAATAGAGCGACACCCTTTCCAAAACTACTGTAGCGACGCAAACACAAGACGAATGGATGACTTATGGAATAAAAAAGTATACTTAAATCTGGAAACATGCGTGCTCCGCCAATGGATGTCTATTTTCAGTGGATTGTCGATGCATAGAAAAGTCTTCCAGATGAATTGATTAAATAATCATTCAAAGGATGCGCTCTAACAACAGTCCCAGGAGGTTCCAAAGATCATTTGATTCACTGTTTCAAGACAAACTCGAAAGGTCCAAGTAGATTGGATGCAGTGAAAAAATCACGCATGGAACGATTGGAGGAATTGGAAATTCTGATCGAAGAAGTCGACCTCAGTGAGGAAGAATATCAAGAAGATAGTGAGTCTTCGCTCATTTTTGATTAAAATTTTGTTGTTTTCTTTTACTACTTGTTGATCTTGTTGTTGCTCTTTTTCTGATAACATTTGTGTTGTTTGGTTTTTTTTTCATTGAAAAATAGAACGACAGCCCCTAATTGAACGTCACCTCTAATAGAGCGACAAGAAAAAAGTCGTTTGAAAAATAGAGCGACATGTCGGTCTATTTGAGGTTTTACGGTATATTGCAATTAAAAAAAACCATACTTGCAAAATCAGGGCCCGGCCCGTGGCCGGGCCCGGGCCTGGCCGGGCCGGGCCGGGCCGGGCCGAAGATTTCAAGGGCCCGGCCCGGCCCGGGCCCGTGACCCCTCGGCCCGGCCCGGCCCGGCGGGCCCGGGTTCTCCAAGTTTGAAAAAAAATTTGAAATTTCAGAAATTTTTTCAAATTTTTCTGTGAAAAAACCATTTTTTGTGGACACTATAATCTTGAAAAATTTTTTACTCCACAGAAAAATCGTCCATTTTTTTCTGTTAACACCAAAAAAAATTTTGAAAAGACAGGAAATTTTTTTCCGAAAACCCGGGCCGAGACGGGCCGGGCCGGGCCTGGCCGGGCCGGGCCCGGGCCCTGGCCGGGCCGGGCCGGGCCCTGAAAATTGTGAAAAAGCCCGGCCCGGCCCGGCCCGGCCCGGCCCGTTGCAAGTATGAAAAAAACTTCGAAACATCTTTCGTCTCCCCTTTTTCAAAAAACAAAACTGAACTATTAAATCTAAAGCCTACTTCACTCGAATATCATAATTCAATATTTTGCAAAATGCGTGATTTCTGATCTCACCATTGTGATGTTATGTGATCTCACTTTGGAAATCTCCGCAATTGATATACATAAGATTAATTTCATATCCAAACCTCCTGAAATTTTCATTAATTTTTTCCAGGCTCGCTTTTTTTCACCGCGTCCAACATCTATTACGAGCCGGCTAGTTTGAATTGAAAATATAGATATTCATTTTTGTGTAAATTAATGAATTTTTATTACAAGAGAAAATTTCATAAGTTCAAATGTTCAACAACCAGTAAATATTTCATAAAATCTGTTTATTCTATAAGCGATGAAATTGGTTCTAAATAAACTTTTTACCGGATTAGCTTAAACCAACACTGATTCGGAAATTGCTCATAACTGCTGAAAATTATCAAAAATGTGCACATAAAACTTTCAACCCATATTTTCGAGACCCTGATTTTCAATATTTTTTTGTCTTATTAATAATATCGGGCTCAATTCCATACAAAAAAATTTCTGGCAAATAAAAAGCTTGCCAAGCACCCAGTGTAATCTATGAAAATTTCCGAAAAATCAAGGTATAGAAATTTCTGAATTTTCAAAACATTTCCCAAAGTAAAACCCGGGGCTTGGCCCTAAAAATTGTTTTTTCCAAAAAAATTGGTATCATTCTTCGATTCGATAGAAAGAATGTGTTCAGTAAACAAAAGAACATCACCATACTTGTAAAATTCCGGGCCGGCCCGGGCACAGTATGAACATCACTTTTCAAAAGACTGCTTCATCAATTTTGCAGAAATTCAAAACTGGAATATGATTCGTTGTATAGAAATACTTATCCAAATAAACAGAGATCAAAATAGTTGCCATAAACATTGTTAGTCATAAAAATGACACGTGTAGTCGTTATCAGCGACTTTCTGTTTTGCTTCATCATGGTTTACATTCTACAAATTTGCTATTTCATTTCTTGTAGTTTATTTTCAATGTTTTCCAAATATGAATTGGCTATATTTTTCAGAAGACATGGGTTGGAAATTGGCTGCGTTTTTGTTGATTGTCTCAATAAGATGTAGGTGATAGGTTTCCAATTTTTCTCCAAAATTTTTTGAATCGTGAAAATACCTTTTACAGACACCAATGCTGATTGCACTTGCTATGAGCCAGGCAATTACACTGGAAGATCAGCTCCAATTAGTAATTCTTTCGATAATTCCGACTTCTCTTCATGCTACACACCTTGCTCTTATGTGGCCTACAGCGGAGATGATACCCGTAGATGGGGTGTAAGTTTTCTTTGTATTATGTCTGATTTCAAATTTACCACATATTTAGGGACTCACAATCAACTGGGGATCAGTAGAAGATAACTCGGGAGTTCTTCAAATTTTCGACGGCGCCGGCATTACTGGAAACCCTTTGATTCAGTGAGTGCATTGGATTGAGCGTTCCGATACATGGTTTTTTTGCAGAGTCAGTGCTGGTACGAATGTGATAAGTGGTTCCACTAAGAGTTTGGTCAAAAGCTCGCAACCAAGAATTACCATTAAGTATACTCAGATGGGAACTGGGGCAAGTGAGTTCGAACTTTCCACTATCACAGTATGTCACATCATTCCAAACTGTTGAAACATGTGATATTTACCTGATTTCTGATAGTTTAATTTTTTTTGTTTTTAGATGTTTACTATGGTGTCATCAAAGCCACACCAGGTCTCCAAGCAAGTACTCCTCCAATCACCACTATTGCACCAACAACGAACACTTAAAATAATCTTTGTTACCGTGTGATCCATACTTTACCCCTCATGATATTATATCGTGGTCCAAAAAAACAAGTCAAAGAGTAGTGGCTCTTACCAGTGTTACTGATTGAAGGAGCATCAATTATAATCTTGTCTCATTTTGGTTTTTATAAGACCAAATTGCCAATAAATATTTTACCTCAATCCAATTGTCTACCTCTCTGTGAAACAACTCTGAAATGCTAGGGTTCCAACACATGGCTTAATGTATCATAAGCCGGCCAAGTTGAATTCAGATGGTTCATTTTGGCATAATTCAATAAAAATTAACTTTAATGGACTTCATAAGTTCAAGAATTTAAGAACCAGGAGATCATTTAAAAATGTGTTCCACTTAAACATTCTGATACGTAATGGCTATCAAATTTTGCAACCAAACTTGCAAGCCAAATATACTGCACACGAGACGTACTAATTTGTGTTCTTTCCATATTCTCATGCTCTTATTTAGTGTTCATTTTTCTGTCAAATTTTATGGCTTAACGTTACGTTAGAAGGTAATAGTGGCTCCTTATACATATTGCTCTCGTCCGAAATCGATGCACGTTGCGGCCGAAAAAAAAACACGTTGGGCGGAGTTTAGATCTTGAACGAAAAACATTAATGGCGCAAATTAAAGGAGCATACCTTTTCGCCGTGTTGATTTACGGGACGAATTTTTGTAATTTCTTTCTGACCTGTTTCTATGGAATTTTAGACCAAACTCATCGTTTTTTCGATAAAATTGACTGTTTTTTCGCGTTTCGTTGGGTTTTGGTGGAGAATTTTATTCGCGCCATTAATGATTCGCGTCATTAATGTTTTTATTTTAATTCGCGCCATTAATGTTTTCCGTTCTGGACCTGAGCTCCGCACATCGTTGTTTTTTCGGCCGCAAACGTGCAGCTCATTTTCGCTAATTTACACGACATGGGGCATCAGATGTGTTGGTTTTTTGCCGTGAAAAAGAAGCTTTGCTCAAAAATAAGAGATCACAGAAAGACATTCACGGACTCCAAAATGACTCTGCGCTTGATGAAAATAACCCTAAAAAAAGCCAGCTTCTGCGGCTTCTAAAATTATCAAATCAGCGATACAAAAAAATGGATAGTTGAGACCCAGATAGCCCGTAGTTTCATAAGCGATCGTCACCTACTATCCGAAGCCTCTGAAAACTTTCATCAAATCGAAATAAAATGCATTCTAGAAAACTTTGCATTATTATACATTTTGTGCGTCTGAAATTGTGTAATTCAAGATTTTAAATTTTTTGTAAAGTTTTAGGAGAGTTATGAAAGAGAATGATGAACAATCAGTGTCAACAATTGATAGACCATTTTATCTTGGTTTCAGTCAGAGGTATCAAAAATGATTCACCGGAAAAAATATTTATGATATATTCTTGGTATTATGAAAAAAATTGTGTCATTTCTCGAATATTTTAAAAAAGTGAGATATAAGGGCCGAAATGTAACGGTTCGGGGATAAGCATGCTATCAAAGCGTTTACTGTATCATTATTCACTTTTCCTCCAATCAGCTGTGCTTTTAAATCTTCATTTGTTTTCTATATGATGAATTAAATGTTTAACGTTGGATTTTTTTCAAATTGAATTATTTATATCATACGCATGAAATAGTTAATACAGTGCTCCACAAAATGATATGTTCACCCTCAGGAAATCTCGAAAATCGAGAGTTTCGAAATTTTTCAAAACGGTGTTATTACTAAAAGTATGCAAAAATGAAACTTATATTTGCTAAGAAATATTGAGCTCGAGCCATTTTTAGTTTTTGAAAAAACTCGAAATATTCGAAATCTTTACTATTAACAATCACCAAATTCTGTGTGTGTGTCCGTTTGTTCCCGGTTCCACGACCCTAGCGCAGTCACCGTTGGACCAAATTTTCCCAAATTTTCACAGATGATCCGAAATAGCAGCGAGATGATGCCCGTCTATTTTGATTTGTGAAATTTTGTTTCTGACGTCTTCTGAAGACGTTCTTCTAATTTTGCAGTGCAAATCTTCAAAAAATTATTGAAGCAATATTTACGTCATCCCCGTCTAACCGCCCAAATTTTTTTCTCATCCACGATATTTTTGAGAGAAAGGTGATTTACGAGGAAACGTTATTTTAGTATGGGTTTCAAAGATTTGAAAGGGAGAAAAACAGAAACAATTAGAAAAAAGAGAATGCGAGGAAAAATAAGAGCGCCCTTTCTGGAACACTCGAATTTTCAGGATTCCAAATTTTAAGAAATTTCGATTTCTGAATTTTCGAGTTACGGACTATCTAAATTTCTGAGCTCTTCTTCACAGAATTTGCGAAAACATTTCAGATTTTCAGATTTTCCATCATCTCAGTTCCCAAGTTTCGGATTTTCTAAGTTTTCGAAATTTAGAATCACTGAATCCTTGAATCGATAGATTTCTGAATGTCTGAAGTTCCAAACTATTCTTACGGGACTGTGTTCATTTCGGAAAGTTGAACTTCTGAATTTCAATTTGTTTTCTTTTTTTAATTCTCGAATTTTTGAACTTCAGAATGCCGTGGTCTGGACACTCTGAAAAAAAAAAGCGGAACCCCGAAAAAACGAATTTGGCACTTTTTTGAAAGATTACGACCGTTATATGCTGTAGCTGTCCAGTCGGTTTAGAATCTCTCAATTTAGGTCTTTGGATTTCTAAGTTTCCGGATTCCGAACATTCTGCTTTCTGAGATTCTTGAATCAGAAGTTTCCAATTTTCCGATTTCCTGGATTTTCAAAAAAAAAAGGAATTGAGAAATCTGGAATTTGAAACATAAGAAATTCAGAAAATCTAGATTGGAATACTTCTGAGTTTGGACTTTCTCAATTTCTCAATGTTCGAGATTCAATACATTTTCAAAATTAAAGTTTTCCTACTTCTTCTAATTTTTCTTTTAAAATTCACATTTCCCGTTTCCGGATGTCCTTATTTCCGACTTTCCGAATTCTCAAAATTCTGAATACCTTAATATCCGAAATATTGAATTGCGAATTTTCCGAAATGCCGAATTTCCGATTTCGAACTTTTCAATTTCCTAAAATAGACCAAGAAAAAATAGTCCCTGAAAAAGTGGCAAAACCTGTCCCTGTCCCTGAAAAAGTGGCAAAACAGATGGCCAAAAGGAGAGCCAGGAGGTTCCGCCCCGGAAAGGCGCAAACTGATATTTTTTTAATTTGGATAATTCGAAATTCGAAACTTTCGGAAAACAGAAGTTTCAGTATTCCCAAAATTCTCTCTTCAGTAGTTTGAAAATTTCGAAAATTGGGAAAATCAAATATTCAGATATTTTGGACTCCGGGAAATCGTAAATTTTTAATTAGAAATTCGATTGTAAGATACAGAAAGGGGAAGCCAGGAGGTTGAGCCCCCGACAGGGGGCGTAAACCGACTGGTTTGACAAAAAACAATTCAACAAAATGATAGGTTCACCCCTCAAAATTCTTGAAGATGACATAACATCAAACCAGGAAGCGGGTCCAATGACCAGAAAATGTCAAATTAACCATTTTGAAACAGATTCCACAGAAATCCCATGTTTCTTATTCACATTTGGTCCATTTTGAAGGGTTTTTCATCGAATCCTCGAATGGATGTCTTAATCTGCCCATTTCGTCCGGTACAGTTTCCGAAAGTGTCAGAATGACTTCTGAAGTTTTTATTTTTATGTTATGTTGTTTCACACAGCTGGAAACAAGTTTACACAAATTTCCTGATTTTTCATAAGAATTTAACAATTTCGAAATTAGAGTCCTATTCCATGTGAGGTATTAAAAATGAGGTCTCATTTCATTCAAGGCTGTTTTTGGGTCAGAATTGTGCAATTCGACAACCATTTTGTCAAATATCATTTTTCACACGAGAAAAAGCTCATATGGTTCATGAAAAATTTAAAAAATCAGGATTGAGGTCAGCTGCGTTTCAACCAATTTTACCCTTGAGATTGGGATAAGTTGTTTTGCTCATTTTGATGCTTATCAACTTTTAAAAACTCATTCAGCTCATTTTCAGCATTAAAAATTGGGTTCGAACACAAAAACTTTGTTCGGAATCGATTCCAGCGTTTTCCAAAAAATCCCAAAAATTATCCTATCTCATCTTGAATACCTCACATGGAATAGGACTCTAATTTCGAAATTGTTAAATTCTTATGAAAAATCAGGAAATTTGTGTAAACTTGTTTCCAGCTGTGTGAAACAACATAACATAAAAAATAAAAACTTCAGAAGTCATTCTGACACTTTCGGAAACTGTACCGGACGAAATGGGCAGATTAAGACATCCATTCGAGGAAAACCCTTCAAAATGGACCAAATGTGAATAAGAAACATGGGATTTCTGTGGAATCTGTTTCAAAATGGTTAATTTGACATTTTCTGGTCATTGAACCCCCGCTTCCTGGTTCGATGTTATGTCATCTTCAAGAATTTTGAGGGGTGAACCTATCATTTTGTGGAATTGTTTTTTGTCAAATTTCGAATTTTTCGAGTTTTCTCAAAAACTAAAAATGGCTCGAGCTCAATATTTTTTTAAAAATATAAGTTTCATTTTTGCATACTTTTAGTAATAACACCGTTTTGAAAAATTTCGAACTTCTCGATTTTCGAGATTTCCTGAGGGTTTTTTTTTCCTTTTGTGGAGCACTGTAGTTTGAAAATTTCCAATTTTCAACATGAAACTCATTTTTGATGAAAATCGTTTCCGTTTTTATGGCGTTGAGGCTACGCCCTTAAAGTACACAATTTTTTGTTTCTAGAAAATTCGGTATCATTCTTTAATTTGATAGAACGGAAGTGTCAAGCAAACATAATGACATCACATTTTTGAAAATCTGCTTTATCAGTTAAGAAAAAATTAATTTTGACAGATACTTTGTTCTACAGTAATTATTGCCGATTAACAATGTTAAAAATATGCAGCAACTAAGAAATCTAAAATGAAAAATGTTTATCATATTTGGGATAACTGGAGAACTTTCTTTTGTATTTTCTGAAAGCACACAATTTCAACTTTTGCGTTCTATACTGCTCCACATACGTTCATGAAAAATTTCGAAAAGACCAAATTTGCAATTTCTAGAAAATATGGTCCGGCGATTGAAAAGAAAGGCTTTTGGGTCCCAAAGCCCATTCGAAATAAGAATCAGCAATATTTTTTCAATTTTTTGACTTTTGCGGTTCCACATAAAGATACATTCACTCCCATTTTTTTTCCATGTTTCAGCACCATACTCTCAAATTTCAAACGTTTCTTGTTCCCTCTGACTGTTCAAACGATGGGACGTAAAAACCACTAACTGATTTCGGAGAAGGTCAAATTACAGTCAAAAATGCCCAAAACTTGTCGAATTGTCAGATCGATCGATTCATCGAGAATTCTTTGAATTATGGTACAAAGCAGCTCTCCGGATGTGATTCTCTCCTTACAGTCCGAGAAAAACGTCAAATCCTCCGAAAAGAGCCGAATGTTATAACAAGTTGTTCCAAAATCAAGTGTCGTTTGAAGCTTAGTGCATCGAATGAGGCAGTTTCGCGTGTCATCCAGAAAAGCAAGTTCATCAATTATCAAAAGATCAAGAAAGCGCCTATTCTGACATCAATCCATTTCCAAAAACCTCTGGGGTTCGCTCGCAAATACCTCCATTAAAATTGCGTCTCGAAATTCGAAGTGAATCTTTTATACGAATTACGACAACTTTCATAAAAGTTGAGCACAGATTATCTTCGCATGTATTTTTATGTGGAAACGCAAAAGTCAAAAAACTAATTCTTATTTCGAATTCACTTTGGGACCAAAAAGTCCTTCATATTGTAATCTTTTTAACTTACAAACCATATTTTCTAGAAATTGCAAATTTGGTCTTTTCGCCATTTTTCATGGGTAAACGTATGTTTATGTGGAGCAGTATAGTTGCATTGATTTTTTTTATAATACCTGTGCCTTACCGATGGGCGCCCACTTTCAGTATTGCAGCTCAAATAGCAAAAAAGTATATACTGATAAGACAATTCGACGCCGCGAAATTTTTTCATCGCTAGTCATAAAAGCGACGCGTGTGATTGTTATCAACAATTTTTTGTTTTATATAATTTTGAGTTTCATTCTATGAATTTGCCATTTCATTTCTGCTTTTTGGATTTTCAAGCCCATTTTCGAATAGTGAATCGAGTTTTTTCAGAGGACATGGGGTGGAAATTGGCTGCGTTTTTGTTGGCTGTTTCAATCAGATGTGTGTGATAGGACTTCGATACTTTGAAGTTTGCTGGAATTGTAAATAACTAATTTTTCAGACGCCAATGCTGACTGCACTTGCTATGAGCAAGCAAATTACACTGGAACTTCAGCTCCACTCAGTAATTCTTTTGAAAGGTCCGACTTCTCGGCATGCTACACACCTTGCTCATATGTTGCGTACAGCGGAGATGATACCTTTGGATGGGGTGTGAGTTTTTTGAAAATTGTGTCTGATTCCCGATTTATCAAACATTTAGGGACTCACAATCAACTGGGGATCGGTAGCAGATACCACAGGAAAGATTCAAATTTTTGACGGCACTGACACTACTGGAACTCCTCTGATTGTGTAAGTGCCAGTGATGGGAGGAATTTCCGTTTCCGTTTTCCGTTTTCCGCCCGGATTTCATAGATTTTTTTCCGTTTCCGTTTCCGCGGAAAAAAGTTTACGTTTCCGTTTCCATTTCCGTTTTCCGTAAAAACCGCCATTTATTCACAGCGGAAACGGAAAAAAAATGTAAAAATCAACGAAAACATCAAGCTAAAATTGGCTCGAAAAAAAGACCAGAAAGTGATGCAAATATGGTCTTTAAACGTTGAAAGTGTATATTTTTATGTTTGAAGGGGAAAAAATCCTGAAAAATAGACGAAAAATAGAAAATTCCGTTTCCGTTTCCGTTTTAGTTTTCCGTTTTCCGTTTTCCGCCCGATTTTTGAATATTTTTTTTCCGTTTCCGTTTCCGCGGAAGAAAATTTACGTTTCCGTTTCCTTTTTCCGTATTTCGGAAAAATGCGTTTCCTCCCATCACTGGTAAGTGCATTACATTGAAAGCTTTTTCAATATTCCGGTTAGTTGTTTGCAGAGTTAATGCAAAAGAGAATGTGGTGAATGGTATTGATAAGAGTTTGATCAGAAGTTCGCAACCAAGAATTACCATCACGTATACTCAGGAAGGAACTGGAGCTAGTGAGTTAACACTTGTCACAGTCACAGTAAAATAACAAAAACGTGATGTTTACCAGAGCCATTGTTTCTAGTGACAGTTTATAACTTATCTAGATTCCAGATAATTACAATGGGGTAATCAAGGCCTCGCCAGGTCTTCAACCAAGTACTGTTCCAATCACCACCACTGCTGCACCAACAACAAGAACTTACAACAATCCTACTTTCAAGTATGATCCATATCTCATCACTCATGATATTATGATCGTGGTCAACCAAAGAACGAGTGGAGGGATGGCTGCTCTCAACAATGTTAGTGACTAAAAAATTGCATACTTGTAAAATTCCGGGCCTGAGAAAATTTTCAAGGCCCAGGCCCGGCCCGGAGGGCCCGGTAGAGAAAAACCTGTATTTTTAAGCCACATTTTGAGCTCAAAATATAATTTTCTCCATTTTTTTCGTTTTTTGGATTGTTTGTCTGTTTGATCGAAAAAACTCGAAAAAATCCGAAAAAATTTTTGGTCGAAAAAAATCACATATTAGGTCGTCCCAAAAGTAATTGACTTTTTTTGAGCATGCATTTTGCCTATGTTTGCGGGTCGATTTTCGTTTTTTTTTTGTTTTAGCAATGTTCATCTCATGTTTAATATAATTTTTCAGTCTGTTCCGAAAAATCTCAGTCCATGGCCGAGAGCCTAGCCAACAAAACCCTTGATCTTTGAGGTTGTCTCCTTTTCGACTTTCTCAAACGAGAATCCGATGCAGCTGCTCATCGATCTTTATGCTCCGTAATTGGTGACAAGTCATTTAAGTTTCTTGTAGTGCGACCTTGATTCCACCGTTTTCGGAAAAGCGATTATTCGCTTGAAAGCAAACCAACCCATTTTCAAGTTTCGATGCCGATTTCGAGAAAGCTCTGAAAGCTGAGCCGAGACTCGCTGCGTATAAAGTTTATTCTACTCTCGGTCTACCTACAATAATAGCATTTCATCATCTTTGAAGTTCCGGACACAGAGAAAAATATGGTCAACTGGTGGCACACCATTTTAGTGATTCCCAGATTAAAACCAGTTGTGACTTGAGTTGGTTTTTGCTCACTAGTAAGCGAACCTTCGATGGGATCCATTATCTTGTTTTAGAAAACAGAAAAGGATGTCTGTAGGTGGAAGAAAACAGTAAGTGCCAGTGGATCAAGATATGCCAAATTCTAGAAATCAATCACAAAGGAGAAATTCGTCAAAAAAGGGAGATGTTGAGCATTTTGTGGGATTTCTATGGGGTGATCTATGGATAACTTTTTCCCATTGTGCGATCGTAACTACGGACATATACTCTTTGTAACAGCGGAAAAAGTTCAACTCGTTTTGTGCTCTACGCCCAGAAGCGGACACATTTGTTCTGCTTCACGATAACGTCCACCCACACTAGGATTTGGTTACTCGCCAGAAAAACCAGGGTGTAGGTATCAAAGTACTCGCTCATTCATCATATAGTCCTGATCTTGCTCTAACAGAATTCCATTCATTCAGCTTGATTTAGAAAAGTTAACAGGGTAAGCGCTTCGATGGAAGATCGGACCTCAAATCGTGCCTAGGTGCCTCCTTCGCGTCACAGCCACCCGCGTTCTAGACGAGAGACATTGAACATCTATCAAAACGTTGACAGAATGTGATGGACCATAATGAACATTAGATTACTTACTGAAATATTGCTAAAGTTGAATATAAGTTTCGTTGGAAAAATCTCCAAAAAAGTCGATTACTTTTGGGACGACCTAATACATAAGGGTCCCCCTTTATGATTTTTTGAAAATTTCAAAACCAGTGAAATGACGGGCCCGTTACAAGTATGAAAAATTGAACATAATGTAGTCTCATTGCGGTGTCCATAAGAACAGATTACCAATTGATATTTCAGCTTAACGCCATCGTCTACAACTTTGTCATGCAACTCTACACTACTACTGACATCAATAGCTCAACTGGCTCAAGACTTTCCTTGGCATCGCTGACACCATATCTGCCATACTACTCGATTCGAACTGCGGTTAGTCGATGCAAAACAAGTTTGAAATTACGTTTGCTGTACGTTTTCAGATTTGGGAATCGAGTGCTCCCGATGTTGTCAACAATTTGCCAAAGAGCGGGGTCTCAATTGAAGGAAACATTGATACGTGAGTGAAAAAAAATCTTTTAATTATGTACTGATATTGGAATGTTGAAAAAATAATGTTTGATCGATTTTTGCCGGTATTTTACTGAAAACATTTAGGTGTGGTTCTTACACCATAAAATCAAATGGGCGTCACTTGGTTTATATAAGAAAAAAATGAGAAGAATGTACCTGGAAGAGATGAAAGTCGCTGTCGGCAGTAAGCAAGAGTTACTACCGCTGGCCTGATAGTCTTGTACTTCAAGAGTCAGCTCCGCCTACCCCTTCAAAAAGGTTTTCTCTCGCATGAAAGGACTGAGTAACGAAATCATGAAACTTATTCAAACCATACATGAAGACATTTCGGAAATTTGTGGTCGCAATTTTTTTGCAAAATGGCATATGGTCGCGAAAAAAATTTCCCCGAAGGGGAAATTTTTTTGTTGTTGATTTTTAAAAATTTCGACGAAAATTGGAAAATTCAATGATGTACTTTTTTAAAATTTGTATTGCTGAAAATTGACAGCTCCATTTCGGAAATACAGTCGGACATAAAGCTTCGAATAATGGATAGTAACCCGACGGGGAACCTGTAAAACGCAAGCGGAACGGAGGTCACAATATAGTTTAGAAAGATTTGAAACAAAAAATTCCATTTTTCCACAAAAAATGCGAGTTGAAATATCAACTATATACTCTGAAATGCTGCATTGTTTAACTTACAGTAACCCAATAAAAGATGACGAAAATCTCGACGACAGAGATGGAATCAAGGTGGCGAATTTATTTCAAACGATTCTAAATTGAAAATAGATCAGGTTTGCGAAAAAGCGAGCATTTTTATCAATGTTGAACGCCGAAATCGAATTTCGGAAATAGCTACAGTAACCCGACAGAAAATGATGAAAAACTCTATGACCAAGGCCGAATAGAGGTGGCGAATTGATTTCAAATGATTTGAAATCAAAAATGGACTAGGTTTGCAAAAAAATGCGAGCATATATCTCAATTTTGAACACCGAAACTGAATTTCGGAAATTTTTATTTTTTACTACTGAAAAAGCGTTTCGGAAATGCGTTTTTTCCGAAATTCAGTTGCGGTGTTCAAAAATGATAAATATGCTCGCATTTTTCTGTAATCCCAATCCAATTTTGATTTCAAATCGTTTGGACTCAATTCGCCACCTCGATTCTACCTCGGTCATATAGTTTTTTATCGTTTTCTGATGGGTTACTGTACGAATTTCCGAAATTCAGTTTCGGTGTTCAAAATTGAGATATATGCTCGCATTTTTTTGTAAACTTGGTTAATTTTTAATTTTAAATCGTTTGGAACCAATTCGCCACCTCGATTCGGCCTCGGTTATAGAGTTTTCCATCCTCTTCTTTCGCCCTCAGCGCACTGCGTGTGCGCGTTGAGTCAAGAAAGGAAGGCGAACACCTGCGCCTCTCGCGTGCCCGACTGTGGTAGTGTTGTGTATGCATTGAGAGGGAAAGGCTAAAGAGGGCGTCGTGGCGTTGTGGATAACGCGGTCGCTAGGCAATACAGGGTCGCTGGTTCGAGGATCACGTGTGGTTGTGGTACTGCTTTTGTAATGTAATGATTTTGAAAAACGGGGACCTTTCTTTTTTTTGGACGATGGTCGCAAAAAAATTTTTTTGATATGGTCGCCAAAAAATTTTTGACTAAATTTTCGAAAATTCCCTCATGTATGATTCAAACATCGCCTCGACGTAGTATAATATTGAAGTTTTTACAGTATTTCTTGACCGCGCCTTTGAAGAACTCCTTTAATTTCTGAATTCATTAAAGGTGGGGGGACAAGAGGTTTTTCGGAGGATTTTCGGAGCGAGGGTATGCATTCTACCGTGACGGTGTACGACGTTTACAAGGGAACCTTTTAAGTGAAGGTAGGAGTTGGCTGAAACCACCTAAATAGATCGAAAGAGCATAGTCGAAAACCTATAAATCAGTTTTCAAAGTCTGCTTACGAGACCTCTGAAGTGCTGAAATTTCAGTTTCAGTGCCAAAAAATACCAAAAAAGTACCAAAAAAAAACACTTTTTCAGTGAAACATAGGCAATTTTCCAATCTGATTTTCTCTAGTTCTAGGAGGTTTTAGAACTTGAAATTTTTAGTGTTAGACTTGAAATAAGTTGAAATTTTATATTTCAACATTTTTTCCGGAAAATTTTTTTCAGACAAGTTTTGGAAATTTTCAAAATTTGCTTACACTTTGGGTGTGTCCAAGTTTCCAATTTCGAGCATTTTTTTGGAAAAAATGTTGAAATATAAATTTTCAACTTATTTCAAGTCTAACACGAAAAATTTCAAGTTCTAAAACCTCCTAGAACTGGAGAAAATCAGATTGGAAAATTGCCTATGTTTCACTGAAAAAGTGTTTTTTTGGTATTTTTTGGCACTGAAACTGAAATTTCAGCACTTCAGAGGTCTCGTAAGCAGACTTTGAAAACTTATTTATAGGTTTTCGACTATGTTCTTTCGATCTATGTAGGTGATTTCAGCCAACTCCTACCTTCACTTAAAAGGTTCCCTTGTTAATGTCAACCTGCGGACAGATGTCTTCCCCCTTATGAATGCCGGCACCGCACCTTTAATACTCGCCTCGATAAGTTCAACTCCTCAAGGGGCATATTCAAATGGAATTTCTAAAACATTATTTTTCATGTCCCACCACCTTTAAAAACGCGAGTTTTCAAAAAATTGGAAAAAAAGTCAGCAATGTGTAAGAAAAATTGGCCATTTACAAACGTTCCGGAACAAAGAATTTATATGAAATTAAAAAAAAATTAGGCACCGGAATATAAAAACAGAAAAAGATAAAATTCTAAAAAGCGAGTTTTGACGAATTTTTGATCTTTCAAATCGTTTTACAACTTCGAAAATACAATTTTTGAATCTAGAAAAAAAAAATTAAACCGCTCGGGTAGCTTTGGCAAAATGTTTTTTGAGATGTCGTACTTGTATAATTTAATTATTTTCAGAGCACTGGCGAGTCTGGTCAAGTTGGCATACACTGTGAACACAAACTCATCCACAGACACGCGAACGAATGTTCAACGATCAATTGTTTTGCTTACCGCTGAATGGTGAGAAAACAGGAGTTTTTCAGAAGCAAAATAAAGTGAACAAAATCGCGTGTGTAAAATGCATGAGATAGTACAGTATTAACTGTTGTGACCAAATGAAAAAAAAACTAAAAATTTTACTGGCCACTATTAACAATATCAATGCTCATGGACTTTATTTTGATTAATCTAGCCCCCTCCGATTTGATAAAATTTTGATCCAAAATGTTCCCAAAATCGGAAGAAACTTATGGGCCAACCTAATAACAAATTCCAAAATTGTCGATGTTTTTGAATTGTTATTTCACGTTTTGGTATAATCGAAATGTTCAGTGGAAGTTTTTTGCAAAAAATTCGCGAGGTACAACGGTTCGGAGCTACAAGAGGGTATAACTTGATTTAGGGGTACAAAATATATGATTCTCGCGTACTTTTTTCAGCAAGTTGTATTTTTTGAACTTCCGCATTGAAATTTTATCTCTAAACCATAACAGTGTTTTTTTTCCTCGTTTTTAGAATCTGTTCAAAGTGTATCAATGACTTAAAATTGTAAACATATTGATGATTTATACTACGGAAGTGTTTAATTTAGGATTTCAGGCCAACAACCGGAGCAAATCTCAATACCTCGTATGTCAAAAAAGCTTTTGATGACTATGGAGTCAATCTGCTTGTAGTCGGTTTCAATCTTACTGATACTGAAAAAAGCAAGTTGATAAGAGGCGCGAGTGCAGATCAGTGGTACAACGCAGTGAATACCGTAACTACAAACAATGATGCGGTTGCAACATTTGTGAATCCGTATTATTTTAACGATAAATCTGCCACTAACTTCTGTGAGTTTATTGATAACAGAAATTTTGAAAAACAGTACGAACAAGTATTTTTTCTTTTTCAGGGTGCCCAATGTATCCCGTCCACCCCACCAGCAGCGATAATTCTTCATTTACCTTCCAAGAGCCATACAATTATGACGGACCGTACAGTACTGATGGCCAATGGACCGTTCCATTTGACGGTCAAACTGGAAGATACTGTAATTTTGCTAACAATCAGTACACAATCAACAGGCCAGATGTAAAACATTTCCGAACATTTTTGGGTTCATGAATTCATTTTTCAGAATGCTGATGGCATGACTGTTACAGTGTTTTATGAGTTGGAAGCAGGAAAAGACTTTTTGAATTTCTATGATGCGTCAAACAACTTGATTGCAAGGTGAGGTTTTGACAGAAAAATAGCATAATGTTAGAAAGCATAAGTTAAAATGTACTATGCAGGAATTGAGTGCAATTTACATATTTCCAATGTAGCTTCAAATAACCAAAATAGCTGAGCAAGCATCCAACGGTTCTGAAAAAATCTAAATTGTTTGTATCAGAACCTGGAAGAGCCCCCAACAAAATCTAGTGATGCGTCAACATTATTGTAACAACTACAAAAAGTCAAAACTTATCAATAAATAGCCCAACCCGAGTCAATATTGCCAGGACTTTATCGAAGATACTTTTTGAAAAATTTAAGTATAGTAAAATAATATATCATTAACAATATGAATTTCAGCTTCACGGGATACGATATTTCATCAAGCTCTTTCTATACCGCAACACCAGTGCTGACTGCGAGATTTACTTCTGACAATCAGTCTGTTTTCCGGGGATTCAATGTGAATATCAAACCTCATCCAACTTCCTAATACGATAACAAATGAGATTCCCATTTTTCACATCTTTGGAATGTATGAATGAAAATCATGAATTTAAACAACTCCCAGAAACGTTCATCATAAAAACAAGACAGAAAAGTTATGCACCCTAAACAGACAAGATACATGTGAATGTAAAGGCATAACAGATTTCCTGCTTTCAAGAATAAATTGAAGCTCTTTTATACAGATTAACGTATTGGGTTATTCCGAAAGTCTTTTTAATTTTTTGGAATTTTTTCAACAAAACTTTAATAAACGTTTTAAAAATTTTGGTAAATAATATACAGTGCTCCACATAATGATACGGCCACCCCTGAAATTTCGAAAAACGGAATTTTCCGGATTTTTCGAAAACTCATTTTCATAGTGTAGAAACCTTACCAAAAATGACAATTATGGGTCCTATAGCAAAATCTGAATTATGCTGAGTAATCGAGAAATTTCGATTTTCTTCGTTTTTTGCTTTTTATTTTTCCACATAATGATACGGCCACCCCCATTTTTGTGTCCTTTCCCGAAGTTTTATGGCCGAATGACATGTTTAACAATTGAATGTCGGTATTTTATGGAATTTTACAGCAATGGGACTAAGAATACCATTTGTTGTTCATGCAAGAAGCCAAATTGGTGCCAAGTTGGCGAAAACCTTTTTGCTCCGCCAAATCTCAAAAGTTTGGGACCTTCACGAACTACCATAAGCCGATATGCGTCCAGCACACGCAGTTACAACATAAAAAAGTCCCTATGTCGTCCACCACTCCCTACGGATGGCGGGAAACGAATTATCATACGGAAATCTTCCAACTCAACGACCATTTGATCAGAAGTTCGAAGCAAATTGAGTTTCAGAGCGTCTTCCAAGACAGTAAGGGGTGCCCTTTTCGAGTAACCATTCATAAAATGTCGAAAAATTAGAAAAGGAACCATTAATTACTGGGAACCACCGCCGAAAACGCATAATGTTTGTCAGAAACGACCGGAGAGCCAGCTTGAGAAAAGGAGGATTACGGTGGACCATGGATATGGACTTTTCTTCATTTCAGATCATCCTCAGAGATGAAATACGTTTAATTGCGGTAGTCCTGATGGCTATCGTGATTAATGGCATGTGCACCATGAAGAAAAGTCCATATCCATGGTCCACCGTAATCCTCCTTTTCTCAAGCTGGCTCTCCGGTCGTTTCTGACAAACATTATGCGTTTTCGGCGGTGGTTCCCAGTAATTAATGGTTCCTTTTCTAATTTTTCGACATTTTATGAATGGTTACTCGAAAAGGGCACCCCTTACTGTCTTGGAAGACGCTCTGAAACTCAATTTGCTTCGAACTTCTGATCAAATGGTCGTTGAGTTGGATGATTTCCGTATGATAATTCGTTTCCCGCCATCCGTAGGGAGTGGTGGACGACATAGGGACTTTTTTATGATTACGTGTAATTCAAGATCTTAGATTACGTGTAATTCAAGATCTTAGATTACGCGTAATTCAAGATCTTAGATTACGTGTAATTCAAGATCTTAGATTACGTGTAATTCAAGATCTTAGATTACGCGTAATTCAAGATCTTGAATTACGTGTAATTCAAGATCTTAGATTACGTGTAATTCAAGATCTTAGATTACGTGTAATTCAAGATCTTAGATTACGTGTAATTCAAGATCTTAAATTACGTGTAATTCAAGATCTTAGATTACGTGTAATTCAAGATCTTAGATTACGTGTAATTCAAGATCTTAGATTACGTGTAATTCAAGATCTTAGATTACTTGTAATTCAAGATCTTAGATTACGCGTAATTCAAGATCTTAGATTACGTGTAATTCAAGATCTTAGATTACGCGTAATTCAAGATCTTAGATTACGTGTAATTCAAGATCTTAGATTACGTGTAATTCAAGATCTTAGATTACGTGTAATTCAAGATCTTAGATTACGCGTAATTCAAAATCTTAGATTACGTGTATTTCAAGATCTTAGATTACGTGTAATTCAAAATCTTAGATTACGTGTAATTCAAGATCTTAGATTACGTGTAATTCAAGATCTTAGATTACGCGTAATTCAAAATCTTAGATTACGTGTAATTCAAGATCTTAGATTACGTGTAATTCAAGATCTTAGATTACGTGTAATTCAAGATCTTAGATTACGTGTAATTCAAGATCTTAGATTACGTGTAATTCAAGACCTTAGATTACGCGTAATTCAAGATCTTAGATTACGTGTAATTCAAGATCTTAGATTACGTGTAATTCAAGATCTTAGATTACGTGTAATTCAAGATCTTAGATTACACGTAATCTAAGATCTTGAATTACACGTAATCTAAGAACTTAGATTACGCGTAATTCAAGATCTTAGATTACGTGTAATTCAAGATCTTGAATTACACGTAATCTAAGAACTTAGATTACGCGTAATTCAAGATCTTAGATTACGTGTAATTCAAGATCTTAGATTACGTGTAATTCAAGATCTTAGATTACGCGTAATTCAAAATCTTAGATTACGTGTAATTCGAGATCTTAGATTACGTGTAATTCAAGATCTTAGATTACGTGTAATTCAAGATCTTAGATTACGCGTAATTCAAGATCTTAGATTACGTGTAATTCAAGATCTTAGATTACGTGTAATTCAAGATCTTAGATTACGTGTAATTCAAGATCTTAGAATACGTGTTATTCAAGATCTTAGATTACGTGTAATTCAAGATCTTAGATTACGTGTAATTCAAGATCTTAGATTACGTGTAATTCAAGATCTTAGATTACGCGTAATTCAAGATCTTAGATTACGTGTAATTCAAGATCTTAGATTACACGTAATCTAAGATCTTGAACTACACGTAATCTAAGAACTTAGATTACGTGTAATTCAAAATCTTAGATTACGTGTAATTCAAGATCTTAGATTAAGTGTAATTCAAAATCTTAGATTACGTGTAATTCAAGATCTTAGATTACGCGTAATTCAAGATCTTAGATTACGTGTAATTCAAGATCTTAGATTACGTGTAATTCAAGATCTTAGATTACGTGTAATTCAAGATCTTAGATTACGTGTTATTCAAGATCTTAGATTACGTGTAATTCAAGATCTTAGATTACGTGTAATTCAAGATCTTAGATTACGTGTAATTCAAGATCTTAGATTACGTGTAATTCAAGATCTTAGATTACGTGTAATTCAAGATCTTAGATTACGTGTTATTCAAGATCTTAGATTACGTGTAATTCAAGATCTTAGATTACGTGTAATTCAAGATCTTAGATTACGTGTAATTCAAGATCTTAGATTACGTGTAATTCAAGATCTTAGATTACGTGTAATTCAAGATCTTAGATTACGCGTAATTCAAGATCTTAGATTACGTGTAATTCAAGATCTTAGATTACACGTAATCTAAGATATTGAATTACACGTTGATGTGGCCCAGAGCATCGGGATGAGCCACATGGATCTCGAGGTCATCTCACGACATTGTCAGACGACGAGAGCAACATGACGACGATATGGACGAAGTGTATGACGAAGAACTTGTGTACCTGTCTTAAAAGGAGACGAAGAACAAGAGAGGAGGATTTTATTAAGCTATAAATGAAGGCTGAGTTATGATAGAGAAAAAAGTTATGAAGGAAAAAGGGGTAAATTTAGGGAAAAATAGGTGAATTATGCCTAGTGCATATAGAAGGAAACCTAATTGAAAGATAAAAGACTAAGGGGGATAATTAAGCTATTGATTAAGAATTTTAGAAGAAAGAAATAGTAAGAAAAATATAGAGGGAAAAAAGTTAGAGACAGTTAAAGTTTTTGGCCTAAATTGAGCCAAGTCAATATGAAGATGGGAGACTCAAAAGGGAGGGGTGTAAAGACTAAACAAGGTATAAGAAAATTATTGGGGAAATTTAGGGAAAGAAAAAAGGTATAAAAAACAATTAGAAGACGTGCAACGTCATCGGAGAACAACAAGAAGAGATTCACGACAAGGATGATGCAATTAGCGGGAGAGGAGCGTGCAAGGGTGCCCTATTGCACATGACGTCACTTTGCGCGGGAGTTTGAACTGCGGCTGTCGGTTGTGTTGCTAATCGGCCTGTTGGGAAGTCGTTGGATGGGCGGGGAACGTGAAGACATGAAGAAAAGAGCTGAAAATATGTTAGAGGGGGCTTCGCCCTTTGATTGATATTCTGAAAGACTTGTGGAATGACACATTTCACAATACTCCCCGGGGGGGGGGGGGTCTCGAGAACACCGATAACCTAGTCGGAATCTTGGACCTCCTCATAAGTTGTGGTTTTCTTGACTCTCCTAGCTGGTTGAGTGCGTTCAGCCGTGTTATCTTTCTTCTTTGGTTGCGAGCTGGCTACTACAGTATTCTTCTTGTCGTTGACTGAGATTTGCAGTGGGAAGGGGACTCGTGGGAGAGTTGGAGATGGCGCCGCTATGTGAGAATCTCTCGGAACTGTGGTTTCCGGGATATTTTCATAATCTAATTCGAGTGGAACCAACTGGTTTACGGCTCTGGTCTTCACTCTGCCTTGAAACCATACATCGGCCGACTTTGCTGCTTCTGGGGGTCCGTTGACTTTTATGATCTTTCCTAGTGGCCAAGTGTGACGTGGAATATTCTCTGTCACTACTAGAACGATCTGTCCTTCCTTCGGAAGAATTGGACTGAATCTTTCATTGTGTAGGGTATTTTCTCTCATCATTAAAATGTAGGAGGTGCTCCAGGCGGCCCAGATTTCGTCTAACATTGTGTCGAGTTGTCTCATGCGTTCTCGCGTTTCTTGCTCAATGGCTGATGCGAGCTCCTCGGAGGCAGGATGGTCTTTATGATCTGGGTCAAGTGTCCGATCTTGCGGTGCGTGCAGCCGGACTTTAGGTAACACGAAATCGATCGGCCGAATAGTTGGAGCATCTGCGATGGTCGTATTTTGTGTCAATGGTCTAGCGTTAATCGCTCCTTCTACTCTTTTTAGGAGTGCGTTCAACTCGCAGAATGTAAGTGTTTTCTTTCCAAGATGTTTGCGGAGTTGCTTCTTTGTGACTCCTACGATCCTTTCATAAGATCCGCCTTGCCACGGTGCTAGTGGTGTGATGTATTGGAAAGTCACTCCTTCGTTTGCCAGTAAGGAAGAGATCTGTGGATCGTGAAGTTCGCTCGCAAAGTCCTCTTCTAACATCTTGTGCCCGAGAGTGAATGTCTTGGAGTTATCGGAATAGATGCTCGTAGGCACTCCTCTTTGGGCGAAGATTGACTTCATTGTTATTAAGTAGGACGCGGTGGTGGCATCTGGGATTAATTCAAGATGCGTACAACGGGTCGTCAAGCAGGTATACACGAGGATGTAGCACTTTCCTTTCTCCGAAGTTCCTGGAATTCGGTAATCGAACGGTCCGGCGTAATCCAAGCCAACTTTTTGGAAAGGTGGAGATTGCACGGTTCGCGACGAGTGAATATTTTTCTGGAAAGGGTACTTGAAAGGATACGCCTTGGCTTTTCTGCAGTCCACGCAGTGGTGCACGACTTTCTTTGCTAATTGACCATCTTTTTTGATAGCATATTGGGAGCGAAGGGCAGTCTGCAGATATACTACTGGTAGATGTACATTGCGAACATGCGTTTCAATCGCGATCAGAAGAGCCAGCGGATGTTCATTATGGATGAGAATGGCCTCGTTGGGTCGTAGGTTTGGCCTCGTTGGGTAGGTTCGCATTGCCGATATTTCTGGACGTTCTCCATAATCCGTCTTGAGACTGATACGGTCGTAATGCGTCCCGGAATTTTACTCCTGAAGAGTCCATCTCTTTGTAATGCTCATTGATAATAAGCTGTCGTGCTAGTTGCTTTTTTGTGATCGCCCTTTCCACCTTCTCTTCGATCTCATTTGCTTCTTGGAAGTTGCTTAAGATCGGACTATTTAGCTTTCTCTTTGCTTTTGTAGCCAGCTTTGAGATGAATTGGAGTGTACGTGTAACGATGTTTGAGAGCTTCGACAGATCTTTTGTGTAGTGGAACGGAATATGAGAGCGGTAGCTTTCTTTCAGGCCAGTTTGAGAACGCTTCATCACTTGCATCGTTGCGAGAGTCACCGGGATTGTGGTCCCTCCGAGGGCCATGTAGGCGATTCTCGCTTTTCTCGGAAGTGCACGGACTCTTTCTCTCAATCTCTTTGAAGCTTCTACTAGTTCTTCATCCACTTTTTCCTGATCTTCTTTCGAGCAGTCCAGTTCTCCTTCGAGTTGAGGGGTCCATGATTCTCGTGGTTGTTTGAGAAATGCAGCTCCCTCGAACCAGAATGAGAAGAATTCTCCCTGGAGTTCCTGTGCTGTTTTCCCTCTTGTTGCGAGGTCCGCCGGATTTTCATCTGTACGCACATGGTGGAAACATGAGGTCACACCGAATTCATTGAGCTCTTGAATGATGTCGTGAATTGTGGATACTCTGTTGTGGACCCATTCTCTTTTCCGTTCCTTTGTCAAGGTCCAGAAAAGAGCAATGATCGAATCAGAAAAGATATCTAATGTCTCTGGCCTCTGATCCTCCTCAAACTCTGACCACAGAGATCGCGCTAGTCTCACTCCCATGTCCATTGCTAAGAGCTCTAGACGTGGAATGCTCCATCCAGTACCGTGACTGGGCCTGATTTTTGATTTTGCTCCGATGAGCTGTGACTCGACGAACCCATCTGGGTGTCGGTATACTGCGTAGACTGCTGCAGCATAGGCGTATTTCGACGCGTCAGAAAAAACTACCAGCTCGGGTTTCAGTCCGGGAGTGTGTCTGGTTTGTAGTTTGCGAGAGATCGTTAGTTCGTCGAGATTGTAGTTCTTTCCTACCTTCTGCCAAGGTTTCACGAATCTTTCCGGGATCGGTTGTTTCCATCCGACTTCAGCCTCCCACAGTTCTTGGATCAGTCTTTTCGTATTTACTAGTACAGGATCTGTATAACCCATCGGATCATAGAGTTTTCCTAAAAACGACGCAACATCTCGTTTAGTCGGAATTCCTTCTTTTGGTTTTGGTAGCTTTACAGAAATTGTATCCATTTCTGTGTTCCACTGATAACCTAAGAATTTTACCGTGTAGGTGTCGTTTTTGTCTTCGGCCGGGAGCTTGTCGATCGCTTGAAGATTGTTGCTGGCAATTTCTCTTACATGCATCTGCATTTTGCGAAATTGTTCTTTAAGCTGTGCAATTTTGCATGGAACTTCGTCTGCTGAGTCAGTGGTGACCATTAGATTATCGACATAGATATTACGTTCAATCTCGTGCGCGATGGTATCTTTGGATTCGAGAAGAAAGTGTCGAATATAAGCAGCAAGAAGATATGGAGATGGTCTGAGTCCGAACGGAATCTTTGTGAATCGGTATTCTATGAGGTTCTCGCCTACGGGAGGTTTGGTAATATCCTGGACCCAAAGGAATCTCGTCACATTGCGATCTTTTTCTTGAAGTGCGACTTGATGGAAGGCTTTCGCAATGTCGCCTGTGACTGCGAATTGTCTAGCTCTGTGTCTGAGGAACAGTCCTGGGATTTTTTTGAGTAGATTCGGACCATCGTCAAGACACTCATTTACTGATAATTGATCTTTTTGATGGGCCGATGAATCTCCGACGATTCTTACCTTCGTATTTTGAGAATTGGCTTTGAATACCGCAGACTGCGGAGCGTAATACAACGGTCCTTGGTTATCCATGTCCGGAGTGCATCTTTCGATGATTCCGGTGTCTAGTTGTTCTTGCAGGATTTTCTCAAAAGACCGTGTAAGGTCTGGTTTCCCTGTTAGTTTGCCGATCAACTGTAGTAGTCGACTAAACGCAAGTTTCTTGTTATTTCCCATCCTTTCTTGTCTTCCATTCCATGGTAGACTCACTTGGACGGTACCTCCTGGAGTCGTGACCAGCGAATTTTCGAATTCTTCAAGGAACTGCTCTTGCGACTTCTTGCTCTTTTCGAGTTGAGAAGCGGGTTCAATGCCTAGATTTTCCACTCGATACAACTGTTCAATGAGCTTTGCAATATATTCATCCGTCTCTTGGGATTCGTCATATTCTGCGTCTAGATGGTTTAGCATCAGATTCAACGCATAGTTGATTTCAGACGATTGAGGGATTTCAATATCCATCAATGGGCAGTGCCTGGGAGTGGGGTAAGAGATGGAGCAAAAATCGGAGAGGTCGATATATTTTCCTGATGGGAGGACTACTCGATGAGCATCTTTGAGGAAAAATGGGGAAATGTCGTTTCCGAGGATAAGATCGATCGGCTTGTTTCGACAACGTCGAGCCGTTCCAAAGTCTGTCATATCCACTCCGAGATCTTTCAGTTCTTCTGTATCGAGATCATCAAAAACTGCAGCTTCAATCGTAGTTTCTGGGAGGTCGGGGACACTCGCAATAAATGTTGCATAGTTGCTAGTCTTACCGGCGAACTCAATAGCATAGATTTTACATTTCCGAGAATGGTCCATACCGTACGCATGGATTTTTGTGTCGACAGATTGTACTAGCTGGAGGCCCATACGTTCAGCGATCCGTTCTGAGATGAACGAAATCGTTGCTCCTGAGTCCACTAGGGCTTTCAGGATATGAGAGTTGGTAGTCCTGAGTATGGTAAACGGAAGCGAGACGTTATTCGAGACATCGTCTAGAGGTTTCGACTCGTTATTGGCGGATTGTAGAAAACATGTGATAGGGTTTAGTTGGGTGGAATTCTCGATTCTGGTAGGGGTTTGCGCCAATAATAGGGAAGGGGTGATACACTGAGCTGCTAATTCGTCTTCGATGACTGTTTGATGTGGGGAAAGGGCTGATTTATTAAGGTTATCAAATAGGGGGATGGTTTTGTTTTGTTCGTGTTGAACGTTCGGTGTTAATGTTACAGGAGCATCGTTAGCCACTGTAGGCTGGCTGTTGATTGTATTACAATCTGTAGGGGGTGCTGTTATGGGGGTGACAATATTTTGTTGGTTAATATAACATTGGTCTTTATTAGACGCGAGACTAGATAATTCAGTTACTGTAGAATGTGATAGGTTAGTTAACAAAGTTTGAGCATCGCTCTGTGCGCTGCCTGTAAGATTTAGGACTGGAGAATTATTGTGGGTTTTGGGTACGAAAAAACTTGCAATTATCTGGCTTCCTTGCCTCCTTTGGATAATTGCGTGTATCTCTATAATACTCCTTCATTTTACAACCTGCGGAAACATGTTTTCCGTCACAGAAGAAACAGGTGCTCGTGCTAGAGCAATCTCTATATTGATGGAAGGGGGAGCCACATCTTACGCATCGTTTATTGTCATGAAGCCAGTTTCTGATGTTAGAGCTGCTTTTTGGACACTGCAGTAGTCTGTGTCCGCCTCTGCAGGCGTTGCACTTTTGTTGAGGATCTTCAGTATCACGACAGAAGGTGAACCGGAGTCTCCCGAGACTTGGACCGTTGCCCAATCGGAATGCATTGGCTTGTGCAGCATTCTCGATTGTGATTTTTATGGCGTCTTCGTATTTCAACTGTGGGCCGGTATCTCTATTAGGACAATCAGGTGTTCCGTTGTCTCGAAACAGTGACTTTAATGGTGCCTTCTGTTCCGGTTTTTGATCCTTTTCAGTTTTTGTCGTCTCCTGACGGGTTGTTGTTGCGATCATTATATCCGCTTCTTTGCTCTTTTCTTCGTTTTCCTCAAATTCATCTTCCGAATCTGTAATCATGCTCATGTGATTCAGCTTGACAGTAGAGGTGGTTTGCCCCGTTTTGGCTGATAGGAATGATGCTGCCCTTGTGGTTACTCGATCATTGAGATGGTATGAGCAGAATGCGTCGGCTTTTGCGATGACGTAGTCGACGGTAAGAGTCCCTCTCATCTGTTCTTCGTAGCAGTCCCTGCGAACTTTGTTGGGCATTCGTCCCATAAGTTGGATGGCTGCTCGACTATCTAGTACAACTTTTGCTTCCTTGAGTTTGTCGTAAGCGTTTTCGAGCTTAATCAGTTTGCTCTCAAAGTCATCGATGTTGCCTGTGTTCAGAGTGATCGAGTCGAAGGCATTGCGGATCTCCTCTATCGATGTATGTTTTAGATAACGTCTGTCTAGTTTGTCGAGGGTAGCCTTGATGGCTTCTTCCGCATCATTGAGATTTGACTTGAATTTAGTAGCACTTCCGGTGAGATTATCTTCGAGCACTGTTCGTTTCCACTCCATATGATAATCTTGATCTAGGATGAGTTTTTGGTAGGATGATCGAAATCTTTGATATTGACTCTCCTCTCCCGTAAAGGGTGTCAACACTTTCCTTGCTTGTTGGAAACTGTGGGAAGATGCTCCGTCTTCTTTTCTATGAAAGGTTACATTGGAATGGTTGGAGCTAGACATAACCGGTTGCCCGATAGTGGGCCCGTAACGAGCATGTTCCACGTTATAGTCCTGAAAGGTGAACTGGTCCCCTTCTTCGGCGTCTCGGTGTGGATGTAGCACGGATACCTAATTCCGTTCTCCGATTTTCATCTTGTTCCAACATATAGATCTCACATTCCGCTGTCTTGTGTCCGGTCGACCTACACTTCAGACATCGACCTTCATAGATGCATAAGCGTCTAATTACTGTCTCATCCAAACCACACTCAGCATAACTGTGGTTTCCTTTACAGAACGGACACACCACCGTATTGTGATCTCCTTTGTCTAGATTCCCTAGAACTTGTCTGTTCTGTTCTGGGATATGCGTTGAGTATGGGCGCCTAATTGACCTTTGAGGCGGATTCGAAGGCACATCGTGAACCTTTAGCTGACTGTCAACACCGTTGACTGGAAGAGAATTATTGTTTACATTGTAAACCTGGCCATCCGGTCGTGACACACCGTTTGCAGCGACAGTAGGAGCGGATTTGAGATTCATCGAATCTCCGCTGATCTGAACATTTAGAGCTTGTTGATCATCCTTCAATCGTTGAAGAGTTTCTTTTCCTTTGGCGAGACGTTCTTGAGCAGCTGCTATTCTGGCTTGTGCTTCACGTACAGCTTCTTCTTTCTCTTGTGCAATTCTGTCTTTTCGGTCTTGCTCTTCCTGTAACAGTAGCTGACGTTGACGAGCCGCTGCTATCTCTTTTTGTTCTTGCAAAACTCGCTCTTCTTCTTTAATCTCCTCTTCTACGGCTTTGGCTGCTGCTTCAGCTTCCTCTGCGTCTTTGATGGCCTTCTCTGAATCCAGCTGCTTTTGATATTCGTCATCATCTAACTCATCGTTTAAGTTTTCCGTGAAGGATTCTTCCATTTCCTTCTCGACTTCTGCTTGATCGATCGGTAGTGGAGCAGCGGTGGGGCAGTTCTCCTCAAGGAAGTTCTTGGCAGCGAATGCATGCTCTTGAAGCAGCCGGAGTGCTTCATCCACCTCTACCTTCTTCTTCTTCCAGAGTTCCTGGCCTAGCGACCTAACTTCTTCCGCTTTTTCCATATCTTCCTTCTCTACCTCTCGTGCTAGCTTGTCAACTCTTGCTTCAGTCTTAGCTTCGGATTGTTGCATGACGGCGATGTTGATTTCAAGGTTTTTGATGCAGCTCTGGATTTCTTGAACAAGTTGTGGGGCCATGTCACCCTCTTCTGAGAGTTTCGTGTCCTTTTTCCATTCAAGCCATTCGTCGATTGCTCCATTAGCTGTTTTGATAGCATTATTGAGACCTGTTTTGACATATCCAACGTGCCATCTGGCCGACTTCCCTAATTTCACCATGATTCGGCCGATACACCTAGATTGTTATGACAAGAATTAGTGTGGTGGTAAGCCACTAGACCCGTAACCTGTAAATAGTGTTATAAGATTTATAGATGATTGCAAAATATATGTTCATGTTTGCTCTTGCTGTTATTGTTTTATCGATGAGGGGGGTGGGCACATATTTAGATGTGCCCTAAGGTTCGAAATATACTAAAATATAATTCAAGAGTGACTAATACGAGATTAGTGTGAAAAGGAAATACGCAACAGCTCGGGACGGTCGTTATAACGGTCACAAACTACCCGAAATAGCTCTACATATTTAACGAGTAGATAACGCTTGTACCTGTTAACAGTTACGTAAAAAGTAGGTTTGGTCCGTTGATCAGACAGACCGATGTCCCAACCAAACACTAGTCCAGTTTAACTATGTGTAGGTGGGCTCACACGTGTTAGGATGATGGGAAAGGTGCGAGGCCTCGCGAAAGTGATGTGAAATTGTGCCTTTGGATCCTAAGGAAGTATACCTAGTATCGATGTCAGATCTTATATTGCGTTGTTCGTGCGTCGACTCACGACAACACTACCGTTGCTCTGTATACCACAACTTTGTTCTTGAACTTTCCTCTCCTACCAATCCCAACGTGGCCTTCCTCGTTTTAGGAGAAAACGAGGATGACCCAAGGTTGACAAACAATAACAGTGCAAGCAAACATAAACAATGAACAGAAACAAGATATAGTAGCGTAATTTCAATACGCATAAATGTATGAACAAGGTAATTTATGAACAAGGAATAAGATTGAGCACAGAGCTCTATTCTTTATTTCAGTGGAGCTGGTAGCACTAGAAGTAACACGTTAAAATAGTACAGAGGAGAGGCACTCAGGTGTCTAGGACAACATGTTTGAGCACGTTAAACGAGTATTCTCTAGGCTACAGTAAGAAATGATCCATTATGAGATGGATATAACAAATTGCTAACGAGATGGGTTCCCTATTGGAACAATAAACAATATGATACCCTAGCTATTCTAGAGATCTATCAACAACGACGTGATCATGTGGTGAGAAATAACGGCAGTGCTACTTGAAACACATACGAAAAACGAGAAGAGTATAGAAAAGAGAGAGACAATAAAAGCAAGTTGTGACGAGATGAAGAACTGCTTGATTATGATGAATCAGTAACGTTGTCCTCGATAACTTGTTCCTTTGTTCATCTGTCTTTGGTCGAGCTCGTCTTCTTGCATGTTGAGGAGTAGCTTCTGGACTTCTTGAATGCGTTTCAAAACGTCTGGAGTCTGATGCACTCCTTCTCCGGATGATCCTTGATTGCGTCCTTGCAGCTCAAACGACGAGGAAGACCCGGCGTGGTTCCTATGGTGTATTTGTTGCAGAACTCTGGCACTCGGACCCCCTCCGTCGATCTCTGAAGAAATTTAGTATTCATGTGAATCTTGATGATGATTCTTGATCGCTTACCTTCCGAAGAAGATATATGCTTCATTGTCGGGCGGAAGTTTGACGATCTCGGAGACGCCTCGCGTCTCTTCTTGACATCCGTATTCGAACGATGGATTTCTCTTTTGTCCGCTGGGCGGCGTCTTGAATTATCCTTTGGTGCTTGAGATGTGAAGACGCACATCTCAGGCATATGGTTGGTCATCCCTTTGCGTCCGTATCCCATTGCGAGACACAGATCGCAAGGGGTGAGCAAGAACTTGCAGCAAATTTCTTTGGGATGAGCTTTCTCTCCGCAATGCATACACTAACGGCGTCGTTTGATCTCCTTAGCCACGTCCTGTCGAGTTGGGAAGACCGGGCATGATGCTAGCATATGTGAATCCGTGTCACATAGAGAGCATCGTTTTCTCGCTCCCCGTTCGATATTTTTAGACTCCTCCTTGATTTTCAGTTGAGTCTCGTCCCATTCCACCCTGTTGGATCTCTCTTCTTTGGAACTTCCTTGGTTCTGCTCGAGAACTTCGATGCGTTTCTGCAGCTGCTTCACTAGTGAATCGAGGGCATTGGCTCTGCTCTCCGCAAGTTTCATCGCATTTTCATGTGTTGTCGCATGATTCAAGAGTAACTCCTTCTTCTCATCAACTTTAGACAACGTCTTCTTTATCTCTTCAACATCTCCTTTAACATCTTCGACATCCTGCTTCACTTTTTCCACTGCCTCGGATCCGTGAAGAACATTTTCCGCTACGTCCTTTCTTATCTCATCCAGCGCTTCCGATACTTTCACGGCGTCATCCTCATGGGTCTTAAGGATTTCGTCTTGTTCTTTGAAGAAGTCACTGTAATGAGATACTTGTAAACGAGGCGAGCTTATTGGTGTTCACTTACGCATGCTTTGCTAAAAACTCGAAGGATAGAATCAGTGGCCATGAGCCTTCTGGAAGTTTTCCTTCAGTGAGCGCTGACGCTGGATCGAGAAAATTCTCTCTGTTTCCTTTGCTGATGACGTCCTCTAGGTCTTGTCGGTACGCCTGACTAATTTGTCCCGGAGTTGTCTCGACTGGTGGATTTGGAAGGATCTTCTCGGCTGGTGGTGGTGTGGAACCCATCACTGGACGCCTGGAATGAGGGTTACTATAGAATATGAATATTGATGATGAGAGAAAAGAAAAGATGATTTTTAGCACATTTTCAATTAGTATTAATATTCCTATCCCTTTTATATTAATTTAGGTATTTAGGTTCAGCATTTGTTGTATAACAAGCCAAAAAAAAAACTCCAAAATCGAGAAAAAAAAAAGCATTCGAATTCGTTAGGATTTGTTTCGTTTCCTCGTCGGGTCCCGTCACGATATCCTATTTAATGTGCTGTCCCTTTAAACATCCTTTGGCGGCAATTCAAATTGCTTGAGGATACGCTCCTAAATAGACACACAGGTCTCGCCACGACTTCCTATCGTACTCTTCTGTGTCTCGTACTACGGCGTCAATATTCAATCTGGATCCTCGGAGACACACAAATACGAATACATGACTTAAGCATGTTAAAGTGGAATGACGCAACAACATCTGGCATTAATGCCTTTATAACAACAGCAAGGGAGGTATAACAAGGGACTTCTTATAAGACGATATGGCAGACTGCCTTCTTAACATAAGGATGATAGCCGAATTACAACATAATCAACAACAAAAAAGGAAATGTAAATTATCGAGAAGATGTCTTGCTCAAACAAGATTCTGTAAGAAGAAATGGTTAGAGACTATTGGCCTTATAGTCTTTGAGAAGTAGATGCAGTGAAAGGTACGGAAGCTAACTGTGCTCACAGCTAGAGGGTTGAGCTAAAAGCATGGGGTAAATGTGTTAAAGGTTCCGCAGTAACAGCGAGAAAATTGATAAAAATAAAGGGAAAATGAGAACTGTAGGTGGATCCTAATTCGTATAGGTGACCTAGAAGAAAGGGGATAGCAAATGAGAGAAACACCTTCAGGAGACGATAAGGTGGAGAGAAGAGAATAAAAGTAATTAGTACTGCTTCGGGAAGTAGCGTGGCACAGTTGTACTTTTCGAGAACCATCCAGGGTTCGTCTTGTTTTTGCTGATCTTCCTCTCCTCGTTATTCACTGTGATGTGTCTTCTTTTGATCATTCGCATAACATTTGCATGAGTGTCTAGAGTGATGATTGCGAATGGGGTCTTATCTGCCGCCGGTGGGATAAACTCAATCTTGAGTGCTTCGACTCCGGCTTCTGAAAGTGCCTCGTACCAATCCTTTTGCTTGTCATTTGTCTTAATTGGCGCGACGTGGATCGTGAACCAATGTCTGAACTCGTTTGAACGTGGCATTCTGTACTTGCTTGTTGATGTATCTCTCATCTCTTGCTTTTCTTCAAATTCGATTTCCCGATTCTCCTTCTCACGCGTACTGTTGTCATGTGCAGGTATCATCGCCTTGAAAGAGAACGATGAGAATCTACTCAGATCTTGACGCTGTTTGCCGAAGGAGAAGTTAGAAAACTGGCTCAGTCCTCGCTTCTTCATTGTCCCGTCGTGTGGACTGGTTCTCGCGTTAATAGTCTTGGTCAATTCGGAGACGTGACGAATTCTCCCGACAGAGTTAATTGGGCTATCGAAAGAGTACGAGTTGTGAAACGGGTCGTCTGGATGCTCCTGGATCTTGGATGCAAATCCGAGGCCTTTCATCGGTTTCCCTTTTGTATCAACTGGTGTCTCATTGTTCCTGTAATAAACTCTTATAATACGTGGTTTATTATCTCACAATTACGCACAGCTTAATAGTATGATCAGATAACGCATACTGCGCCTTCAGCTGTTGTTCGGCGACGATGAACGAAAGCTGATTTGTAGGCGTGACATCCGGCTCCTCTGTTTCCGGCGTCTCAAGGAATGAAGCGTCTGGAGTGCGGAACACTGGTCTTGGATCTCTCCTGGCGACTTTCTTGTCTCTGAGCAGCGCTTGAGTGCTACCTTTGCTCATCGGTGGGAGCGTCATCTCGCTGAGTCCGTTGGCAGTAGATTTCCGAACTCGTTCTGTGAGAAACTTGGGGTTTGACTCCGTTTTGATTTCTTTTTCTAGAAGATATTCAGGTTTCTCTTCTTCTTTATCCTTGATGAACAATTGTTCCATTATTGTTGACAATTCTTCCGGATCAATACGATTCGTTTTGTCAATAATCGAAGCCCCTCCTCTTGATACTGAAACCTGGACTGAGCCATCTTTTCCTGACTTGGCCGTATCGATGCTGGAAGAACATGTAAATTCATATTCTGCTACACTACTAGCGACAAATACCTCAGTTTTGTTCCTTCAAAGGTGCTATCTAGCGACGGCCATGTGTCTTCGGCTGCTGTGTCGTAATCTGATTCATCCTTGAGTCTCTTTGACTCCTTGAGCTCTTTGGTGCTTGAGTCCATGATAGCGGATTACCTGTAACATTGTATTATGTCAATGGGTAATGGGTATTCTTTCAATAACGATATATGAGATTCGTAAACAACGAATAACTCCATCATAGAAGGATGATATCGGATCACTACTCTTCATCGAAGAGTTGTTGCACGACTTGAGAGAAGAGACAAGAAACGAAAAAGAAAGAGAAGTAGGTAAAGAGAGGAGAAAGATTGTAGAGAGACAAGAGATTTAGGAGAAGAGAGGCAAAGAGAAGAGGACAAGGGACAAGAGAGGGGATCATCGATCTCCGATACACGTTTCTCTCTGAAACAGACACTTCTATTGATTGTTCAGTGGCAGAATGTCTTATTAAATAGCATCGCTATTCTCTTGAGGTCGTTATGCACCATGATGTGGCCCAGAGCATCGGGATGAGCCACATGGATCTCGAGGTCATCTCACGACATTGTCAGACGACGAGAGCAACATGACGACGATATGGACGAAGTGTATGACGAAGAACTTGTGTACCTGTCTTAAAAGGAGACGAAGAACAAGAGAGGAGGATTTTATTAAGCTATAAATGAAGGCTGAGTTATGATAGAGAAAAAAGTTATGAAGGAAAAAGGGGTAAATTTAGGGAAAAATAGGTGAATTATGCCTAGTGCATATAGAAGGAAACCTAATTGAAAGATAAAAGACTAAGGGGGATAATTAAGCTATTGATTAAGAATTTTAGAAGAAAGAAATAGTAAGAAAAATATAGAGGGAAAAAAGTTAGAGACAGTTAAAGTTTTTGGCCTAAATTGAGCCAAGTCAATATGAAGATGGGAGACTCAAAAGGGAGGGGTGTAAAGACTAAACAAGGTATAAGAAAATTATTGGGGAAATTTAGGGAAAGAAAAAAGGTATAAAAAACAATTAGAAGACGTGCAACGTCATCGGAGAACAACAAGAAGAGATTCACGACAAGGATGATGCAATTAGCGGGAGAGGAGCGTGCAAGGGTGCCCTATTGCACATGACGTCACTTTGCGCGGGAGTTTGAACTGCGGCTGTCGGTTGTGTTGCTAATCGGCCTGTTGGGAAGTCGTTGGATGGGCGGGGAACGTGAAGACATGAAGAAAAGAGCTGAAAATATGTTAGAGGGGGCTTCGCCCTTTGATTGATATTCTGAAAGACTTGTGGAATGACACATTTCACAATACACGTAATCTAAGATCTTAGATTACGTGTAATTCAAAATCTTAGATTACGTGTAATTCAAGATCTTAGATTACGCGTAATTCAAGATCTTGAATTACGTGTAATTCAAGATCTTAGATTACGTGTAATTCAAGATCTTAAATTACGTGTAATTCAAGATCTTAGATTACGTGTAATTCAAGATCTTAGATTACGTGTAATTCAAGATCTTAGATTACGTGTAATTCAAGATCTTAGATTACGTGTAATTCAAGATCTTAGATTACGCGTAATTCAAGATCTTAGATTACGTGTAATTCAAGATCTTAGATTACACGTAATCTAAGATCTTGAATTACACGTAATCTAAGATCTTAGATTACGTGTAATTCAAAATCTTAGATTACGTGTAATTCAAGATCTTAGATTACGCGTAATTCAAGATCTTGAATTACGTGTAATTCAAGATCTTAGATTACGTGTAATTCAAGATCTTAAATTACGTGTAATTCAAGATCTTAGATTACGTGTAATTCAAGATCTTAGATTACGTGTAATTCAAGATCTTAGATTACGTGTAATTCAAGATACGTGTAATTCAAGATCTTAGATTACGTGTAATTCAAGATCTTAGATTACGCGTAATTCAAGATCTTAGATTACGTGTAATTCAAGATCTTAGATTACACGTAATCTAAGATCTTGAATTACACGTAATCTAAGATCTTAGATTACGTTTAATTCAAAATCTTAGATTACGTGTAATTCAAGATCTTAGATTACGCGTAATTCAAGATCTTGAATTACGTGTAATTCAAGATCTTAGATTACGTGTAATTCAAGATCTTAAATTACGTGTAATTCAAGATCTTAGATTACGTGTAATTCAAGATCTTAGATTACGTGTAATTCAAGATCTTAGATTACGTGTAATTCAAGATCTTAGATTACGTGTAATTCAAGATCTTAAATTACGCGTAATCCAAGATCTTAAATTACGTGTAATTCAAGATCTTAGATTACGTGTAATTCAAGATCTTAGATTACGTGTAATTCAAGATCTTAGATTACGTGTTATTCAAGATCTTAGATTACGTGTAATTCAAGATCTTAGATTACGTGTAATTCAAGATCTTAGATTACGTGTAATTCAAGATCTTAGATTACGTGTAATTCAAGATCTTAGATTACGTGTAATTCAAGATCTTAGATTACGTGTTATTCAAGATCTTAGATTACGTGTAATTCAAGATCTTAGATTACGTGTAATTCAAGATCTTAGATTACGTGTAATTCAAGATCTTAGATTACGTGTAATTCAAGATCTTAGATTACGTGTAATTCAAGATCTTAGATTACGCGTAATTCAAGATCTTAGATTACGTGTAATTCAAGATCTTAGATTACGTGTAATTCAAGATCTTAGATTACGTGTAATTCAAGATCTTAGATTACGTGTAATTCAAAATCTTAGATTACGTGTAATTCAAGATCTTAGATTACGCGTAATTCAAGATCTTGAATTACGTGTAATTCAAGATCTTAGATTACGTGTAATTCAAGATCTTAGATTACGTGTAATTCAAGATCTTAGATTACGTGTAATTCAAGATCTTAGATTACGTATAATTCAAGATCTTAGATTACGTGTAATTCAAGATCTTAGATTACGTGTAATTCAAGATCTTAGATTACGTGTAATTCAAGATCTTAGATTACGTGTAATTCAAGATCATAGATTACGTGTAATTCAAGATCTTAGATTACGTGTAATTCAAGATCTTAGATTACGTGTAATTCAAGATACGTGTAATTCGAGATCTCAGATTACGTGTAATTCAAGATCTTAGATTACGTGTAATTCAAGATCTTAGATTACGCGTAATTCAAGATCTTAGATTACGTGTAATTCAAGATCTCAGATTACGTGTAATTCAAGATCTTAGATTACGTGTAAATCAAGATCTTAGATTACGTGTAATTCAAGATCTTAGATTACGTGTAATTCAAGATCTTAGATTACGTGTAATTCAAGATCTTAGATTACGTGTAATTCAAGATCTTAGATGACGTGTAATTCAAGATCTTAGATTACGCGTAATTCAAGATCTTAGATTACGTGTAATTCAAGATCTTAGATTACGTGTAATTCAAAATCTTAGATTACGTGTAATTCGAGATCTTAGATTACGTGTAATTCAAAATCTTAGATTACGTGTAATTCAAGATCTTAGATTACGCGTAATTCAAGATCTTAGATTACGTGTAATTCAAAATCTTAGATTACGTGTAATTCAAGATCTTAGATTACGCGTAATTCAAGATCTTAGATTACGTGTAATTCAAGATCTCAGATTACGTGTAATTCAAGATCTTAGATTACGCGTAATCCAAGATCTTAGATTACGTGTAATTCAAGATCTTAGATTACGTGTAATTCAAGATCTTAGATTACGTGTAATTCAAGATCTTAGATTACGTGTAATTCACGATCTTAGATTACGCGTAATTCAAGATCTTAGATTACGTGTAATTCAAGATCTTAGATTACGCGTAATTCAAGATCTTAGATTACGTGTAATTCAAGATCTTAGATTACACGTAATCTAAGATCTTGAATTACACGTAATCTAAGATTTTAGATTACGCGTAATTCAAGATCTTAGATTACGTGTAATTCAAGATCTTAGATTACGTGTAATTCAAGATCTTAGATTACGCGTAATTCAAGACTTTAGAAAACGTGTAATTCAAGATCTTAGATTACGTGTAATTCAAGATCTTAGATTACGTGTAATTCAAAATCTTAGATTACGTGTAATTCAAGATCTTAGATTACGCGTAATTCAAGATCTTAGATTACGTGTAATTCAAGATCTTAGATTACGTGTAATTCAAGATCTTAGATTACGTGTAATTCAAGATCTTAGATTACGTGTTATTCAAGATCTTAGATTACGTGTAATTCAAGATCTTAGATTACGTGTAATTCAAGATCTTAGATTCCGTGTAATTCAAGATCTTAGATTACGCGTAATTCAAGATCTTAGATTACGTGTAATTCAAGATCTTAGATTACGTGTAATTCAAGATCTTAGATTACGCGTAATTCAAAATCTTAGATTACGTGTAATTCGAGATCTTAGATTACGTGTAATTCAAGATCTTAGATTACGTGTAATTCAAGATCTTAGATTACGCGTAATTCAAGATCTTGGATTACGTGTAATTCAAGATCTTAGATTACGTGTAATTCAAGATCTTAGATTACGTGTAATTCAAGATCTTAGATTACGTGTAATTCAAGATCTTAGATTACGTGTAATTCAAGATCTTAGATTACGTGTAATTCAAGATCTTAGATTACGTGTAATTCAAGATCTTAGATTACGTGTAATTCAAGATCTTAAATTACGCGTAATTCAAGATCTTGAATTACGTGTAATTCAAGATCTTAGATTACGTGTAATTCAAGATCTTAGATTACGTGTAATTCAAGATCTTAGATTACGTGTAATTCAAGATCTTAGATTACACGTAATTCAAGATCTTAGATTACGTGTAATTCAAGATCTTAGATTACACGTAATCTAAGATCTTGAATTACACGTAATCTAAGATCTTAGATTACGTGTAATTCAAAATCTTAGATTACGTGTAATTCAAGATCTTAGATTACGCGTAATTCAAGATCTTGAATTACGTGTAATTCAAGATCTTAGATTACGTGTAATTCAAGATCTTAAATTACGTGTAATTCAAGATCTTAGATTACGTGTAATTCAAGATATTAGATTACGTGTAATCCAAGATCTTAGATTACGTGTAATTCAAGATCTTAGATTACGTGTAATTCAAGATCTTAAATTACGCGTAATCCAAGATCTTAGATTACGTGTAATTTAAGATCTTATATTACGTGTAGTTCAAGATCTTAGATTACGTGTAATTCAAGATCTTAGATTACGTGTAATTTAAGATCTCAGATTACGTGTAATTCAAGATCTTAGATTACGTGTAATTTAAGATCTCAGATTACGTGTAATTCAAGATCTTAGATTACGTGTAATTCGAGATCTCAGATTACGTGTAATTCAAGATCTTAGATTACGTGTAATTCAAGATCTTAGATTACGCGTAATTCAAGATCCGAGATTACGTGTAATTCAAGATCTCAGATTACGTGTAATTCAAGATCTTAGATTACGTGTAAATCAAGATCTTAGATTACGTGTAATTCAAGATCTTAGATTACGTGTAATTCAAGATCTTAGATTACGTGTAATTCAAGATCTTAGATTACGTGTAATTCAAGATCTTAGATGACGTGTAATTCAAGATCTTAGATTACGTGTAATTCAAGATCTTAAATTACGTGTAATTCAAGATCTTAGATTACGTGTAATTCAAGATCTTAGATTACGTGTAATTCAAGATCTTAGATTACGTGTAATTCAAGATCTTAAATTACGCGTAATCCAAGATCTTAGATTACGTGTAATTCAAGATCTTAGATTACGTGTAATTCAAGATCTTAGATTACGTGTAATTCAAGATCTTAGATTACGTGTAATTCACGATCTTAGATTACGCGTAATTCAAGATCTTAGATTACGTGTAATTCAAGATCTTAGATTACGCGTAATTCAAGATCTTAGATTACGTGTAATTCAAGATCTTAGATTACACGTAATCTAAGATCTTGAATTACACGTAATCTAAGATCTTAGATTACGCGTAATCCAAGATCTTAAATTACGTGTAATTCAAGATCTTAGATTACGCGTAATTCAAGATCTTAGATTACGTGTAATTCAAGATCTTAGATTACGCGTAATTCAAGATCTTAGATTACGTGTAATTCAAGATCTTAGATTACGTGTAATTCAAGATCTTAGATTACGTGTAATTCAAGATCTTAGATTACGCGTAATTCAAAATCTTAGATTACGTGTAATTCGAGATCTTAGATTACGTGTAATTCAAAATCTTAGATTACGTGTAATTCAAGATCTTAGATTACGCGTAATTCAAGATCTTAGATTACGTGTAATTCAAGATCTTAGATTACGTGTAATTCAAGATCTTAGATTACGTGTAATTCAAGATCTTAGATTACGTGTAATTCAAGATCTTAGATTACGTGTAATTCAAGATCTTAGATTACGTGTAATTCAAGATCTTAGATTACGTGTAATTCAAGATCTTAGATTACGTGTAATTCAAGATCTTAGATTACGTGTAATTCAAGATCTTAGATTACGTGTAATTCAAGATCATAGATTACGCGTAATTCAAAATCTTAGATTACGTGTAATTCGAGATCTTAGATTACGTGTAATTCAAAATCTTAGATTACGTGTAATTCAAGATCTTAGATTACGCGTAATTCAAGATCTTAGATTACGTGTAATTCAAGATCTCAGATTACGTGTAATTCAAGATCTTAGATTACGTGTAATTCAAGATCTTAGATTACGTGTAATTCAAGATCTTAGATTACGTGTAATTCAAGATCTTAGATTACGTGTAATTCAAGATCTTAGATTACGTGTAATTCAAGATCTTAGATTACGCGTAATTCAAGATCTTAGATTACGTGTAATTCAAGATCTTAGATTACGTGTAATTCAAGATCTTAGATTACGTGTAATTCAAGATCTTAGATTACGTGTAATTCAAGATCTTAGATTACGTGTAATTCAAGATCTTAGATTACGTGTAATTCAAGATCTTAGATTACGTGTAATTCAAGATCTTAGATTACGTGTAATTCAAGATCTTAGATTACGTGTAATTCAAGATCTTAGATTACGTGTTATTCAAGATCTTAGATTACGTGTAATTCAAGATCTTAGATTACGTGTAATTCAAGATCTTAGATTACGTGTAATTCAAGATCTTAGATTACGTGTAATTCAAGATCTTAGATTACGTGTAATTCAAGATCTTAGATTACGTGTAATTCAAGATCTTAGATTACGTGTAATTCAAGATCTTAGATTACGTGTAATTCAAGATCTTAGATTACGTGTAATTCAAGATCATAGATTACGCGTAATTCAAAATCTTAGATTACGTGTAATTCGAGATCTTAGATTACGTGTTATTCAAAATCTTAGATTACGTGTAATTCAAGATCTTAGATTACGCGTAATTCAAGATCTTAGATTACGTGTAATTCAAGATCTCAGATTACGTGTAATTCAAGATCTTAGATTACGTGTAATTCAAGATCTTAGATTACGTGTAATTCAAGATCTTAGATTACGTGTAATTCAAGATCTTAGATTACGTGTAATTCAAGATCTTAGATTACGTGTAATTCAAGATCTTAAATTACGTGTAATTCAAGATCTTAAATTACGTGTAATTCAAGATCTTAGATTACGTGTAATTCAAGATCTTAGATTACGTGTAATTCAAGATCTTAGATTACGTGTAATTCAAGATCTTAGATTACGTGTAATTCAAGATCTTAGATTACGTGTAATTCAAGATCTTAGATTACGTGTAATTCAAGATCTTAGATTACGTGTAATTCAAGATCTTAGATTACGTGTAATTCAAGAT